>JAMJFZ010000376.1:0-65601 GCA_026225945.1 Cricetomys ansorgei
GGGTGTGGGTCAATGCATCCTGTATGGTCCCAGATCAGAAGATTAAGAGTCCGCAAGAGCTAATCAGTCTATGAGAGTGAATCAGACTTTCGGGTGAGGCTGTCAGAGGAACATATCTCTCATTTTATTAAAGTGAGGGTGGTTACATTTATGAGTATGGGCAAGGGAGGGTCTTTGGTACCCCGGGTTGGGATTCGTTGGTTAAGGCAAGGATACTGGAATAGCCTCATTTTGCATGTGGAGCTCATGTCTAAGCATTGAGGTCTTGCAAGGGCACCTTCTGCATAAGGTGTGGTCTCACAGGGAAAAAGAAGGCACCTTATCAGTAAATAGGTCATCCCTATGCTTGCAGATAAGCACCAACCAAGCCCATTCCTTTGCTTCTTTGAAGCACACAATATTTAATATTTAGCTGAGTTCTGGCGAGGGTTGAAGTGGGGAGCAGCCAAATGCCTGCCATTCTCAATCTCCTGGAATGGCACAGGATTCCAAGCCAGCTTCAACCCACTCTTATCTCCATGACAGTCCACAGTCATCCATTCCCTCCAACTCTTATAATCTTTTTCCTTCCTCTTCTGCATAGTTCCCTGAGCCCTGAGGGGATGGGTTTGAGGAAGACATCTATTTAGGACTGAGTCTTCCAAAACTCTCATTCTTCTGAACATTGTACAGCTTTGGTTCTCTGTGTTAGTTCCCATAATGCAAGAGGAAGCTTCTCTGATGTTGACTAAGCAAGGCACAGATCTATTGTATTCGTATAGCAGAATGTCTTTAGGAGTCCTTTAATTGCTCTTTCTTTAGCACAATAATAGTATTTCATATTTCCCCCTCAGCCATGGCCCTATCTAGTCTCAGGTTTGTTTTTTGTTTGTTTGTTTGTTTGTGTTTTTGTTTTTTGTTTTTTTGGTGACCCAAGGAGTATGAAGCAAGGTTTGAATCTCATAAACTGAGGTTGAAATCCAATTTGAGAGTTGTTTTTTTTCCCACAATTTGTGTTACATATTGTTCAGGCAGGTCCCATTGTATATAATAGACTTTGTAGCTTGGTGGTAGTTTGATTTTGTAGGCTGTTGTTTTCCTTTCTCCTCTGGTAGTGTACCTGCCAGTACCATGAATATTAGTCAGAGTTGTTGAAGCTTCTGTTTTGGCACCATCTCAACTCTTTTGTGTTCTGTGACATAAATGTTTTCTTTCCCATAGACCCTTACCATCAGTTTGTGAAGAACAACAAAAAGCCTAGGCAATAGCCTGAGATGAACATTCGTTTATGTATTTTCAGCCATTTGTAGTTCATCTTTTGAGAACTCCTTGCTTAGTTGTAACTCATTTTTTAATTGGGCTATTGGTTTTCTGGGTGTCCAGCTTTTTATTTTTTAAGTTTTTATAAATTTAAGATACTATCTATTGAATGTAAACTTGGTTAAATCTCTTCTGTTCTCTAGTCTACTACCACTTCTCTAACAATGGTGCCCTTTGCTGTACAGAAGCTTTCAGCTTCATAAAATCCCGGTTGGTTTTAGTGCCTGCACTATTGGCTTCTTCATCAGAAAATCTTTTCCTGTACTATCACTATCGAGAAAATGTATTCTGTTCCCATATGTCAGACAAAGTGTATATGGATGCCATAGTCAGAATAAGGAATTTTTTTTAATTGCTAAGTTTACCAACAAGAAAAATGAGAATCATAAGACAGAAAAATATTAGAGAATGAAAAACATAAGAGTCTGGAGTAATTAGTCAACCTTAGTTTCATAAATTATGATGTCATTTCCAATCATTTTTAGTATTATCACACAGACAAGACAAAAATCACTAAAAGCAACAGAAATTGAAAATATCACTAAACCAAAAAGGAATAAATTTAGTTTTGAGGTATCATTTATATCCAGTGGCTTGTTTTTTGATAATAGTAAAGGTAATCATTTATCCTATATTTTTGTATTCTACAAATTGCAGCTGTATAATTAGTATTCAATCATCCTTCGCTCAAATTTTAACCTTTAAATTGTGGTTGTAAAACTCATTGATATGTAGGAATTAATACATGATTAAAATCTAAGCTTGCTAACACATGCATCTTGTTTGCATTTGTTTGCAATAAAATAGATCTAAAATTAGACACTTCCACTCTGGTTTCTTTTTGGAGTATTTTCATTTTTTTCATATTTATAAATAAAAACTACTTACATTTCTTCTCTTTTCTGATCATATGTCCATGATAACATATTTTAAAATTTTACTTTTATTATTTATGTATTTGATGTATAAGAATTCAATGTGTACATCTGCATGTTTTTATGTGTGAAGAGGCCACAGGCCTCCCTTATTTTTTGAAACATGTTCTACTGAAATGTGTGCGCTGTAATTAAATCAGACTTCTGGGCTAGCAATCTGGGCAAGCATCCTGTCTCCAACTCCTCAGCATTAGGAAAACAAGATTGTGCCATTGTGTCAGAAACAGTAGGTGGGCTGCAGCATTCAAACTGAATTTCCATGTTTACTCAGCAAATTTTTGCTGACTGAGTTGTCTCCTATGTCTGCATCATCACATTTTGAATGTTTTTTGTTTGTTTTATATGTTTTAATTTTACTTTTGAGTTTATAATTTAAATTTAACATTTCTCCCTACCTTTTACTCTTTCCAATCCTTCCATAAACTTGTCTCTACTCTCCTTAAAATTCATGGCCCTCTTTTTGCACTAATTGTTATTGCCTTCATATGCATATGTGTTTATACACATATATTCCTAAATATAAAGTATTCGGTCTGTATGTTATTTGTATGTATATTTTCAGGGCTGTCTGCTTGACATTGAACAAAATAACTTGTGTGCTCTTCCCCAGAAAATACCACCTCTTCCGGTCTCAGCTTTTCTTTGTGTAGGATTGAAGTCCCATGGGTTTTATCTTGTTTGTTTTGGCATGTCCATTGCTGTCATCCTTTGACAGCTCATGTTGGGGTGAGTCAAGTGGTGAGATTCTTGTGGGTATAATTTCTGTTGCTACTAGAAGACACAATCTCACAGCAAACTCTCTGATGTTCTGCTTCTTGCAATATTTTTGCCAATCTTACTCAATATTCCCTGAGCCTTATATATTTAGGCATTTTGTAAATTTATCCACTGGGACTGGACTCCACAACTCTGCATTTTGATTTTTTTGTAATTTTGTATAGAAGTATTCTTCTGTTACAAAGAGATGTTTCCTTGATAATGGGTGAAGTCTACACTTACCTTTTGAGTTTAAAGATGTATGTTTATATGTTGTTACTAGGAATTATGCTGGTTTAGTAAATTAGTAATTTTAGATTTCACTCCAATAATTATGACTTTAATTGCACTGAGTAGTTGGATAGGTTTCTAGTAGCAGACATTGCTTTGCTCTTGTAGAACAAGTTCCCTTGTGTTAAGTCCATTCATTGGATGCTCACAAACACATACACACACACACACACACACACACACACATAGACATATTTTCCTCCACATAGCCAACTATAGAAGAAGGGTAATTATTCTAGTATGTATGCTTTCAAGGTTGGTCATTTGATTACTGGATAAACAATTAATGTGTTCTTCCTTATGGAAGACTATTTCCCCAGCTCTTGGTATACCTTACTTGCCTGTATTCTTTGTTTAGAAATTTTCCTCAAGTGTTTTGGCATATCAATTGTGGCATGCCTGTTCAGCTTATGTTTAAGCAATCATGCTGACGAGATTTTATGTTGCATTTTTCTGAAATTACTAGGAAACACTATCTCATTTTACAATGTAATAATGTAGACTCATAATTAATTGAAAGAAAAAGCATTTTCATAAATGACATATTCTTTCATTTTTTAGGAACAAAACTATTGACATGTAATACTTTTAATGAATGTTGTCACAACTTAAATAGCTCTGTTTTTCAAAGAAATTCATAAAAAATTTTCTGTTAACATTTTTCTAAACATATTTCCATCTTAATTCTTATTTCTGCACATGTTTTGGTATAGCTATATTAAACAAAATGTCCAGATTACTTCAAAATTAATGTTCCTCTCATAGATCCACCTTCTCCTAATGCTGCAACAAGGAATTGAATTGAATTCACATTGCTGTGATTTACATTAAAGTTTTAATTAAGATTTTAACACCTTATGGCTTGATTTCTGTCAAGGTAGTTCTTTCATCAATTTTTTACGTGTTTATGATGATTTTTGGTTATACTATGTGTATATAATGAAGTCAATTTAAAGTATGTCTGTATAATGAGTTCTGTACATTCTTTGTTGACTTCTCTTATCTCGGCTTTGATCCTTATCAGTCCTGTCTTCTCTCTCTCTCTTCCTTTATCAGACTAATGACTTTGATTTTTGTTTTCTAATTCAGTACAACCAGAGATTTCTGTGTGGGCGTAGATCAGGATTATCTACAGGAATCTTTTCATGCCATTGGTATTAAATGACTGGAGAAAATGACTCAGTTTCTAGAAACCTATCAATAAGAAACACTATCAGTGAGAAATACTGTCCTTTGATCCTGTCATCTACTCTGGCCTGGTCTTTTATACCCCTACTACATTAGCTATATTTTTTCCTTTCCACAGACTTAATCTAAATATAATATCAAAGAAGAAAGTATATTAAAGTTCAAATAAATCTACCTCAGAACATGACAACAGCTTCTGGTTATTGGATGTAGTGAATTATCTGCCATGAGCTGTTCAGGTAGTTTCAGTTAGTATTTAGGCAACTGCATAGGGAATTCTTCAAAACAGACACAGAAGCTAATTTAATCTATAATGTGGTAATACAGAAAGCATGGAATTGAGTATAAAATGAAAGTTACATGACAAAATCGGGGTTCTTAACATAAATTTAATCTACGTGAAAGAATGTCAGAATAGTTTTTAAATTTTTTTTTCTAAATAATAAACAGAAACGTACTTCATTTCTAGCCTTTGTTTCACACTAGTAACTTACTGAATAGTTTTCTCAGGGCCACCATGATGTCCTTGTTCCTCAGAGTATATATAATGGGATTCAGTGTTGGAATCAAAATGGTGTAGAAAAGAGACAATAGTTTTCCAATTCTTTCTGATTGATTTGGCTTGGGTTGTAAGTATGTGATGCCAGCTGTTCCATAGAACAGGGTTACAACTGTCAGGTGAGAGGAGCAGGTGGAGAAAGCTTTGGCCCTCCCTTTGGCTGAGGACAGTTTCAGGATGCTGTAGATAATTTTGCAATAAGAAATAATGATCAGCACAAAAGGAACCATGACAAAAACCATTGCAGCTATATAGACTGCTATCTCATTCACAAATGTGCCTCCACAAGCAAGCTTGAGTACCGGGGGGATGTCACAGATAAAATGATTAATTCTATTAGATCCACAAAAGGGCAATGAGAAAATCTGGTATGTTTGTCCAATCACTACTGGAATGACACTGATCCAGCAGGCAGCCACCAGCTGTATGCAGATCCTGTGATTCATGACTAGAGAATAGTGCAGAGGGTTGCAAATGGCCACATAACGGTCATAGGCCATAGCTGTCAGGAGGAGGCACTCTGTGCCTCCAAGCATAAGGATAAAACACATTTGTGTAGCACAGGCAAATATAGAGATATTTCCTTTTAGAGTACAAAGGTCCACAAGCATCCTTGGGATGGTGACTGTTACATAACAGATTTCCACAAAAGAAAAATTGCTGAGGAAAAAGTACATAGGGATCTGCAGAGCAGGGTCAATTCTTGTTATTAGCATTATAATGCTGTTGCACATCAGAATAGTCAAATACATGAGCAAAAATATCCCAAATAGAATCCACTGGAGATGGGGGACATCAGAAAACCCCATTAGGACAAATTCTATCAGAGAAGAGGCATTCAATTTTTCTGTTCTAGTTTTCTTTTCATCTACAGAAATAAATGAAAGATGGTTAATCAATTCATACCTAACATTAATTTGCCCTGTTACTTTACTTGAAGAAAGGATATGTAAGTTAATCATCATTAACTTACAGTCTTTCAACGAGACATGAAACTTCTGTAGCCAATAGATAGCTAAGATCAAGTAATTCAAGGAATAATATCTGTTATATTTTAGTAGATTTGACTATGACACACGCACACGGCCATGGATTAAATATACATAACATATATTATATATATATAATATATATATATATATAATTTTTATATATATAATTTAGGAAAAAACGTATTCATATTTGGAAGGTAAAACAAAAATTTAAAACTATGGATGGATCAAGGAAATATACAGACAGAAACTTGAACAGAGAAAATTGACAAAACAAAAAAAACCAAGATTACACATATATATATATATTTATATTGTTTTTAAATAAGCCTAAAACATTATGAATCCTTGAAGCTCTATCAAGCAACATTATGTTGTTTGTCCCTCATTGCTCTGTCAATGTTTCATTTTTACACTATTTACGATATGGAATTAGGGACATAGGTCTTTCACCTTGTTTTGTTGTTAATTATTTTTTGTCAATTCTCTGTTCATAAGCTTCTGTCAGTGTCTTTCCCTTATTAAAAGAAAGGTTGAGGTTCTCCCTTATATCCCAAAATGTGAATCTGTTAAACTAGATTGTTGCTATTGAATAAGGAAATGAACTTTTTCTTTATATCATCAACTGCAGTGAGTTTGGATAATACATGCAATTTTCATGATTTTTTAACTTTCCTGTCAGGAGAGGTACTGTGCAGTATATCCTAAAAAGGCAAAATTTTTTTGCTAATTAATAATATGAGTTTCATTTATAGCGTTTTTCATGTTTTCTTTATTTTTACGTATGTGGAGTTATCCATTTAACATACCATATTTCTTCAATATTAAGTACATATCCTCATGCCTATTTTCACTTTATAATATTGAATTTTTAATGTATAGCTTTAAAAATCTGTAATTTGATGAAGGTCCACAAGTAACCAAATATGAAAAGGTAACAAAAGAAAACAAACAAAACTTTCCATGCTGCTTCATATTACCTTACCTAAACTAAAGAAATCAGCCTTGTCTGAAGATCTGTTTACCTTTTACTTTCTGCTCATTTCCTAAGTTTGCAAAACAGCGAGTATTCTTTACCTTTCTTACTTTCAAGAAGCACATACACTTCCTGATTGCAATATACTTTACTTATAGATATTGTTGATTTGGTGTTCAATCACTTTTATATTCAATTAGAACTAGGTCACAAACTTATCTCATTTCCACTTCTAATGTAAAAATTTCATTATTTGAAGCATCTACTATTGTTTATATTATGTTATAATTAATAAAGCTGAAATGTTTAAGATTGAATTTAATAAGTCAGATGTTTTACATAAAATGCACATATTATTTAATATATTTTTTTTTTTATAAATTTATAATTATCTTTTCTTAAATTATACAAACACAATTGATCCATCTTACCTTTGTACATTTGCATGAGGAGCCGATTAAGTGTAAACTATTGTTAATTTATAGTCTAATAAGTTCTTTTTCTCAGGAAGCTGTACTGATTTTATTTTAAAAAAATTCAAAGTATTTTCTTGTTTGAACATCAAGATATCAATTCTCCTTATATAAAAATATTGATACTTTCCCCTGGGATAAGCTTCCCCTGTGTACCAATTTCCTTCAATAAGCCTTCTGTTTAGCTAATATTCTGATTCACTTTTCAAAACTTCCTTCTCTGACTAAACAAGTCCCTTTCTTCTCCATTCATCATCATCAATCTACTGTACTCACATATATATTATGGTGTGTGTGTGTGTGTGTGTGTGTGTAAGAGTGAGAGAGCCAGAGATAAGAGACAGAGACAGAGAGAGGCAGAGAATATGCATCATGTGTGCCTACATATGTATGTTTTTGTGTGTGTTTGGGAGTATGATAGTGAATGTACACTTAAGAGAGAGAGAAAGAAAACATGCACAATGTGTGTCAGGAGAGGGTATGTGAATTAAAACATGTATGCCACTGTGTGCATGGAAAGCCCTCAGTTGACAGTCTGTAGATGTTTTAGGGTCATCTACAATAAGGGAAGTGAAACTTCATTTTTGTTATATGTATTTAATCTTTTTATTTTTTCATTATTTGAAAAAACTTATATGTACACAATTTACTTTGATGATAACTACCCTGATACTCCCACATCCAGTACTTCTTGTGTACCGTTCCCACAAGGGAAATCCCCCAAATAACCCCATGTTCTAAAATGTGTGTACTTTGTTTCTTGATCTCCAGATCAAGTGTATTTGAAAAATCAAAGACACATTACATTTATTCTGATTTTACTTATTCAGTATTTATTTTAGGAGACACAAATGTAAGCCACATTTATTTGCACATTTGTAGTAATGAGCAACAGATATTCCAAGTCCCTACAAATTTGTAAACAAAACAGCTAATAATAATTTGTAACACTTGACTATTATCTTGTTTCACACACTCAAGACTAAATGAACATTTTTTATTGTGTAAACTTCCATACAAAATGTCCTTTAAGAAAAATTATTGAAAAAAATAGCATATTGGCAAATTTCAGTTAGAACCAAACAAAAGCAAGAGCATAAATTCAAAAACAAAGTTTAGAAGATATTTTTGCCACCGCCGCCACCACCACCACCACCACCACCTATCACCAGTAGATGATAACTATAACAGATTATTTATTTAGTGTTGTTTTCACACAAGTATATGGGGAAAACAGAATGATGTTTCCATTCAGGTTTCCAATAAGGAAATGACAACCTAATCATATTGCTTACATATCTACCAACTGAATGTTTTAAATGGAAAATAGAAAAAGCTTAGATCAAAATATTAATACAAGAAATAATTAATTGTTTTTAAAAATAACTATTCCTCCTCAACATTATAATGACCTGTTAACTCAAAATACATAGTTGCAGGAATTTTCCTTTGGTGTGTGTGTGTGTGTGTGTGTGTGTGTGTGTGTGTGTGTGTTTGTGTGTGTGTACTCACCTTTCCTATCTCTTCTGATTAATTTTGGTTTGAAGTCTATGTTGTTATATACTAAAATGTCTATATCAGCTTCTTCATGAGTCACTTTGCTTAGAATAACATTTAAAAACTTTTAAATCTGAGATAATGCCTATTTTTATGTTGAGATGTGTTTCTTTTATGCAGCATTAGGATCAATCCTGTTTTTCCATTCATTTTGTTAATCTGTTTGTTTTTATTGAGAAATTGATACTATTGACAATGAGAGATACCAATAATCATTGATTGTTGATTCCTGTTATTTTATCACTGCTGTTTTTGTTGTTAATGATATTGTTGTTGTGTTTGTTGTTGTGTTGGTGGTGGTAATGGTGTGTGTGTTTGTGTGTGTGTGTGTTTTTATGTAACCATATTTATGCTGTCCTTATTTTGATGTTGCCACTCTGATATTTATTCTCTGTGCTTGTACAGTAGTAAAATTTCTAAGTTAGAATTTTTCTTCTAATATCTTCCATAGTGCTAGATTTGTGGATAAATATTTCTTAAATTTGGCTTTATTATGAAATATCTTATTTTCTCCATTTATGAGGATTGAAAGTTTTTCTGGTTAATAGTGTTCTGGGCAAGCATCTGTGGTTCTTAAGATCTGCCTCAAACCTGCTCAGGCCTTTCTGGCTTTTAGAGACTCTATTGAGAATTCAGGTGTAGTTCTAATGTGTCTGCATTTATATGTTACTTGGTCTTTTCCTTTACACCTTTTAAAATGCTTTTTTTTTTGTTCTCTACAGTTAGTGTTTTGACTATTATGTGACAAGGAAACTTTTTTCTGGCCAGTCTATATATTGTTCTGTATGCTTCTTTAACATTTATAGGAATCTACTACCTTAGGTTATAAAATTTTCCTTCTATGATTTTGTTGAAAATATTTCTGGACAGTTGACCTGGGATTCTTCTCCTTCCTCTATTCATATAATTCTTAGAAATGATCTTTTTATATTTTCCCAGATTTCTGAATGTTTAGTGTCAGGTGATTTTTATATTTAATATTTTCGTTGATCAATGTATCCATTTCTTCCATCATATCTAAAATACCTAAGATTCTTCTATGTTCTATATCTCTTAGATCTCTTGTATTTATGTCAGTTTAGCTTGCCTCTGTAGTTCCTGTTAGAATTCAGAATTCCCTCAGTTTGATTTTTCTTTACTGATTCTATTTTCATTTTTAGGTCACCAACCGATTTATTTATTTCCTTCCATTGTTTATTTGTGTTTCCTTGGATTTATTTATTTTCTCTTTCAGGACATTTTTCATATTCCTACAGACTTTTTAAAGATGTTTTACTTGTGCTTCAACTATGTTAAATTATAGAGGCCTGCTCTGTTAGGGTAGCTGGGCTCTAGTAGATATATATTGTCCTGGAAGTTACTAGTCTTTTTTAAAGATAGTATCTAGGCATCTAGGATTGGGATGGTTGTAATTCTAGGTGCTGATATCTGTTTTCCTTTCTTGGGAAGGTATTTTATTCCTTGGGTTTTGTTTCCTATCCAGATTTTAGGAGAGTGTGGTGGCTATGTACTTCTTGGTAGGAAATTTCCTGTGGAAGTGATAGATATGGCCACTGAGAGTTCCAGGTACAATATGCAACATGAAATTCTTAAGGCAGAATCCTTATCACAAGGTAATCTTTTGCTCATCAAGAAATATGCTGCAAAAAATATGCTAAAAATAGCCTGACTTATGCTATTCATTCTTTTTTTTCTTTCCTAAATGATCTTCAGACTATTTTACTTCTTGAATATCTTGGCCTGATCTACCCTCTGATAGAGTCCATTTGATATTGGGTCAATAATTATTGTCCTTTAATCTTTTTGTATCTCTACTACTTTCACCTCAGTTAGATCAATGACTTGTCTCTAGTCCTCAGTATTGTTTTAATTCCTGTCCAGACTCTTTCTGTGTTTACTATCATCACTATGTCCTTGGCCCCTAATCCAACTCATACTCTAGTCACTATTGCCATTGCAGCTGCTGTTGTCTCTGCTTCTGTTGCCATTTGTACTGGAATGAAATTGCTACTGGAACTGCTTCAACTGCTACCACTGCCTTTGCTCTTCCTGCTCCCACTGCTGCTACTGGTAGAACTGTTATTTGACCTACTGCTGTTACAGCTTCAGCTACTTCTGCTTGTTTAATTTTGCTGAACTCTTCTGCTTTTGGGTTATTTTTTTTTAAATGTACTGCCAAGACGGGCTCTACGGAGACCTTGGGGCATTCTATGGACTCTACATGAAAACAGGTCTGCTCAAGTAGTATATTCCCTTGCTCCAGAATACCATGAGATCTTGGAAGTACAATCTTTAGTGTGTGAAAAAATTCTTTCAGAATAAGGATGTCAGCTGTCTATCTCAGTATTTCATTAATAAATTATTGCAGAATTGAATTCTACTGGATGAATGTGACATGATTCACTTAGCAATTTGTTTCTAACAGGTTTCTGTAACCATTGGCTTTTAAATATAATAAAGATATCTTCATGAACAAGTTTTACATTCATTCGATATATT
The DNA here is from genome assembly GCA_026225945.1 of Cricetomys ansorgei. NCBI lineage: Eukaryota > Metazoa > Chordata > Mammalia > Rodentia > Nesomyidae > Cricetomys > Cricetomys ansorgei. Next base: position 11,526 of record JAMJFZ010000376.1, read on the forward strand.
CATTTTCTACTTAATAAATACTTATATACATATATTTGCTTATTTAGAAATCAGAATGTTTTCTGATATAGTCTTGCTAATCTACATCACCAGCACCCATGCACCTATATCCATACCTTTGCAAACAGATGAAGCTCTCTGTATTTCAGTGGTAGGTGCTCTCATTAGTAAACTCTGAGTTTTCATTGTGGCCTTGATTCATAGGGCTACAATGGTAAAGGACAATGGATATATTTTTATGCATTTAATAAACATTCTTCTTTATAAAGTGTTTGTTGAACATATTTACTAGGTTATCTTCCCCCTATTTATAGTTCCTTCATCTATCTTGTTTTGGGGGTTATATCCATTTAATATAAGCACTTATATTGCTTTTCTTCTTAGCCCTATATTTTGTTGTTTTAACTTATGCTATGGTTTTGTTTTCACGAGTCACTTCATATATTTTCTAACTTCCTTATGATTTATATTCTGATATTTTTGGTTTCAGGGGAAAGTGTTCCTGGATCATGGTGTAGCTCAGTGGCAACTTTGTTGTCTAGAACAAATACAACTGGATTTAATCCTCTATGTTAGAGAAGTGTGTTGTTTAATTTCCACCTGTATCATCCTTAAATACTTCTTTTTGATTTTCTGTCTTTATAAAATGTATTTTGATCATATTCACCCTGTCAACTCTTCCCAATTCTAGCCCTATTCTTTATCTACCCAACTTGAATCTTGATTTTTTTTTTAAACACTATAAGACCAATTTTTACTGCCCAAAATATTCTCAGATTTGTGGTCTTCCACCAGAATATTATTGATCTACATGCCCTACATGTTGAGAAAAAAAATCATATTCCCTAGATGCTAATTTTACTTATCACTTGTATGTGATTATCATTTTGGGTTTGGTCTAGCTGGGACATACAAATGTTCTGTGCATGCTCTAATAACTCTTTTCTCCCTATGTGCTGTTCCTTGCTGTGTCTTGATGTTTTCTCAATGGCATCTTCTTCCTCTAGCTCTTACATGCTGTCTAACCCTATTCCATATTGAACCCTATTTGCTGTTTCAAGAATTATATATTCATATCAATATCACAAATTATGTTCATATAGTCATCTTCAGCGGTTTTAAAGTTTGATTCTAATAACAATCTTGTTTCAAAAATTGTTTGAATTGATGATTCTTTTCTTTCTGGAGTTCTTTTTGGGTAGAGTTTCAATAGAGATGAGAAAGAACACCAGAGGCATCTGGAAGAGAAGAGAGTACATAGACAGGACTATCTGTGAGAGAAGCAAAAATATACCCTTCTTTTGGATTTTTAAAGCTGTATTTCCTTATATTTCTGTTCTATATACTTTGAAAATATGTGTTAATTAAATTCTGTACTACTTTCATGGTATATTGCAACTATACTAATAAGCACATTTTTAAATGCTGCTTCTCTAAGGTAAGTAGTATTTCCTTATACTAATTGTGAGTCTTCACTATAAACAATGTACTGTATAAACATGCACATCATTTTGAACCCTACCTAATACACCTATAAATACTTACATAAAATATATGATTACAGAGTATACCCAATTAAACTATTTAAATATAATAGGCTTTTTGTTAAGTTTTATTTTAAATTAGTATAATCTCTCTAAATGTTATATATTGGTAGTATGTATAAATCAAAATTATTTGGTTTCAAGAGTAGCTGCCAAATTATAATGGATTTATCAAGTTATTTCAGTAAAACATTTTCTTATAGTAAGTTCATAAAGATTATATACATTTACTTGAAAATGTGCATTTGATACTTTGAAGTTTTAGAGTTACAAACATCATATAATTATGCTGAAGAAAAGTTATATGAATATGTAGAGGATAGGTCTGTGTGAAAGGTAGGAAGAGTCTTCTATATTCCAGTGGTCTATATGAAGGAAGGGTCCTGTTTGGTTGGGATGGAATGTAAAATATAAATGATAGGAATATAGGTACACACCTTTAATCCAAGTATTTAGAAAGCAGTGCTAGCCCACTCCTGTAATCCCTAAAACAGAAACAGATTGCCGATGCAGATACAGAAGGCAGAGCTCAGAAGGAGTCAGTGTCAGATAGGAAGTGACTTCTGAGATGAGTCAGAATGAAAGACAAGCAAAGTAACTAATCAGAGAAAGAGTTAGCAGAGTGAGTCAGAATGAGGATATGCTCAACTCTCATAACATAACAGCAGGCTCTCAGCTCAGAGCAAAGTCTGTTACAGAAGAGTTAGTTACAGCAGGCAGTATGAAACTAGCAGTCTAAAACAGAGACAAGGAAGTGGTCTGACTAAGGAGCAGAGAGGCTGACTGAGGCAGTATGGAACAGTGAGAGTTCAGGGAGAACAAAGAGACAAAGAGGCATCTTGGCAGAAGTCAGTATTAAGCCAGAAGAGTAAGTCAGTTTGAAGCTGAGCAAAGCAATTCAGTCTGAGGCAGTCAGAGAATTATCCAGAATAAGCTGAAGTCAGACATCAAAAGAGTTCATTCAGTCAGAAACAGTAGGCTGGCACAAAAGGTCAGTTTGCACTAGGTAGCTTGGAGAAGAGCTTGAGCCAGAACAAGAGTGACTTGAACCAGAAGAGTCAGTTGAGTTCAACCAGCTCTGAGTTTAGAAAGAGCTTGTCGGGGTGGCTCATTTGGCAGTAGAGGCTTGCATGTTTTAGAGTATATGGAGGTTTAAACAGTCTAGGTAGTAGGGAGGATGAGGTTGAAGCCTTCCAGCTCTAGGCTTAGGATTAGATTGTAAGGAAGCTGAAATACTCTAGGGCTCTGTACTAAGAATCAGTGATTCAATTTGTCAAAGAATAAACTACCTTTGAACCCAAACATATGGCATGAATGATAGTGATATTTGTCTCAGGTTTTGTTTTCTTTTTATAGTCTATCTATCTATCTATCTATCTATCTATCTATCTATCTATCTATTATTATCTATCAATCTATCTTTCTATCATCTATATCTATATCTATAAATCTATATCTATATATTTATATATCTATTTATTTCATTTTTTTGTGAAAATGTCTTCTTCATACCAGATGGGATAAAACCTACAATGTAGTTTTAATTCTGGTCTTGGTTTCTCATCCTCCCACTTTGAATTTCTTGGCGGTGGCATGGTAGCTTTGCCACCAAGTCCTTTTTTAGATCTTAGATTGACATAGATTTATCCACATTAAATACAAATATTCTACCAAAAGGAAAATTTTGTTAAAAGACTCATCTTTTTTCACTATTTTGGAATATTCTTTTTTGAAATATGGCATGAACTGTATATTTCTGCAATGGGTACTTGATGACATGCCATGTTTGTCCTCGCCTATTTTAGATTCTTCTCAATAGTTTGAAACTCTGCATTTTATAATAAATTGTGATGTTCATTATAGTACATTCACAAATTTTAATAATTATAAGATCACATTTTCCTTTGTTGAATATCTTTTATTATACATCAGTTTCAGATATAAATTGGAACTCAGCAATATACACAACCCAATTCCGCACATATAACTCTTTTACATTTTTTTATTATTTGAGAATTATTTTCTAAAATGTATTTTGATCACATTCACTATCCCAGTACTTCCATAATTTCTCCAAGATCTATCTCTACTTTATTACCTGCTGACAGCTTAGTAACCTTTAATTTTCATTTTTATTTTTTCATTTATTTTCCATTATCATGCAATATATCCCAACCCCCCCATTTTCCCTCCCAATCCCCCCATTTTCCCCTTCCTCAATTCCTCTCAGTTCCCCCATCTCCCTTCCCTTTCAGATTTATACCCATGCTCCCACCAACCAACAAACCTCCCTACACTTCTCCCCAGAAAAGAACTTTCCTCCCAGGGTTACCTCTCAAACAGTGCATGGCATTACAAGATGGAAGAAGACCAGATACTATTCTCTACATCAAGTGTGGAATAGAAAACCAAGGAGGAGCAAGTGTCCCATGAGAAGGTAAAGGGGACAGATATTCCTCAACTCTAGGCTTTAGGAATTTTAAAAGAACACCAAGCCAGACAGACACAGAAATATTTAGGGGAATCTGCAGGTTCTGTGTCTGCTATAGTCCGGAGATATTTTCTAACGATGTCATGTTTTGCTCATAGTTTATTGCCTAGCCCAGTCTTCATCAGACAAGCCCCCTCCAGCAGCTGATGGGAGCATATGCAGAAATCCAGAGCCAAGTATTATGCCAAGCTTGGGGAACCCCTCAGAAAAAGTGTAGGATGGATTGCAGGGACCAGATGGGTAGAGGACACCAGGAGAACAAACCCTACAGTAACCTTTAATTTTTAAACCCAGTCAAATTTGCACTCCTGAGGACAAAAACATCCAGTGTAGCTTGGGTAGCCTACAAGGGGTCATTATACCCTTAAACAAAACTAATTCTCCCTCTCCAAAAACATATCAACTGCTAATAACTACCCAGTATGGGGTGGAGACGCATTAGCCACTTGTACCCTGTGCTACAATGTTGACTCTTTAAGGGGAAGACTTTTAATTTCTTTGTGGACTAAATAGTACTCTTAATTAAATTCAGTCAGACAAAAGTCACTTGACAGGAGATATATGTTAATTATTATAATTGGAGATTGCAGAAATAAAGTTGAAAATTTCATCTGCTATACCTACATAATAAACTTGAACAAACCATTTCAGTAATTTTAAGTGTTCCCATATGTTGATAACTTAGTTTTTAATCTTTTCAGTGCTACCATGATGTCCTTATTCCTCAAGGTATATATAATGGGATTCAACAGTGGGATCAAAATGGTGTAGAAAAGAGACAGCAGCTTACCCATGCTTTCTGATTGATTTGTTTTGGGTTTTGCATATGTGATAGAAGCTGTTCCATAGAATAAAACCACAACTATCAGATGAGATGAGCAGGTAGAGAAGGCTTTAGACCTTCCTCCAGCTGATGAGAGTTTTAGAATGTTGCAGATAATCTTGCCATAGGAGATAATGATCAGCAGAAATGGAACCATGATAAACACCACTGAAGAAACATGTATTGCTAAATTATTCACAAATGTGTCACCACAGGCTAGCTTGAGTAGTGGGGGTATGTCACAAAAGAAGTGGTTAATTTTGTTAGATCCACAGAAAGACAAAGAGAAAATTTGGTAAGTTTGTCCAGTCACAACTGGAATAATACTGATCCAGCAAGCAGCTACCAGTTGCACACAGACCTTACTGTTCATGATGAGGGTATAGTGCAAGGGATTGCAAATGGCCACATAACGGTCATAGGCCATCACTGTCAAGAGGAGGAATTCCATGCCTCCAAGCATGATGACAAAACAGAGCTGCACAGCACAGGATAAAAAGGGAATAGTCCCATTTTGGGTATAAAGGTCCATGAGCATTCTTGGGATGGTAACTGTTACATAGCAGATTTCTACAAAAGAAAAGTTGCTAAGAAAAAAGTACATAGGAGTGTATAGAACAGAGTCAGTTCTGGTTATTAGCATTATAAGTCCATTGCAAATCAGAATAGTCAAATACATGAGCAAAAATATTCCAAATAACATCCACTGGAGATGAGGAACATCAGAAAATCCTAAGAGAACAAATACTGTAATTGAATTGTTTGAATTTTCTAGTTTCATTTGCTCTTCATCTGGAGATAAAACAAATTCCATAAGTTCAATGCATTTGTTTTTTCAAGTCCACCAGTTTCTTCTGTTGGCTGAATAGTATGAATGAAAATATGTTCTTTTAAGTAGGTATTTACCATTTCTTCATTTTTTAACTACAGTATGAGATTTTTATCATTAAAAAGAACAGGTATGTGGTTACAATGAACCAAAGAAATGAGATTTATTTTGCTAGATTCTAACATTTTTCAGTAAAGTTTTGAGATGCATACATTACTAGTAAGGGCACATAGTGGGAAATTATATCTTCTTATTTTTCAGTTAAAATTGTGATTTTATTACAAACATATTTTCATATATATTTCTTTGCATGTTACCTTTTCTTCATTTTTATCGATTCTTCAGCTTTAAATCCAACGGTTTTATATGGTTTTAAAAAAAAATCTTATTTGAAAGAAGTTATCTTTCTTTTTCTTTGTAAAATCCACTGGTTTTGATGTTAGGGCCTGGAGAGATGGATCCTTCATTAAATACTTGCAGCTGGCAGCTTGCCTCCTTGAAGACCAGAAACTCAAATAAAGGCTGAGTGAGTGTGACAGTTTCCCTATGATTCCATTCTCTAAAAATAGACAGGATCTATAGCAAGCTTACATCTGGACTAGCCTTAGTCTGGACTTTGGGTTTGATCCTGAGGCCCTGCATCAACAAGTTAAGTTAGAGAACAAAATGGGAATGTTTCCTAACTTCTACAGTTCTGGACACACCTAGACATGAAGAAACAAAAATAAGAACAAAAGAAAAAACACAACAAATGCACATTAAAATGATAAATGAGAAACAAATTCTATGGTCAATTTTCTTGATGTATATCTTTGCTAATAAGGCAAGAAAAGGGTGGATTATTATATCGACTTGCAAAATCCCTTTCTTGTGGAACCTATAGAAAACATCAATGCTGGAAGATTCTTCTCTAAGATTATCCTTTAAAACTACTTTCGGGTTTCCCTGATCATGTCAGATTCCCCTGTTAAGTTATTCATATTTAGCACATGTGAGATTTGCTACTTGCCCTTCATTAGAACTTATGGTAAAACTGAACCTTTCAGCACACCCAATTCACTGACTATTGGAATCTCTTCAGCATAAGTGAATGTGAACAAATAACTGACAAAATAGAAATTTTCATCTTAATTAGTTGTTCTGCAACATAATTGTAAGAAATCAGTGCTAACTTGACAAATATCATGACACTTTCTAAACAGCTGTTCTCCAACAGCACATGGAAAGCATTTATATATTTCCTATCCTAGTATATCTCTGTATCTTCCAGACTTATTTCACTGATGCCTTTATATTATCACTCTGGAGATTAAAGAGCTGGGGCAACATTTAAGAGCACTGCATGCAATCCAGAAGACCTGGGTTCAATTCCTAGGACTCACATGGTGGGTCAGAACCATCTGTAATTCTACTTCCAGGAGATCTGTAATCCTCTTCTGGCCTCCATGCATACCAGCCATGTACATGGTTCATAAATATACATGGAGAAAAACTATTCACACACATAAAAAAAAATAAAAACTATAATATCACATTAAGTAAAAAATTTGATCACGTTTTTGTGTTTTTAAATATTCTCTGTGTTCATTTATAGTATATATGAAATCAATTATTTTACCAATGGCATCATTATCACAATTTGACAAATATCTAACTTCATTCAGTAAAGAGAACAGAGGAACACGAGGACTACTTAGTGGGTAGCTCTATTTCAGAGTAAGATCTTAGACATCCCTATGTTTTTTTTCAGTGATGGTGATCCTGAAGTTCAGATTTAACCTTGGGAAATGGTGTAAGAGCAGAACTCTAGCTTACCTCTATATATCCACATGAAATAGTCTGTGAAACTGAGTGGGAGTTTTATCCTTCGTGTTTTATATGCTCTGGTTCTACTCTGGTGGCTGCACTGATTCTTCATAATTAATTGATTTCAGTTGTGAATAAGGACAGTTATACTCCTAGGGATCATTTCTCTTGTGCATCAATTTAATTTCAAGAGACTCTATTTATAATGAGTTTTAAGAAACTCCAATTAATCAAATTTGTGTTCTACTACAGTAAATTTACCTGGATGATTTTATGTAATTTACCAATGTTTTTTATACTTTCACTCTTTGGATCTAAAATAGAAAATAGCCTGCATCAGTCATGTTATTTTTCTGAAATGTTAAGAACATATAAAATATATACACACACCACACACACACACACACACACACACACACACACACACACACACACCTTGTTGTAATATCTCACCCTCTGTTCATTCTCTAAAACCTATGTAAGCAGCCAGGTGCCTCTAATTTCAGCACAGAGGAGGCTGAGGCAGACCAATATTTGTGAGTTGAGGCTAGCCAGGTCTACAACAAGTTCTAGTATAACCAATGTTGTTTCAGAAAAATCCTGTCTTGAAAAAAAAACTGCTTAAGTATCCCCTATCTCTGTACTGAATTGTCTATGACTGCATTCTATTGATAAGTTTATGATATTGCTTTTTATTCAGCTTTAGGTGATATGATGAAATGAGTCTCAAACTTCAAACAAACATTATATAATAGCTATGAATGCCATATGGTCAAATTATATAATTCTACTTATATTTGTTGGAGTCAATTTGATTATACATACATAATTCATACATACATATATGTATGTATAATCAAATATATATCTGTATAATTATATATATATGTATATATATGTGTGTGTGTGTGTGTGTATAATCATATATATATGGAGAGAGAGAGATATAGAGATAGAAATAAATACAGAGAAAACAAATCTTAAATAAAATTATTGGATTCAAAAAAATAATGTAAATGTTTACTGGACTGTGTAGTTGGCTGCTTTCTTTAAGCCACGATATTATCATCACTTTCAGTCTTTGAGTAGAGAAATCGTACATTGGTCACAACTGAAACTAATGTAACAGAAAAATTGATAGGTACTTAGCTAGTGGTAATGGGACCATTGACATTTCTAGAGGAATAATAAACACCCCAAAAAACCAGATTATTTCAAACACTTATACCAAAAAAGAATCTAATTTGCAAGCCAATGACTTTTTTTAGCTTTGCTGACAATGTTCAATGAGAAATGATTTATAGCAGTGTAAATAACCTCAAAACAGTGCATCACTGTGGAGTTCCACCCCATCGTGGATGATGCCAACATGGGAGATGCATCAAAATGTCAGTCAATTTTCCACTCCCTTTATAATCTAGCAATAGATGAGAAGGCAATTGGGAGTAATGGTACAATCCCATAAGAAACTCCAGTGACTTTCTGATTTATCTTTCTAGAAGCTTCAGTAGTTCCATGACCATTAACTGAATACCTAACTATCTATTTTTCTGTTACATTAGTTGCAATAGTTACCAAGGTATTATTTCTCTACTCAAAGACTGCAAGTGAAGATATTGCCATCGCTTAAAGAAAGCAGCAACTACACAGTCCAGTAAACTTTTTCATTATCTTTTTGAATCCAATAATTTTCTTCAGATTTATTTTCTCTATATATTACTAATACCATCATTACTAACAATTATTCCTTTTCAATGTTTATGTTTATTGTTTTAACATATAGAAACTTGAACCTCTAATTAAATAGTCAGTAAAATTAATAAGAATCAATATTTCTTGATCTCAAATACAGAAGAGAGTATATGAGTGTTCTCCTTGTGATAATTTTTTCAGAACACACTATAAAAATATAATACCCCATTAATATAAAAATTTCCACCATGCTCTTTATGGATGAGTGATGTTAGAACTTCCTCACTTGTGTATCTATATTATCTCTGCTTATGTATTAACTTTCTTTTGATGTAATGATGCTTAACAAAGAATTCTAAAGGCTGGGAACAAAGTTCAGTGGATAAAAGCCTTGATCTATGAATGTGCAGACCAGAATTAGAATCTCCAATATCTGTGTCAATAAGTCCAAGTTGATATGGCAAGCTGCTTGTGACCCAAGTGTTGGAGTAGTGGATAAAGGGCATCCTGGAAGCAGACTGGTTTGATAGATAAGCTGAATCAACTAGCTCCAGTATAGAGACAGATATCAGCTTGGCAAATTGTGAATGATGGAGGAAAACGCTTGAAAGTCAATATATGCCTCAACATATAGAGACATACATGTGCATATACATACACTGACATTTATCCCACAGGTATTCAAATATGTATATACATATCAAACACACAAATACAGAAGCCAAATGTTTTTAAGAAGAGACATTTGTAACTGAAAATCTTAGTGGTGAGATATAGAAGTACTTTCTGCAATTCATACTGGAAAAGGTATTTTTAACTTTGGATAACTGGAACTGAATTAACAACCCTGAATAAAAGTATGATATCTAATTATTTATTACATAAATTTACCTTAATATCTACTAGTGCATATGCTTTGCAATTAGTGTTGAATTTCATAAGTCAATTTCTTTCATGTCTATAGAATATTTTAGCACATCTACTTCTATAACCTCAACTTCCTCTTTACTTCCTTCTGGATGTCCCAGAATATACCCCTCCTCTCTCTCTCTCTGGAGTTTTAATCTGTCTATAAAAATTTAGAATCCACAAAAACAAGAATATATATATATATATATATATATATATATATATATATATATATATATATATATATATGTAATTTTTTCCCAATTGTTTGCTGTTGGACATATATGCTAATTCTATAGCTTGGCAGTCATGAACTATGGAAGTTTGGAAGTCTCTGTGATAGGTTAATTTAGAATATTGGGCATGCACCCAGAAATAGTATTGGGGAGTTTCTAGAAGTTCTATTTTCAGCTTTATGGGAATTCTCTATAGTGTGTTCCGTAATGATAACATATTTAAGTCTTATGAACTCACTGTAAATGTTGCCTTTACCTACATATATACCAGAATATGTGGTTATAGTTGTTGTTGTTATTTCTTTATTTCTGTTTTTGACAGAAATTCCAGCTGGGATGAGGTGGTAACTCACTGCAGTTTTGATTCTCATTTTTCATAATGGCTAAGAATATAGATTTTTTTTTCATTTGAGTACATCATGTTTGACTTCCTCTTACAAGGAGAACTTTGTTATGATATACAACTATACTCAACAAGATATAGCCTGAATAAGTATTTAATTACACATATTATCAAAGCACAGATATTAGAATGTGGTTAAGACATTTATTTTAGATACTTTTATTTATCTTTTACAATCTTTTTATGTATTCTTTGAAAATTTCATGCATGTATATCATGATTATTGATCATACCCAACCCTCACCTGATTCCCAAATTCCTAAACCTAGCATATCTCCCTCCCAACATCATGTCATTTATTTTTTTTAATTCATTATACTTCACAGAGTCAAATTATTACGTTTTTACTGTGATGTACAGACATCCACTGAAGCACGGTCAGCCTACTAGTGACCATGTCCTCAAAGAAAAGGTATTATCTCTATCACCATATTCACCCACTCCAATAGATCTTTACTGGGGTGGGGCCTCATGATTCTTTTCACATCAATTATAGATTTGTACTATCTTGGGTTTTACAGATAGCCTTAGCCTCTGTTAGTTTCTAAATACAACACTCATGTCATGTCAAGAAGACAGCACGTCAACATTTTTCTTCCCCGTATTCTAGATTTTACACCGTTATCCTCATCTTTCAAGATGTTTCTTACATGTTTCAGTGAAAGAAGTTGATATAGATTTCTCACTATTTGTAATTGAGCATTCTACAAACCGTAAAATATAAGTTATATAGTTGTAAATGTGGATGTCTATATATATGTTTGTGTAGATTCACCCACATATAAACCTTGATTCAGGGCAAAGCATAGTTTATTCTTTTGTCTAATTAAATCAGTGGTCCTTGCCCAGAGCCCTGGAGCCCTAAATCATTTTGGCCTCTTTACAATCTACTCTTAATCTTTGAACTGGAAAGCTTCGGTATTCATACATTCTAGAACATTTACACTGCTAGTCAGGACCTAGAAGCCTACAGCCTTAGCCTTCATAGTCCTACTGCTGACTGAACCAATATGACTAGCTCCTTCTGAACTCTGACTCCTCTTGTTCAACTGACCCTTCAGTCTACTTCTCCATTGACTGCTTCTGTTAACTGACTCTACTTACTCTGTTAACTGACTCTGCTTACAAACTCTTCAGCCTGCTTTTCCACTGACTATTCCACTGACTCTTGTCACTGACCCTTCAACTAACTCACTTTGTCTACTCCTGAACTGAGTCTTCTTAACTGACTCTATTAACTGAATGACTCTAATTCCTATGTAACTCTCTTACTGATGAGAACATTTTCTCCTGAGAGTTGGGCATATGCTTACTCTGATAACTTTTCCTCTGATTAGTTACTTTGACTGCCATTCACTCTGACTCATCTCAGATGTCACTTTCTGTGTGACACTGACTCCTTTTAAGTTCTGCTTCCTGTGTCTGCCTTCTCTGTTTTTGTTTCCCCACACATATGCCCCCACAACCCCAAACCCCCAGGGATTAAAGGCATGGTCTACCACCACTTTCTAAATATTGGGATTAAAAGGGTGTCTACATTCCATCGAGACCACACAGGTCTCTGAATGTAGCCCCTGGAATGTAGACCCTAGCTTTCACACAGGGCTTTTCCTCTACAAAGTTACTCTCAGCATACTGTTATTACATGATCATGTAGAAAATCAACAGCAAGAAGATCCCCATCAAGAGTCTATGGATTTGTAGTCATAGAATTTTAAACAGGTTTAGAGTAACAGATATGATTTTTATCCTTTAGAGCAGGCCTGGCATCTAATGAGAAGCCAGTTGTTATTCTCATAAAAGTCATGATGCTATTGTACAGTGGGCATATCTTACCTAAAAGGTCAAATATTATAGCATACATAGTCCATACTGGAGAAAAGACATCCTAATACATTTTAAGAAATCTTAAAATGAAATTTATTTTTCAGTGCTTAAAAATCCCTTTAATGCTAAACTCCTTCTTCTGTGTAAAGCTAAACTATCACCTCTGAAATGGTATTACTGCACACAAGTTGTTTTCTTTGCTTGACATTCTTTGTAGGACATACATGTTTGTGATAAATTCTCTTTGTCTTCTTTATTTAAGTATTCTACATTTCAGTTTAATTTTTAGCTGTTCTTGAACACTATCATTAAGTCTTGATATCCATCTCATCCTTGTACTATTACTGTATGCTGTGTAAAGTAGTGGTCTTTCACAATTTACTTTGCCTTGACAGACTTCATTTTAATGGAAGATTTGACTCCATTTAGGATGCAGGTTGATTGTGTATCTCAGTGTTTATGCAAATGTTACACATTCAGCAAAGATTCTTAAATGACTTGTTCTTGGACCTTCAAAGGGTGCCACCCAATGGATTGATTGAGGTGAACTAATATTATATGAGCATATAGGATACTAAAATTCTACTGGTAAATGTAAACGAATGGCCTGTGTGAAAGATAAGGTTTGCATTTCAGGGGCTACATTCAGAAGCTTGTGTGATATGGGATGGAATGTAGATGCACATTTAATCCTAGTATTCAGAAAGCAGTGGTAGCCCACAGCTTTAATCCCTAGAAAAAACAATGGAAACAAACACAGGAAGCAGAACTCAGAAGGCTTCAGTGTCACACAGGAAATGACATCTGAGATGAGTCAGAGTGAATGACAAAGTGACTAATCTGAGGAAGAGTTAGCAAAGTAAGGACATGCCCAACTTTCTTGAAAAAAAAGGTGTGCTCTCAGCTTGAGCAGTAGTTAGGGGGAATTACATTGAAGTTAACAGGGGCAGACAGAGGAGTCAGTTATGAAGAGTCAGTTGAAGGACTCAGAATTGAGCAAGTAACCTAAGCAGACAAAAGAGTGTAGCTTAATTAACTATAGAGCAGTTAGTTAAAGTAGTCAGTTATAGAAGCAGGATGGAGCAGTGAGAGGTCAGTTAGAAATACAGAGACAAAGCAGAACTCCACAGAAGAAGCCTAGAAAAAAGAATGAGTTCAACCAGAAAAATAAGAGTTCAGAAGGAGCTAGTCAGAGTTTTCACTCTGAAATAGGTCTCAGAAGGCTAAGGTTGAAGCCTTTGAGGTCCACAAAGTAGTAGTTTAAATGTTGCAGATTGTATGAAGGCTGAGGCCTCCCAGTTCAAGGATTAAGAGTAGAGTGTAAAGAGGCCAAAATGCCCAAGGACTCCTGGATAGAACCAGTGATTTAATTAGACAAAAGAGTAAATTGTCCTTCGCCCTGAAGCAATTTGGGTGAATCTATATCAACTTCTACTACAACATCTACAACTACAGGAAAACCAGGCCTAAAACTGATACCTGAGATCTTATAAAATACACAAGACCAATAAAAAAGTTTAACTTCTTCTATTGGAACCTATAAAAAAGGAGGTAAAAAAGATTTCATGAAATGAAAAAGTATCTGTACAGCAAATGAAACAATCACCTGAAAAGACATTTTGCAGAATGTGAGATATCTTTGCTAGGTACATATTTGGCATATAATTAATATCTAGAATACATAAAGACATAAGAGAATCTAAATGAGATATTTTAAATTTTTTAAAATATAAACAGTCTAATGAAACAGTTAACAAAGATGAAGTACAAATGTCCACTACACACAGAGTATAATATTCAATCTCACTAGCCATCAAAGAAACATATTAAAACTACAATGAAATTGTATAATGCCACAGTCTGAGTTTTAGTCATTAAGAAAATAAATAACAGGGTGGAAGTGAAAGCTCAACTACTAAAAAGAAGTTAACTTTCTAAGTATCTAATGCCATCTTCTGACTTCTTGTGACACCTGTCCTCATGTGATGTATATAAACACACACATAGGTATACACAAATACACATAAAAAAAATAAAAGTAAAGAAAAACAAATCCAAAAATTGTTAGAACAAGAAAAAAAGAGCACCATTGTATGCTTTTGTAGAATACCAAACAGTTTAACTTCTATGGGAATCATCATTAAAGCTTTTCCAAACTAAAAATAAATCAACCATATGACCAAGCTACACCACTTCAGGGTACTGCCCAAATGCTCTTCTATCACAGAGGTACCAGGAAATGGATGGTCAACTGCAGCACTGTTCATAATAAGTAAGTTTGGGAACCAAAGAAAATATTGTTTGAATAAAGAAAATGTGGCATATGTGTACATAATGGGTGTGTTTACAACCATGAAGAAGAGCATATTATGTCCTTTGGAGGAAAATGTATACAACTGAAAAGAATCATAATAAGTTATCTTAGAATCTTAGAAATGTTAGAAATATATCACTTTATTTCTCTCATTTACAAAAAAGGATCGTTTCTTGTTTTCTGTTATTTGTGAATTCTGATATTGATATATGTTTCAACTCATATATATATATATATGCACATATATATGGATATATGTGTACATATACACATATGTATATATGCATATATATGCACGTATATTATATACATACATACATATATATACACACATATGCGTGTATGTGCTAATGGTATGAGACAGACAGAAAGAAAGAGAGAAAAGGAAAGAGAAAGACCAAGAAAACAGGAAAGGTGGGACATTAGGAAGAAGTCTGCAGAAAGTATATTATATACTTGGATGAAAATATCTTTAATAAATTTGTACCACAGACAAGTATTATGGCTTTGTGTGTGTGTGTAGGGTCGGGAGAAAACACAATATATTCCAAATAAATATGGTCAGGTACACTTATGAATCAATTTCTATATTAATAGTAATTTATGGTATAAATGTAAAATTAAATGAATATATTATCAGCCATCATAGATTTTGAAAATAATTTTCATAGACATTTACTCTGCTACGTTAGTGTAGTAATTCTTCCAAGAAACAGTCTAGGTTAAATGTTGTTTTGAAGATTCCTTGCTTTGTAATCTCTAAGTTTACCAAAATTCTGATAGAACATAGCAAGCTTCATTATTTCATCCATTAACTTAATCTGCTTCAACAAATATTTTAGATGCCCTTTTTATTTTAATTTAAGTCTAATATGGTTCAAAACAAAATCATAACAGGAGATATTGAGGTGAATATTAAGGATAATATCAAAGTAGATAATTTTAGGGTTATAAATAGGTCACATTAAACCAGACTGATTCTGCTTACTGTTTCATATGGAATACATAATGCACATTACATTTTATTCATGAAGAATTCCAAGCTACATGACAGCTTAAACTATTGATAAGTGAGAATTGAATACTCAGTCCTATAAAAGTGATCTATATGACCACCTAGACTTCAAGGAATATTAAAAAGGAGAGCACAGAAGGAATGGAAGAATCAAAAGATAGGGAGAATGTCTACAAAATTCCACCACCTGGGTATTACAAAACCAATGAGATTTCGATCTCACAGCAGCTCTTACTTCAGTGGTCCAGAACAAAAGTTTCCCTGTCAAGAATAAGTTAGAATATGAGAATGGACATTACTCTGCCTGAAGAAACACTATTTATTAGCAAATTTAGTATGAACAGGATCAATGCCTTCAGTTGTGTATCCATACTGCAATCAATCCCATGGTCACAGAGAGGGCCTCAGGTAAGTTGCATAGGTCAAAAACAAAACAGAAAGACCTACATGTGGGAAGGAATTTGGAAAGAGGAATTCAGTTTTGACAGAAAAAGGGAATGTCTTATACACATGAAAAAATATCAAAGAAAATATTTAATAAAATAAAAGTGCTTCATTAGACATACGACATCAATGATATATTAAATTGGTTAGTGTATTACTATGCAAAGTCATGTTATACTTTCAAAATTAACAATGAGAGCCCAAAATAGGAAGGAGTTAACATCTCAAAAGGAATATACAGATGTAGAAGGCAATATGAGAATCAAGGTTGCAATTCAGTCACATGAACATAACGCCATGACACTATCTTTTAAGCAATAATCTTCTCAGTGCAGCAATCACATCCTTGTTCCTAAGGCTGTATATCAGAGGATTGACCATGGGGGTCACAATGGTATAAAAAAGAGACAGGAGTTTGTCACTTACTGCAGAATGAGTTGACTTTGGCATTAGGTAGGTAATAGATGCAGAGCCAAAAAACAAAACCACCACCACCAGGTGGGAAGAACACGTGGAGAAGGCTTTCGCCCGTCCTTCAACAGTTGGTAACCTCAGGATGGTGGCAATGATTTTACTGTAAGATGTTAGTATTAACACAAAAGGTATGACAGCAAGCAAGATAGCCACTACATAGACATACAGCTGATTAGCAGAAGTGTCTCCACAGGCCAGCTTAAGAACAGGGGGTATGTCACAGAAGAAATGGTCTATTTGGTTAGAGTTACAGAAATGTAGAGAGAATATCTGACAAGTTTGCCCTAGCTGGAATGGCATGCCACCAAGCCAGGAGCCCACTGCCAGCTGTGCACACTTTGTTGGGTTCATGACCAGAGGATAGTGCAGAGGGTTGCAGATGGCCACATAGCGGTCATAGGACATCACAGCCAGGAGAATACTTTCAGTGGCTGCCAGCATAAGGAAGAAACACATTTGTGTGGCACAGGCCAGAAGAGAAATGCTTCTGTCCTGAGTCCACATATTGTACAGAATCCTAGGGAGAGTGACTGATACATAACCGATTTCCAAAAGGGAAAAGTTGACCAGGAAAAAATACATGGGTTTGTTGAGTGCAGGGTCAATTCTAGTTATTACAATTATGAAACTATTTCCAATTAAGATAATCACGTACATTATAAAGAACATTGCAAATAGAAATCCCTGGAGGTTGGGAAGGTCAGAGAATCCCCGGAGGTGAAACTGTGTCACTGTTGAACCATTGTGCTCTCCATTAATTTCTGCATGCTTCATCTGTGAGGATTAGACATTCTTAACCTCAGGATTGTTATTTTAGTCATAAACTGAAGTTACCATATTTCCATCTTTCCATTCTGTTTAGAAATATATACATAAACTGAGAATTTGTCTTTTCCAGTATATATATCTCTTGGATTTTCTAGGATAAATGTTACTCTTATTTTCCCTAACACTACCCAGCGTAATATATATTCTTGTTAATGGTACAATTACGCATGTAATTTTAAATGATTATCTAAATATCTAAAATGACAAAATCTGAATTAATGATTCCATTTTCAGTTGGTTCTTTAATTTTCATCTAAAATTATTTGCTATATCACAAATCAATTTTATTGTGATTTAATAATCTTTGTTTGTTTAAAATGTATCTTTAGAAAAATATATCCAATGTTTTATCGTGATTTTCTTTATTATGATAATTTTGTGTATATGCAAATTCATTGTAAAATAAATGGCAAAATGAGCACCAGATTTGAAAAGGTATTTTATGCTCAAAACTTTTGGAAGTTCAATGTAGACGTGTGCATTAAAATTCTTTTTACTTTTTTTCACATCTATGGAATTTTTTGTTTGAATGAATATGTAAAACAAAAGATATATTAATTAAACCTTTTTACAAATAGTATTAACTCTGAAATTTCTTTTGTTTGTGGTGCAGTAGTCTAAGACATATCTTTATAAATGTTAGGCTAGCACTCTCTCTCCAAGCTATTTCCTCAGTTGCTATAGCATGAAATGTACACAAACTGCTAAAACAAACTTCCTCAAGTCACTTAACATTTTCTCTCTCACTTTCTTTCTTTGTTTCTCTCTGTCTCTCTCTAATGTGTGTCTGCATTCGTGTATGTCAGTTGTTAACCTATTGATTCTCATTTTTATGGTAAGAAATAAATTCAGTAGAAATTTTGTGTGACTGTAAGCACTTGGTTTTATTCAAATACTTTATGATTATTACATTGATTTCCTTTGATGTAGACCATTGTGGTATTAATTAAAACCTTCAAATTATACTCTATAAATTAAAACACACTGTATTGTGTTTCACTATTAAACTTTATCAGTTAAAATAGATATGAAAATAAAAGTAGAAATAAAATTTTCTGCATCTACTAAGATGAGCATATGATTATTTCTTTAAGTCCATTTAAGTGTAATTATAGTAAAATATATACATTTGCATTAATTCAGAAGAGTTTTTCTATGGCATATTTCTTTAGAACCAAATGAGAAAAATGCTGCTATTTCTATAACTTTCATTATTTATTTCTGAAAAATCTTAAAACTCTACCAGCAAGAGCTTTTTAGATCATAATAAGTTTCAGGCACAAATCAATGATCTTCATTAAACATTTTCATTCTCTATTGTAGATAGGTGGATTTTTATGATATATTTTTCTTAGATTTCATATCATTGAAACAGTTAAACATATGCTTAACAGAAAACAATGCCTTGATATACCTTTGCACATACCATGTTGATGTTGATGACCATGATCCTTAAAGCCTTAATCTTTCATAATAAAAAGAACTGTATACGCTGTTTTGTCTAGATCTTTTAACATCAAATTTCAGAACAGTAATGTAAGCCAAGTTGAAATAGTGCTTCAAATTTAACATGAAATAAATAATTCAATTTTTCTTTTAATTGTTCTGTGTAATTTTATCCAAATGCTGATTTTAAAAATATAACAATGCAGGTACATAAATTTGTTGTCAATCAATCATGGTCTATGTTGTTTGGAATTAAGTGAATGATAATTCTTACCTTGATTTGTTGACATAAAACAGTAAAATGATAAAGAAGTTAATTTTTCTAAGCTTAAAAGTCTTAATTTATTTGAAACAGAGGCCAAACACCTTCGAAATATATTCTCCTATCCTAACACACTATTCTATTTAACAAGGAATCTCCCCTGGGGACAACTCCTTTCCTGTGTTAATTTCTAATTGTAGAGAACATGCTTCCCTGCCAGTTGTGAATTTAGCATAACAAGAACCATGAATTTAATGAAGAAAACAATCAACTCCTTTACATATTATCAATCTTCATTTTTGTTATTATTAAAATAAATATTAGGATTGAAAATATCAAAAATTGGTAACTATACTTTTTGAGGTAATGAATATTGAAACTAAAGTTTCCTGGTGAGAAAGAAACACATGACCACTGGATCACTTTTCCAGCCCTGTTATTTATTGAGGTAAGGGATAACTGGATGACAGTAAACATGGAGTGATCAAACTGACTATATCTCCATAGAGCTGAGCTGAGGTTAGTGGTTTCTGACACATCCCTAAGTATAACTGCAGTTTGCATATGACAAGACATTTTAGCAAAACTAAAAATATGCACTGTCTTAGACTATATTAAAATGTACTTTCTGTCATCACAAATTCAAAAACATTTTGATCAAGAAAGTCCCTAGCAGGGAGTGATTGACATCTCAAAGACAATGACAGATGTGAAAAATTAGTGTGAGAACTGAATTGGCAATTCAGTGACATGACACTATGTTCTAAGCAATAATCTTCTCAGTGCAGCAATCACATCCTTTGTTCCTAAGGCTGTATATCAGAGGATTGAACATGAGGGTCACAATGGTATAAAAAAGAGACAGGAGTTTGTCACTTACTGCAGAATGAGTTGACTTTGGCATTAGGTAAGTAATAGATGCAGAGCCAGAAAACAAAACCACCACCACCAGGTGGGAAGAACACATGGAAGGCTTTCGCCTGTCCTTCAGTAGTTGGTAACCTCAGGATGGTGGCAATGAATTTACTGTAAGATGTTAGTATTAACATAAAAGGGATGGCAGCAAGCAAGATAGCCACTTCATAGACATACAGCTGATTAGCAGAAGTGTCTCCACAGGCCAGCTTAAGAACAGGGGGTATGTCACAGAAGAAATGGTCTATTTGGTTAGAGTTACAGAAATGTAGAGAGAATATCTGACAAGTTTGCCCTAGCTGGAATGGCATGCCACCAAGCCAGGAGCCCACTGCCAGCTGTGCACACTTTGTTGGGTTCATGACCAGAGGATAGTGCAGAGGGTTGCAGATGGCCACATAGCGGTCATAGGACATCACAGCCAGGAGAATACTTTCAGTGGCTGCCAGCATAAGGAAGAAACACATTTGTGTGGCACAGACCAGAAGAGAAATGCTTCTGTCCTGAGTCCACATATTGTACAGAATCCTAGGGAGAGTGACTGATACATAACCGGTTTCCAAAAGGGAAAAGTTGACCAGGAAAAAATATATGGGTTTGTTGAGTGCAGGATAAATTCTAGTTATTACAATTATGAAACTATTTCCAATTAAGATAATCATGTACATTATAGAATACTGCAAGCAATAATCCCTTGTGGTTGGGAAGGTCAGAGAATCCCAGGAGGAGAAACTGTGTCAACATGGAGCATTGTCCTTTGCCCTGATTCCTGCATGTTTCATCTGGGGAGATGGTTCTTAGTTTTGTTTTAAGGAAAAACTGAAGTTATTTTACTTCCAAATTTCTCATTATCAGAAAATAAATAAACTCTACAAACTAAAAATAACATCATATTCAATATCCCAATTTGATAGGAAAAATATGAAAATGTCTTAAAGTATATTATTGGGCACTAAATATACCCATGAGGTATTTTATTTTGTTTTTAATCTTCCCTTTCCTTTTTTGGCTAGATGTATAGCAATAAAGCATCCCACTTTAGTATTCATTTACTCAGAAGCAAAACTCCAAATTAATACTCCATTAAGCAATGATTCAATTCTTTTCTTTCACAATTTTTGTGTTTCTATCAATATTTTGGTTTTATGTAGTTACCACACTTAATTTTATTTCAGATTAAAAGGACATTTTATTATTTCTAATTAATTTTTTCATACAATATGTTTTGATCATATTTTTCCTTTCACCCATCTCCTTCCAGATTCTCCCATCTCCTTACCACCCAACTTTATGCTTCTATCTCTCTTCTCTCCAAAAAAATAAAATACAAAACAACAAAACCAATAAGATACAAAGACTCAAACAAAACAAAACAACAGCCTACGTGAATCAAAATAAAACATGGATTTTATTCCGTGTTGTCCAGCTTATCCTGAGCATGGTGGGTGATTTGTAATTCAGTGACATTCTATTAGAGAATAATAATTTTCCATTTCCCAGCAGGTAACAATTGCAAATATCTTCTTGGTTTGATGTAAGACTTTGTGTCTACGTCTGCTTCTAAGTTCTATAATTTTGTCTGGTTTGATCCTGTGCTGGTCTACATGAGGAAATATTATTTAAATACTGTCAAGGAAATACTTGTCAATTTCAGGGATGGATAGATTTATTATATAAGAGTGATTTTTCCAAAATCATCTTAACTTTGCAATTTCTACATGTCTTTTATTACAGAATAATCATTAACTAACTACCATGCTAGTTGGTGCTTTTAATATGTAAACCTGTGTTTACCTTTCACTGTAAAGTCCATTGAATCAATATTCATGACCGTTATTCAGATTTTAAAGTATGTCTGACCTTCAGCTATGAATTCAGGTTGTAGTAAATAGTTTTTTTTAACATAATTTTCCTATATGGGATAATTCAGAAAGCAGAAAAATTCTCACGGACATAAATGGTCAAAAGCAGATCTAAGGGGATGTGAATGTCTTTATTCTGATGCAGATCTTTTATAGAGAGGGAATCAAATGCAGATATCTGAACTGTTCCTAAAACAATGATATTTTCAATGATTGACCTTATCTTTTTGGTCTTGTTTACTTCATTCTACCTACTGAATTCTGTTAGTTTGTTCTTAGGTATTATGTATGTGTATGTGTGTGTGTGTGTGTGTGTGTGTGTGTGTGTGTGTGTGTGTATATATATATATATATATATATATATATATATATATATATATATATATAATGTATTTGGTCATATAGCCAGTAAATATATAGTTGGTAAAAATTTTAAATTTCATCTACTTTTATAAAAATAACTTTCAACCTCATTTATTTTCTATTGATTGATTGATTGATTTCCAAATTAAGCATTATTCATTCAAAGATAAAGTTGAAGCTCACAGCAAATGAATACTAAACTACTAGTCATATTTAAAGAATTATGTGTGGATATTGTTCCAAGGTTTTAGCTCAAAAGCATAGATACAATTTGAAAGCTCATATTAAATATGAAAAACCTAAGGAGGTTTTCATGAGAGGAGGGTGAAGATATAATTTTCCCTTCTGTAAATTTTATGTTAAATATTAATATATTAAAAGTAATTATTCACTCTCACATGTTTGTGAGGGTAAAATACCTGAAATTTTGATGAATAACAACTAGTAGGTAAGAGTTCTCATTGTGAAGAAATGATTTGAAATCACAAATATACACTATGAAGGCTTTCAGTTGTTTTTTCAGTACATGATAAAACTCATGTAAACATTAATTCACGTATTTACTTCAATATACAACTAATTATAAGAACAAGGATTAAAAATAAGCCTTATTTGATTCATTTCATTGGAGACTAGTAAGTATTAGACATCCTGAGTTTGTTTAGCCAAAGGCTGCCCTCAAAAACTGCTGTCATCTTGACCATACACACAAATGCCATTTTGTTTTTCTTTTCATTGTATGTGTTCCTTCTTACACCTTTGTCTGTCATTTCTTACTGCTATGGATGCATCTCTACATTGAACAAAGTTAGGTTTATAACATATTAAGAATGAAAGGCACCATAAACAGATTCACTTCCTCTCTATCTCTAGAACATTTTTATGGCTTTACTGTGGCTCTATTTCTCTGATTTTCTGTCTGTGGTTTTTGATGAGTAAGTGTGTTATTTTTACATTTCTAAAAAGACAATATTTACTCACATTTATGAATTTCTACAGACAAAACTACATGGAAAGGAAAAGGTGCTACAATTGCATGATTCAGAACGTCTTTATATACTGCTCCTGTGTTTGTTACTTTGTTGGTGGTTCAAATCTCAACCAAGGCTTCATGTATGCTATAGAACCACTTTACCACTGACCCTTAGTAAAATCTCCCCCAAATCTTCAAATCTCTTAACATAACTTCTTTTATTTTATTTTTTTAACAATTGGAAACCTTTTTTGGAAAAGTTTAGAACTATGCAATTACAGTAGGAAGTAGAATACCATCAGGCATTTCAAGAAAATCTAGGCATATTGGATTCATGTACCCTCTTTTTATTTAACTGGAATCCTATATGAAACACTGATTTTGTTTGTTTTTTTTTTGTTTTTGGTTTTTTGTTTGTTTGTTTGTTTTTGCTTTAGCTCTTACTAAGATATTGACTGCAATATTTAATATCAGAGTACACCTCAGTCTTTTGTTTCTCTGAACAAGTATATGCATAAAATTGAAAATGGGTAATAAAAAATAAGTCTCATGTCTTTAAAGCAAAAAGAAACTATGTAATGTTTCCTGTTTAATTTTCCATAAATATTAATTCTTAACAATCATAAACAATTTGGGTAACAGGTTACCCACAAATTTCAATCATATGCTTCAAAATTAGGAGCACCTGTTATATAGTTGGAATTCCAGGTTTAATATAGACACAAATATATGTCTAGTTAAAAAAAGGGACATGATAAATATTAATACGTAAGATGATATTAATGACAATGATTTTAGTCATTTGCCCTTCATTTAAAAAATTTACAATTTGTTTTCATTTGTTCAAATAATGTCAAATATTTGAAAAGTAAAAAGTCAATTTGAAATAGCATTTGCGTTTATGAAAAACAAAAATCCATGGCTTCTTTTCATTACTTTGTATGATTTCATTCTAATTCTGGCAATAAAACATAAAAGTATATATACAGGGTAAGTTTGATATTTACCAAAATTAGCTCATGATGATCTCTTTGGACTTAGAAAAATGTAGCATTCTTACCTTTATTGACTGATAAATTTCAGAAAATGAAAAAGAAATTTCTTTAACTCTGCTTAAGAAGTTTCTTTTATGTCAGAGACCGGCCATCTTTAAGTATAAATTCTACTGGCAGAAGACACACTGCAATTTCAGTGGGAAATGATCAGTACTCTGGGGTTAAATTCCTTTCCCATGTTACTTTTTAAAATTTATTTTTTTCTACTCTCTTACACGCCCTCCCGCCTTCCACTCCTCCCAGATCCCCCCATCTCCCATTTCCTCTCGTCTATCCCCTGCTCCCACTCATCAGCCAACTCCTCAACCCATGTTTCCCTAGAAAGAAACAATTCCCCCAGGGTTATGGCTCAAGCAGGGCATGGTTTAACTAGATGGAACAAGGTCAGGCATTGCTCCTTACATCAAGGGTATACTAGACAATCCATCTGTCAGCAAAATAGTCCCAAAGGAAGGTAAAAAGGTATTTTTCAAGAACACCAAACCAGGCAGCCATAGGATATATTTAAGGGGCCCTGAAGGTTTCTTGTCTGCTTCGTCAGTCTCTATGTGTTCTTAAGAGTGTTGGTCAGTTGATGCTCTGGTGCTTGTTTTCCTGGTATCCTTGAACCTTCCAGTGTCTTAGAGGATCCTACCTGATGAATAGGCAATAGCTTGGAGGTTTTGTGGTTGGGATGGTGTCCCAGTCCCATCACTGGAATTTTGCCTGGTCACAAGTGGATGGCCTGTTCAGGTTCCCTATTCTGGACAGAGATAGGGAGATCCTGGCTAGGGTCTCCCTCATAGATTCTAGTGAGTTTCCACTGCACTAGGTCTACTGATTACTAATTAATTGTTACAGATTCTAGATGTCTCCATATTTTCTCTCCCTCCATTCCTCTTCCACTTCTAGTCCCTCCACCCCCATTCTCATCCTCCCCCAGCCCACCCACACCATATGTTCTATTTCTCCTTTATCAGAGATAATGCTGTGTTCCCACTGGGGCCATCCTTGTTACATTGTCTCTCTGGATCTGTGGATATTAGTATCTTTGTCCTTTACTTAATAGTTAATCTCCACATATGAGTATATACCATGCTTGTCTTTTTGTGATTGGGTTACCTCACTCAGGATCATTGTTTTCTACTTCCATCCACTTGCCTGCAAGATTCAAGAGGTCATTTTTTTTAATAGCTGAGTAGTACTACATTGTCTAAATGTACCATAATTTCTTTATATATTCTTCAGTTGTAGGGCATCCAGGTTGTTTCCAATTTCTGGCTATTATGAATAAAGCTGCTATAAACATTGTTGAACAAGTGTCCTTGTGGTAGGATGGAGTGTCCTTTGAATATATGCCCAGGAATAGCTGGGTCTTGAAGTAGTTTGATTGACTGAGGAATCACCATATTGATTTCCACAGTGGCTGTACAAGTTTGCACTCCCACCAGCATGTAAGGAATATTCTCCTTGCACCACGTCCTCACCAGCATGAGATGTCCTTTGCATTATTGACCTTAGCCATTCTGAAAGGAGCAAGATGAAAACTCAAAGTAGTTTTGATATGCATTTCCCAGATGGCTAAAGATGTCAAATATTTTATTAAGTGTTCTTCAGCCATTTGAGATTTCTCTTTTGAGATTCTCTTTTTAGACCTATACCTTAGTTTTTAAATTGGATTATTTGTTTTGTTGGTGTCTATTTTGTTGGGTTCTTTATATATTTCGGATATCAGAAGTGTAATTGGTGAAAATCTTTCCCCATTCTGTGGGTTAAGGTTTTGACTTCCTGGTAGTGTCTTTTGCCTTACAGAAGCTCTTCAGTTTCACGATCTGTTCAGGAAGTTTGTCTCCTCTGCCAATGCATTTAAGGTTATTACCCACTTTAGCTTCCCTCTGTAGTTCCTGATCACTTCTCTAGGTTTTTTGTTGTTGTTGTTGTTCCTAAAATTTCTTAGGTTTGTGTTTTCTTTATGGCTTCTATTTCCGTTTTCTGTTCTTAAACAATTTTGTTCCTTGCCTTCAGTGGTTTACTTGTTTTCCTTGGCTTTCTTAAGGAATTTATTCATGTCTTCTAATTGTTTGTGTTTTCCTGTGTTTCTTTGGTGAATTTACTCAGTTCCTCCCATTGTTTGTTTGTCTTACTATGGATTTCTTGAGGGATTTATTCATTTCCTCTTTGAGGACATCTATTATCTTCATAAAGTTGGTCTTAAGGTATTTTTTCTTCTGTTTCTGCTGTATCAGCACGTTCAGGGCTTGCTGTAGTAGGACCTCTGAGCTCTGGTGGTGACACACTGCTCTGATTGTTGTTAATGTTCTTAGGCATTTGGGCTTTGGGTGATTATAGGTTTAGGTGCTAATTCCAGAGTTCCAGAGTTTTCTTTATCGTATGAGAGTTTAGTTCCTTGAGTTCTGTTTCTTTTCTGGTCTTCTAGTCAGTGTGGCTTGGGGCAAGGCTGGGGATTTCCACTGGAGTTGGTGGGCAGGGTTTGGGAGGGTGTGGCCTCTCTGTCTTTGAGTTAGTCTCTCCTGGAGTTCTGGAGACTGAATGAAATGTTCACAACACCAAGCAATAGACAACAGGGTCTCATACAAGTTTATTGGGGTGGGGTGAGACACGAAATGTCAGTTTCTAATTGCAGAAGTAGGTGGGGGAGGGAGACAGAACAGAGGATAAGGGTAGAGAGAGGCAGGGGAGAGGAGAGGAGAGGAGAGGAGGGGAGAGGAGGGGAGGAGAGGAGAGGCCAGAGAGAGAGAGAGAGAGGCCAGAGAGAGACACAGAAAGAGAGACAAAGAGAGCAGAGGAAGAGGGAGAAAGGACAAAAGAGAAGGAGAGAGAGGGAGAGAGAAAGGCCAAAGAGAGAAGTCCGAAGCCCACTGGGATTGTATGGGACTTATGATGCAGGACAGGTAACCGTCTGGGGACAGGTTCAGGGCAGTACCTCGCCAGGAGGTGGGGAGTGTCGGGAGCATGGGGAATGGGTGAGTTCCAGGGAGACAGCACTGGCCAATTCACAACATAGACTATATTGGCTTCTGGTCCAGGAGAGTTTCCACTTGTCTTGGGCCTTTGGACAAGGGGGCAACATGGAGGGAAGGGAGGGTGCCAAAAGCATGAATGGGTTCCTCAGAGGGACCAATGTAGCCTACCTGGAGATGTGGAAGCTGGAGTAGCCTCTGGGAAGGACCGAAGGAGGGAGCCTCCACTTGAGTTGAGGGTGGGACAAAGAGGGAAGGGTTAATTGGTGAGAGAACTGGGTGGGGGAGGCACTAAGAATGTGTGGGGATTTTGCTTAAGGAAGGTAGTCTACCTGGAGTTTTGGCAACAGGGATGGGCCCTGTTCTAAGCAGGGGAGAAGCAGAACAGGACAGGAGACTGGGACACTAAGAATTTGGGGTATTCTGTGGAAGAAGGCAGCCTACTTGGAGTTTTGGCAGCTGGAGTATCCTCTGATCCAAGCAGGGAGCCTCTCCTGGAGTTGGGGGGGGGCAAGAGGGAGAGTTGGATGGGGGGCACTATGAAAGTATGGGAATTCTGTGGTAGGGAGAGCATCCTACCTGGAATTGTGGCCCCGTGCTACTTTTAATTGAAAGAAACAAATTTTTTTCTTGTCACTGAAGGAGGTTAACACAATAAAAATGCATAAATGAAGAAATTATTCCCTAAGTAATCAGTACCATACAACCTCAAGATTTTTCTTTTGTGTGTGTGTTTTTAAGAAACATGAGATCTGAAAGCAGAAAACCTCGTAAAGTGGGAACCACATTAACTAGAGTTTTTGTTCTCTTTTTGAAGTAGTGAGAATGGAGGCCAAAGATACTTAAGAGTGTGTGAGAAAGAATTCTGCCACTGATCTAATTTCCTATATGTAACCTCTTAAAAACATATATTCATTCAGACAATCACACACACACACACACACAAAACAACAAACACACAACAAACAAAAATATCTGTGAAGTGCTTTATATGTTTGTCAACTACTCCGCAATATGAATGGTTGATATACCCAGTGTCACTGTATTGGAGAAAAGAGATTTTCTCTCTCTCTCTGCAATTGCTACCATTTAGCCTAGTGGATAAGTTTTCATTCATTCAATTTCATTCATTTATTTCAAACACAGCAAAATAAAATGTAATAAGATAAAACAGGAACGATCTTATTGAAGTTAGATAAAACAAACCAACAGAAGGAAAACCAAATAAAAAGAAGGCTCAAGGATCAGAGGCCCACTCATTCACACTCAGAAATCCCATAAAAACACTAACCCAGGAACCATAATACACACACAGAGGACCATGTACAGAACCCTGCAGGCACTGCAGGCATGCTAGTTCAGTCTCTGTGGGTTCCTATGAGTTTTGTTGGTTTTGAAGCTATGTTTTCTTGGTGTCTTCCATTCCCTTTGTGTAGGAGAAAATACAAGCATGATCCAGTGACCAGCCTACTTGGCACACTGTGTTTCTAAATAAGAAGCATGTCATAACATGTCCCTGAAAGGAAAACACTGCATTCTGAAGTGGTAGGAGTAGCCAGTAGCTGGCTGGCCTGAGGACAAATCTGTACTCTTTAGATCTCCTTTAGTTTATTTCTTCCACATAGAGACCATGGTGGTATGAGCACTCACTGTCTAATCCAAGGCAATGTGCTAACCAATCACAGTCCATAGGCTTCCACTATGTAGGTGGTTGTTTGTGTGAAATAAAAAAGATACTGTTACCTGAAACTTTCTCCAGCTTGGTTTATCTCTGCTCCTTTTACCTACCCACTCACATTTTTGTATTGTCAGGAAATGGCCAGGTAATGATGACAATATGGCACCTGAACATGGGACACTTAAGCACATAGGGTAAAGGGATCCCTGGCAAAACAAACAAAATACCATGGGAACCCTGTATGAGTAACTTGCAGCCAGAACAAAAGAGCAACACAAATGTAGATGATGGAATTGGTAAAATGCCTTCTTAAAAGAGAAAGGAACTAGTGTATAAATGCTTGAGTTAGAAAAGTTTTGGTCTGAGTTCTTACAGATAAATACTTGACTTTCTTTAGAAGGTTTTGTTGTGTTTTGCTTTGTTTTGTTTTTTGTTCTTTGTTTGTTTTTTAAAGCAGAGCTGTGGCAGAGAACTTTGAATAATTCACGGAGAGAGGAAGTTAGGACTGGACATGTCTTGTCTGAATCTTTCTCCTCTGTTATACCTGGAGGGGAAAGTGATTTTCTAATTGCAGATAGAGATAAGGACAGTGAAAAAGGAAACAGACAGAGACAAAATCAAGATAGTGCTAATCCGAATTCTTGCTGCCTAACAAAACAAGATGCTCTGGCAAGAAGGTGGAAGTCACAGTAAGGCACCAGAAAGGTAGTCCACATGCTATCTTTTTTATATCCTTCCTTGAATGCAATTCTTGAACACTGCAGCTTAGAAAGTAAAAAATCTCAGCCGCCATTTAGAGCCTTTTCATGCCTGTGCTACCTGTGATGTTTGCTGGCTGTGGGGAGCGGATCTCCCCAAGCCCTTTCAGCCTCTATCAAAGCCATGATGTTAAACTACATAAGCAGTAAATAATTTTCCACGGTCCACAAGAATTGTTTTTCTCTTAAAACCTGTTTTTCTTACACCTGTTTTTGTCCCAGAGTTGTTTTTCTCCTTGACTTGTTTTTTCCTGAATAAGATGTTTTTTCCTTTTAGGGTTTACATCCTCCAGGTATGGGGCATCCTGTTTTCATCCCCTTATCCTGTTTTTGTCCAAAGAATCCTGTTTTTGTCCAAAGTGCAAAAACATCCTATTTTTGTTTCTTGGCCTTAGACATCCTGTTATTCCCCTAGTTAGTTCCTCCCTCCCTACCCTTTAAATACCATGTACAAATCCTGAATAAATGGACTAGCTTTCATTCTACATCTTTGCCTCATCCCATTCCTTTCGTGCTTTCGTCCCAGAAATCCTCACTCCCTCTCCCAGGTTTTCCAGTTGATTGACCTGCTGGCCAGGTCTTTTTGGCGCCCAACTGCGGGGCCAACTGGGAACCAGTGAAGGAAGACAGAAGTGTTGCAGCCACAAGAAAGAGACACTTCCTCAAAGGGAGCCAGGATCTCACCAGAAGGAGACGCTTCCTCAAAAGGGAGCCAGGATCTCAGAAGAAAGAGATGCTCACTCAAAGGGAGCCAGGATCTCAGGTAAGAAGAATAAAATAGGACAATAAATAATCTAGTGAAAGGGTTTAAGAAATATGAAACATAGAAATGCAATCACATATAGGGGGAAATGCCTTCCCAAGTACAGCCATTAACAGTACTCTTCAGTCTCCTCCCCACCCACAGGGAAATGACCATTAAGCTTATCAGCAGGATTCTTCCTTCCCCAGCATACCAGGAGCCACCCTGTCCCAAGGGGCTAGTCCAAGGGCACAGGTTGACCACGCCCCCCCCCTGGATCCTGCGCGCGGGAAACTCCTGACCAATTAGTCTAACATAGAGAGCTCGAAGCCAATCAGCTGCACAAGAGCCCCCATCCCCAGACCCCTTTGCCCTAACCCGATAAAAGGGCTGGTGGGGAAGGGATCGGGCCGCCATGCTCATCTCCTGCGTGGGATAGGCGGGACCTGATGCGCGCCGGTAATGCCTCAAAAAGCTTCACCATTTGCTCCTTGGGGCCGCTTCTATCCTGCGAGTTAGAACGGCCCCAGCGCTGGTTAATAAACCTCTTGCTTTTTGCATCGATTATCCGAGTGTGTCTCTCTGTGGGCGCGTCACCAAGTTGGGGTCCAGTTCGGGAACCCAACACTAGCATGAAAAATTTGAGTGCCTTAAACAGGCACTTAAAGTACGAGGGACTAAAATCAAAACACAGGCTCTTTTAGATTTCTTTAAATTTCTGACAGATAATCTGTCTGTGGTTTCCACAAGACGGAACCATAAATGAAAGAGAGAGTGTATGAGTGTGAGAGTATGTGTGTGAGAGAGAGATATCATGAGCTACAGTTCTTGCCCAGTATAAGAAGAGGTTCCCCTTAGTTATAACTGGTAGCCTGATACACATAAATATTCAGAGGATAATTGTATTAGTTTACTTTCTTTATTTCTGTGAAGAAACACTTTGACCAAGGCAACTTGTAAAAGAAAACATTTAATTGGGGGCTTCCTTGGACCCTTGCAGATACATATGTGCACACACATGCACATAAAACTTCAGGCGGTGATTCGGGGCCCTGGCTCCCGGGTCCACGCCACACCTGAGCCAGTTCCGCAGAGGCCGCATGCGGGTCTGCCCCAGCCCCGCACCGCCTGCAGAAGAAGAACCGGAGCCGCGTGCATGGGCTGGTCACGATGGCACATGCCTGTAGTCCCAGCTACCGCTACCGGGGAGGCTGGGCAGGAGAAACCTTGGGTGTTCTGTGTCTCCTTTAAGTTAGCAGAATGTATTGTACCAGCTCTCTCATTAAGTCTTCGGAATAGAGAGCAGGTAGGAGGGAGAGCTCTTGAGAGACAGTGTGTGCTTTTCAGTGTTAACAGGGAAGAGCATAGGAAGGGGGTGGAGATGAGGTAGTGACAGGAAGAACGATAGAAAGCCTCACTAAATGGTATCATCTTGAGATCCGGGACTATAAGAAAGTGAAGGGAGACCATGGGAAAAAGCTGACAGGGCCGGCGTAGCCCACAACTCCCGGATTCTGCTTCCTGAGTGCTGGGACTAAGGCCCACATTAGGTGAGTTTTATGGATGAGAGTTCAGTTTGACAGACCACTGGCCAGGTACAGACCTCATCCTTTGAACAGTCACTAAACTCATTCGCACAACGTTCTTTTAAAACTGAACCACGGAGATCACAGTGAGTCCAGATTTTTCCTGGCAGGGCTTTGCACCCTAGTGGACAGCACCAACGGCTTTCCTCTTTAAATGGGAAAGAGAAGTGCACACAGGTTAGCCTCCTTGGCGCCCCGCACTGTCAAGCCCAAATTTCTAATATTCTAGACTTGAGCAAGTTAAGGCTCTGCACCTGGCCACTTTGGGCAGAAGCTGCAGATGATTCTGTTTAATGAGACTGACTAGCAAGTGACCATTCCATAAAAACACCACCCCTAGGAACAGCGTTAAAAAGTTACCCTCGATTTTGCACAGTTTTTTTTCAGGAATATTCTTGTCTGTCATAGAGAGGAATTTGAGTGAGCATCAGGCCCGACACTGACATTAGCAAGTGGCTGCGAGACTAATTACTTGGTGCTGTCAGAGTTCAATTTAGAAAGAAAATCTAATTTGGTCTACCTTCTGTTACATGATAAGGCCATCATAGGTTTGTCTTCAGAACCTGGCAGTAGGTTGGCTGTGCTTTTAGTGACCCATGTAAATCTTTTAGTGTAGATAGCAGACAGCCTCTTTTGTCAGGCAACACATTTAAACAGGTTCTGCGAGCGAATGAGCTGTAGCCTGTTGGACAGCGACAGCGAGAGCAGAGCAATACCTAAATCAAATGAACTTGTTTCTTCAAGCTCTTTAGGCAGTGATTCTGACAATTTTTGGTTGTTCTTTATTAAATTGCAAATCTAATGTTGGATTTTTTGCATCAGAAAGTGTCTCAAAAAAGGAGATGCAAAATGCTTTAATTGTGGCAGGACTGGACATTTTGGTAAAAATTCTAAGGGATTGAATTCAAACAAGGGATAACCTCTTTGATGAACAATGGTATGGGCTTGACCCAGTACTAATTTGGGGTCGTGGGTCTGTCTGCATATATTCACAATCAGGCAGGTGGCTGCCTGAGCGGCTAGTCTGACAAATGGATAATAACAATACTTCCAGGAAGGAACAGCCTCCCTGAGAAGATGTTCTTTTATCTGTTACAGGAGAACCCAACATTAAGAGACAGCACCAATCGTCCCAGTCCTTTCATGCTTTCGTCCCAGAAATCCTCACTCCCTCTCCCAGGTTTTCCAGTTGATTGACCTGCGGGCCGGGTCAGCTGGCCAAATGAACAACCCAATGTCTATGTTTTCCAGAGAATTTAAATCTTTCCCCCCAGAGACCTTTAGTGTGGTATCCACATAACCTTAAAACCATCCAGCAGTTAAAAACTGCTTGTCGAGATGAAGGATGTCGGTCTTCATATATAATGCAATTATAAGAATCCATGAGCTTGTATTTAATCATGCAGGAGAATTATAAACAGCTGATCTGAGCATATATGATCTCTCATGATTTTTTGATTTGGAAGGCACATTATGATCAATGTGAACTTCAGACTGAGATAAATCAAAATTCTAGTGTAATGCTGAATGTAGAGAAACTACATGGGGAACATTCTCATCACCTGCTGAACATGCTCCTGGACCTCCTCAGCATTTTGACCAAGTTCATCTGTGTGCCCTAAGAACTTGAAGGCTATGCCCACTTCAGGGAACATAGTGAGTTTCAAAGATTCAAGACAAGGACCTACTGAACCTTTTACTAAATTTCTGGCTAGAGTACAAAGTTCTGTGGAATGGAAAATTCAGTACCCTAAGGCTGCTAGCATGCTTGTGGACCAGCTTGCTTGAAGCAGCCCTGAAGTCTAATTTCAACAATCAGGATATTTTAAGAAAGAATGTCCAATGTATTAAAAGAATACTTCCAAGGAACCACTTACTAAATGTCCCATATGTCATAATGACAAGCATTGGGTAAAAGATTGTAAATCTAAATATGATGCAGATGGTCACTCCCCATAGGATAGCCCTTAGCCCCACACGGAAGAGGGTCTTTTGCCAAAAGATTAATCTCTAAAAAGATGGATAAGAATATGCCACACTCTGAGGTTTACTAGACTGTACCTATGGAATCAATAAAGCTCCAAATGGTTATATATATTGGGAAGAAAACGATTTAAGGGAATAATAGCTAACAGCAGCAGATGTCTCCATTATTAGGGCAAATGAGGTACTCCCTGAGTGGTTCTAACTTCAGGTCTTATTGTGGAGGGTGTTTGTGAGCCTATCAGTTCTAAAACACCCTTGACTGTTCTTACATGGAAGAATTCTGATGGGCACATTGGAAAAGCTTTTGAAGGCTTACCTAATAATCTCTGTTTCAGAGATGTATTAAAAAATGGATGGAGCCATACTTACAACCAATGACAAAACCTTTTATAATGGCCTAGAATTCATGAGAAAGAATCTAAATCCTCTCCTTCAACACTAGATGTCCTTGTTTCACTTCCTGAGTCCATTAAAAAATAGATGGTCCAGTATGGGTGGAACAATGCTCCTTAAGTAAAAAGAAACTGTAAAGTGTTCAGGAAATAGTAGAACAGAACCTGGGACACATTGAACCAAGCCTCAGTCCCTGAAACTCTCCTATTTTTGTCATTCAGCTAAAAGTTAAAGGAAAATGGAGATGATTACATGGTTTAAGAACTATTAATTTACAGATGAAAAAAATGTGGTCTTTATAGCCTGTTCTCCCAGGAGACACTGCCATTTCTATTAATAAATATATTATAGTCTTCTATATAAAAGATTTTACTCTATTCCACTATACAAAGAGGATAGGGAAGATTTGCTTTTTCTGTACCTGTCCAAAAAAATACATATCCTGCTCAGGGATGACAATGGAAAGTGTTGCCTCAAAAGCCAAAAAAATAGTCCCACTGTGTGTAAATATTATATCTTTCAGGTTTTGCATCCTTTGTTACATGACCCCTTTTTCATATTTGTTAATTATATTGACAATAGTTTGCTTGTTCATTATGATTCTAACAAATTCAAGGAAGTTTACAACTAGCTCTGACAACTTTAAACAGTATAGGTCTCAGAATTATCTCTGAAAAATATAGTGAATCTTGCCTTTTAATTTTCTGGAATCCTTTGTGAATTTATGGTTAATATCAACCTAGGTACTCTTTAAAAGCTATTGGGAGACAGTCATTGAATACTGATGATTTGCTTCCCTTCTTTGAGACACTTGAAGGGGACCCTGACCCTTCATCAGTGAGATATAAGATCACAAAGTTTTATTGTCCCTTACCAAGATTAATGAGGCACTAAATGCACTATGTCTATTCCAATGGGACCCCACTAAGGAGCTAATTGTCTGTTTGATAGATACTCATCCCATTCCCACTGTACTATTGTTTCATAACTCAAATTATACTATTGAATGGGTACATTTGTCCTCAAAATTTCCTTTAAAAATTATGACACAGTAGATATGTTTCTTGATAAGACAGGTGAGACTCAGAGAGGTTCACTTAACTACTATGGAGCCAGATATAATTTTAACCTTTCAATAAAAATATACATGATTCTTTTTACAGTAATCATTCTTTGTTTTAAGTTAATTTTTTTTGTTTCCCAGGAAGATTGGATAGTCATTATCTTCCATGGAAGCCCATACAAATTTTATGAAAAACAACTATAAAGAGCCTTTCTTCTGGTAATTCAAGTCCTGTACATTAAAAGGATATAAAATTCACTGATTCCAGTTCCCATGAAGAAATGATTTATGTAATACTCAATACTACTACCTAAGAGTTTAAAATATGACTCCAGAGACAGCTTCCTTACATTTATAGTTGAAAATTGTATTCACAGCCATAAAGTACAATTCTCAACCTATTAACATGTACACTGAGAGTATTTACTGTGCTCAACTTATTCCTAAATAGCCTTTTGTTTTCACAAAGCTAAAATTATGTCTTCTCTTAATTTCTATACTTTAGCTTTGAAGTAATATTGCAGCAGTGACAACATTCTCTTTGTATCACATATCAGAGTCCATAATTTGCTTCAAGGGATGTTAAAGGAAATGCTCTTGCAGATGAGGCATCATGACCTCTAGTGGGCTTCCCTCTGACAGGTCAGGGTGACTATGCACAGTTGCGTTCATTAACTCATCATCAAACAAAAACAAATTGGTTGAGAATGTAATGCCTGTGATCCATTTCTCTATTTACAAGCTTTGCAGAGAGCAGAGGTAAATCTCCTGGAGCTAAAGTAGCTGGCATTATGGCAAATGCCATTAGGTATATTGCTTGTTCATTCAGTTATAACATATATGTTCAGGTCAAATTAAATATTTATGCTCAGGAAAGAAGGCCTCTCATGTCATTGTTCATTTACTAAAATGTTTTGTGATAGCAGAAATGCTGTATGGTATAAAAACATACAATGGCCCTGCTTATCTCTCCTCTACCTTTAAACAATTTTGTCTCCAATGGAACTCAAAAAATTACAGAGATTCCTAATAATCCCTATGGTCAAGCTATAGGAGAGACAGCTCACAAAAAATCTTAAAGATCTAATTAATAAATACAGTAGACAGAATATGGGTCTGCATAAGGCTTACCACAGCATCTTATTAATATGGCATTATTCACTTTAAATATTACTTAAAATATTAAAAAATTTGAGAACAGATGACAAGGGAAATATAAACATTTTCACCTTTTGTCAGGGCCTACAAGTTTACCTCTGGAAAAATATAACATCAAGTAAATTGTAATCGCCAGTCCCATTACTTATTATTGAGAAAGGATTCAGTTTTTTCTCTCCAGAAAATGGACTGCAGCCTATCTTGGTCCCAGCCTTGCTCATAAGACCTGGAAAGGTGAAATCACCAATGAAGCAAATGAAATTGATTAGCCAGAAAAGCAGGGGCAATAATCTATCCTGCTCATGTGTTTGTTTACTGCAGTGAATATACATAATGGATATGCTGAAAATTATTGAGCATTTGTATCTAATCTTCCCTTGTTATCAGGGATGGAAGCCAGAGGATCTTGTCCTCAGCTGTTTGATAATGACTTCAAACTGTTTCTTGATATGGGTCCTATAATAGAAAATTCTAAAATTTAGAATGACATCATTATCATGCCCAGACACTCTCTTTATAATGTAGTCACCTAAGTTAATATCTCTCCAGTTATAATGTATTAGTTGACATATTCCACTCATTGATCAAGAGACTCTGCTGTCAGAAAATCAAAATGATATAGAGAGGATAACTGTAGGAAAATACACAAGCATGTCCTGGCACCCAGCCTACTTGGCACACTGTACTTCTAAATAAGAAGCATGACACACAATGTTCCTGAAGTCAAAACACTTTATTTTGAAGTAAGATGAGTAGCCAGTAGCTGGCCTGAGAACAAATCTATACTTTCCAGATCTCCTTTAGTGTACTTCTTCCACATAGAGACCCTGGTGGTATGCACACTCACAAATCATTCCAAGTTAATATGCTAGTGATCACAGTAAATAAGAGTCCACTATATAAGTGGTTGCTCACATGAAAGAAAGCAAATGCTGTTCCCAGAAACTCTCAGAATTGTCCTACTTCTGTTCCCTTTATGAATCTACTGGCATTGTTGTCTTGTTGGGGGACTCCCTGATAAAGATGGCACCTCTGGTTCTTATCACCCATTCTGCCTCCTCTTCCCTGGGGTTCCTTGAGCTCTGAGGGAAGGGATTTGATAGAGACATACTACTTAGGGCTGAGTGTTCCAAAGTCTTTCATTCTCTGGTAATGTCTGACTGTGAATCTCTGCATCTGCTACAGGAATAAGCTTCTCTGACAATGGCTGTACAAAGCATTAATCTATGAGTGCAGAAGACTATCATTAAGAGTCATTTGTGACTATACTTATTTTTCTTTTTAGATCAGTTTTGTGTCTCTAAGCTATCTAGTCTCAGGTTCTTGGTCATCCAAGCAGTGTCAGGTATGGGTTCAATCTTGGGGAGTGGACCTTATTGGTTATTCGTTGGTTAATTCCATAAGCTTTGTGCCACCATTGACCTAGCATATCTTTCAAGCAGTACACCATTGTAGAAAAGGAGTTTGTGACTGACTTGATTTTCATATTTCTTTATTAAGAGTGGGCAAAGTATGATCCTGTACCAAAGTCACTGGAAAAGGCTTTATATAGGCACTAGAGAGACATATCCATGTTCAATGAGTTATGTTGGTGTTGTTTTCAGCAATGTGTTGTTTAAATAATCCACAGTGGAAAGTTTCCATGTCCTCCAAGTTAGCTATGAAGGCCAGCAGTGGGCTCCTAGACTGGAATCTGGGCACTAGTATGGGTCTAAGTTGGAACCATCAGTCCTTGATGGGAGATCTGTTAGTAGACCAGAAGGAGCAGAATTCTCTGGAGTCAGTGGCAGAGGGCTTGAACTTGTTTATTGGGGACATGGGTTCACATATTTTCAGCAAAAGGAAAAGGTTTCTGGCATCCAGGGATATCTTTGGAAGCTCATTGGCTTAGGACAGGCAGTTCCACTTGCAAATTGGGGGTGGCTGCCTGGATGTAGGTATTTTTTCTGGGGACCAGAGGGAGAGACTTTATATGTTCATATTGGAAGTGTTTAGTTGCAACTTCAGATAAACAATTCTGCCAGATCTTGTACCTTTGGAGGGGACAGTGTCTTCCTATGAGTAGGCAGCATGGCTTGTGGCCTGTCAGAGCTATGGAGGGGAGGGCCCAAACTCCTGCCACTCTTAGAATGAGTGCTCAGGGGTTTTAAGAGCCCTTCACCCACTTTAGCTACATGACAGTCTCATAGCAATGTATCCTCGCTTTCAGTTTGTGGAGAACAACCTATAATATTGGTTGTTTGGGGATTCCCTGGGGCCCATACCAAGTACTTGAAGTTTTATTTGGTGACAAGAGATGACCAACTGGGATTCTGTCTTTCCCATTATTTGGCAATTTCATTTAGATAACCTTAATATATGTATATTTTAAGAGGTTTTTACTATGTTAGATTTCCAAAGAATCTCTCAAATGTCCCTTAATTTTATCTGTTTATCCCCATATTCACCCCAACAACTCCTTCTCCCCACCTCTTCCTTACTTGATCCTCCTATTTTATCTCCCTGCTTCAACCATATCTGTCTATTCTATTTCTATTTCCTAACTCCCTTACCTTATACCTACCCTCAGTGGTTCTATGAATTGTAGTTTGGCTGCCCTTGAATTAACCCATAACCATATAAATACACATTTGTCTTTCTGGGTCTGGGATATGCTATTCAGAATGATTTTTTCCCTAGCTCTATCCATTTGCCTGCAAATTTAATGATGACATTTTTCTTAAATGACTGAGTAATACTACATTGTGTGAATATACCATATTTTCTTTTTCCATTCTACTGTTGAGAGATATGTAGATTGTTTCCTATTTCTGGCTATTATTAAGAGATCAGAAAAGAAACATGGTTGAGCAAATGCTTCTGTGGTAGGATGAAGCATCCTTTGAATATATTCCAAAGAATGGAATATCTGGATTTTGAAGTAGATTGATTCCCATTTCCCTGAGAAACTGCCACACTGATTTTTGGCAATGCCTGGATGGGTTAGTACTCCCACAAGAAATGTATGAATATTCTCTAACTCCACACCCTCACAGAGGTGGGCTATTACCTGTTTTGTTGACCTTAGTCATTCTGAAAGATATAAGATGAAATCTCAAAGTAGTTTTGATTTTTACTTCTCTGTTGGTTAAGAATATTGAGTATTTTTTTCAGTGCTTCTCAGCCATTTGAGTTTCCTCAAGAATTCTCTTTAGATCTGCACCTCATTTTATAAATGCTTTCATTGTTTGCTTGATTCCTGCTTTCTTGAATTCTTTTTGTGTTTTGGATATTGGCTCTGCATTGAATTTGGAATTGTTAAAATGTTCCCAATTATGTAGGCTATTGCTCTGTACAAGTTACCTTGTCTTTTGCCCATGCTGAATCCATCTGATCGTGGACATTTGGGGTGTGTATATTACTTAGTACTTCATTTCATTAGGGGTTAAGAGTTATAAGCTTAGATTGCTTATCTGATATTAACTTGTCATTGGTAGGACAATATATATCAAGAAATTTATGCATATTTTAGCCTTCTTGTTGGGTAGAATACTGGTTTTTAAAATATACCTTCATGATTTTATGGATTTCCTCAGTATCTGTTGTGATCTGTACCTTTATGTCTTTATTTTTATTAATTTAGATCCTCTCTTTCCATCTTTTTGTAATTTGTCTAATGATTTATAAATTTTTTAATTTTTTCAAAGAACCAAATTTTCTTTTCATTGAATAAATATATACATACATTCATATATGTATGTGTGTGTGTGTGTGTGTGTGTGTGTGTGTGCTTCTACATAAATGATTTCAGCCTTGAGTTGTTAATTTCTAACAGTCACTTCTTTGAGGAGTCAGTGCATGTTTTTTATTCTATATCTTTCAGATGTGACATTAAGTTGTTATTATGAGACTTTATTTATTTCTTTATTTATTTCTTTATTTATTTATTTATTTATTTATTTTCATGTAGGCACTTAGAGCTATGAAGTTGCCTGTTAGAACTGTCCTCATTGTGTTCCATAGCCTTGGGTATGTCGTGTTTATCTCTTTTTAAATAATGCTGTAAAATACTTTTTCTTACAATGTGTTTTGGTCATGTTTTTCCACTTTCCAAACTCCTCCCTGTTTCTATGCAATGCCTGCTTTTTGGGAATGGGGATAAGGAGATACCTGCTCGTTGACACTATTCCTTCTGTGAACAATGTTTTCCTACAATTGTCACAGGAGTGCTACCTTTTTGGCACCATATTTTTTAAATAAAGAAAGAAACAATATGTTTTAAATATTGGAGATTATATGTATTTGCTGGCATATTCTTTAATAGAAATAAGAGAAACAATTGGAGATGAATTTGTGTAGTTACCATTACTTTTCAGGAAGAAAATCAACTCATATATCTGTACTAGTCCTCTCAACAATAGCAATAGGTGCATAAAAGTAACTCTATAGATGGTCAGTGGTGGTACATGCTTTTAATCCCAAAACTCAGGAGGCAGAGGCAGTCAGATATCTATAAGTTTGGGGGCAGCCTGATCTACAGAGTGAGTTCCAAGACAGCCAGAATTACAATAGAGAAACCCTGTCTCAAAATAAGAACAACAAAAAGCAACTCCACTTATTATTTAATCTTTTCATCATAAATCTAATATCTATATCTATACTATCTATGTCTATAATGTGTCTATAAGAACCGAGGCATTTCCACAAACTTTGAATCTTATAAATATATCTAAAATCTTATGATCATTCATGTAGTCTAATTATAGCTTGTTTTACTTACAACTTTTTTTTCATTTTGTATTTTACTGTTTTGTTATTTGATAACTCTTTATTGCTATCATCTGCAAAAACATCACGTGTTTTTTAAATTCTTCATAAATAAGAATGACCCTAATAAACAAAATGAACTTCCTTGATGCTATATAGGAATGTCTATATATAATTAGTGGGTAAATAACTAGCTGGGGCAGGCTACTGGCAAGTGTGGCAACAGTTGCTTTGCCAGCACTGGATGATGCTCAAACTGTTCTACTTTCTACACACATAAACTCTCAATTTTTTATTTTTTCATTTACTTTTTGTAACTCTGATGGTTATATACATTTCATTTCATTTTATTTTCTATCTCAATTATTACTAATGAAATATTCATTTAGGCTTTTGCGTACCATAGCCTAAATTATTGGGTGATTTACATCTCAAAAATGATGTTGTAAGATGCATTATTTCCTGCCATAGAAATATTATTGTACATTTAAGCACTTTTGTCTCATCAGTAAAAATTGACTTTCTCCTGAAATACACAGTCATGCACAAACTTTGAATTTCTTATAAACTATTGTCTTCCTATTCTTATATTTTTGTAGATGTGTGTCTTTTGTATGTATGTGTATGTGTGAGAGTGTGTTTATATGAGTATATGAGTATGCGGTAGACATAGATATTTGTATGTGTGTGTGTGTGTGTGTGTGTGCATGTGGATACCAAAGGTCAACATAGAGTTTCC
This sequence comes from Cricetomys ansorgei, assembly GCA_026225945.1. Lineage (NCBI taxonomy): Eukaryota > Metazoa > Chordata > Mammalia > Rodentia > Nesomyidae > Cricetomys > Cricetomys ansorgei. The sequence continues at coordinate 53,846 of JAMJFZ010000376.1, forward strand.
AGTCATGTTTCGTCTCATTGTTTGTTTTCTTATTTCATTTTGTTGAATATAGAATTTTTTCATGTAGTATATCTTGATAACTGTCCTTCCTCTTTACTATTCTCATTTCCTCCCCATCTCCTATCCTATCCAGATTCATTTCCTTTATGTCCCTCATTAGAAAATATGAAAATTATTAAAATATGAAAAATTAAAATATTATTTTAATGTTAAAGTAAATGAAATGCATAATATATATTATTTAATAAATAGTGATGAAAAATAATAAGATAAAACAAAAACCAACACATCAGAGTTGGACAAGACACACATACACAAGGAAAAGAACACAACAGAGGACACATGTATCATAGACCTACTCATTCACACACTCACAGATCCTACAAAACACTGAAGTAGAAGTCATAAAATACACAAAAAGACATGTTTCAGCCCCATGCAGGCCCTGTGCTTGATCCTTTATTCTTTGTGATTTCAAATGAGCATTAATCATGTTTACTTGACAACCTTGTTTTCTTGGTACCCTACATCTCCACTGGCTCTTATATTCTTTCTGCCTCCTTTTTCTTGCTATTTTATCTTGGCTATATTTGAGTCAACCATAGGAAAATAATAATATGAGATCAATTTTGTCAAAATTAATTTGAATAATCTGTAGTTTTTATTTTGAGAATTTCTTGTGTGATAGCTTTAAACTATTTCAGTTCAAAAATTTCGCTTTTAGCATCTTAGAAGGAAGAGCAATTTTCACTTAATATCACTGAAATTATTGATTTTCCATTTTAATATATAAAAGTATTTTCATGAATGAGGAGGAATAATTAGTGTACTTTATGGTAGGAAAACAAAGCAACAATTTATGGTTAAATAGAAGACTAATTGTTCTAGAAGATAATAATAGATTTCAATCTGTAGCTAATAGATAAAAATTTTTCAGCCATAATTTTGAGGCCTTTGTGACATCTTTGTTTCTCAGTTTCTACACCATAGACTTACACATCAAGTAGACATTGATAAGAAAGAAAGATATCTTATGGAAGACTTATTATAGTTCAGTTATAAATATAAATAAAAACAGAGTTCTATCATGTTATAAGTCAAGGTTGAGTTTCTAAATGTTCTAATCACTGAAGAAGGTAGCAAAATTTCTTTTTGTCACAATCTCTGTCTGTCTGTCTGCTTGTTTGTCTACCTGTTTGCCTGCCTGCATGTCTGTCTCTGTCTGTATGTCTGTCCTTAAGTCTATGTCTGTCTTTGTCTCCCTTTCTCTATATAAATACAAATATATATGAATATATACATGTGTTATGTGTGTATGTACATATATTTATCTAACACAACGTAGACGAGCATTCAAATGATGTATTGAATTTAGATATTTTAATGTGAGCTCTATAGTGACTACTACTTCTAAACAGATTGCTAAAGAAAGACATGAAAGCAAAACAGAGTTGAAAGTAATCAGAGAAATATGATATAGGAGAATAAGACCATGAACAAATATAGAGTTTGGGAATGTTATGGACTATGGGAATAGAATTAGAAAGAGACAGATTATAGGCAAAGCAAAAACACCATCTATTTTCACACCAAGTTGCATCTGAGAAGAAATTTTGAATTGTGATTACTACGGGTTACAATGGGAACCACATCAAACCAAATATTCACAAGAAAGAAAGGCAAAGGTTTAGAAAATAGACAGGGTTGTGTGAAGACAGATCATAGATCAGAGGTACACAGGCACAAAGCAAAGAAGGCAAAAACTGCAAAACGAATTGGAGGAGGTGAACAGTCAGGATAAATCCAAACGTGAGAACAGAGGACAACAAATCCAAGGAGAACAGGAAGGCTAGACAAAGTTCATTTCTGCAAATGACCCCAAACATTAGTGATATGATACACTTAACTATCTTACATCGAGCTGTACAAGTTGCCTTAAAATTAAAAAAATTAGCAATGTGAGCATAGATGGATCTGAAAAATGAGATTTTCACAATAAGTAAGTTCAGTTTTATACTGACTACATTCAATACAGCAAACTCTACAAACAAGTGTCTTTTAAAACAATGTAATTTGTTAATCACAAAACAGACATTCAGCATTAAGGTTTGCAGCATCAAGATTGAATTTTCATTTGCATCATATGTATTTTTCTACTTTGTGTTTTTTCCACCATGTCAGTAACTTAATTTGCAATTTTCTGAGTGCCATCATGATATCCTTGTTCCTCAGAGTGTATATAATGGGATTCAGAGCGGGGATCAAAATGGTGTAGAAAAGAGACAGCAGCTTTCCCATTCCTTCTGCCTGATTTGGTTTAGGTTGTAAGTACGTGATGGTAGCTGTCCCATAGAACAAGACTACAACTGTCAAGTGAGAAGAGCAGGTGGAAAAGGCCTTGGCCCTCCCTTTGGCTGAGGACAGTTTCAGAATGTTGCAGATAATCTTGCCATAGGAGACAATTATTAAAAGGAAGGGAACCATGACAAAATCACTGCAACCACATAGACTGCTACTGTATTCACAATAGTGTCACCACAAGCAATCTTGAGTAGTGGGGGGATGTCACAGAAGAAGTGATCAATTCTGTTAGAAGCACAAAAGTGCAAAGAGAATATCTGGTAGGTCTGCCCGATTTCTACTGGAATTCCACTGATCCAGGAGGCAGCAACCAGCTGTAAACACACTTTATCCTTCATGATTAGAGAATATTTCAGAGGTTTGCAAATGGCCACATAGCGGTCATAGGCCATTGCTGCCAGTAAGAGGCACTCTGTTCCTCCCAACATAAGAACAAAATACATTTGTGTTGCACAGGCAAGCACAGAAATATTTCCTTTTAAGGTATAAAGATCCATTAGCATTCTTGGGATAGTAGCTGTTACATAACATATTTCCAAAAAGGAAAAATTGCTAAGGAAAAAATACATAGGGGTTTGGAGAGCAGCATCAGTTTTTGCTAGCAGTATTATAATGCTGTTGCACATCAGAATAGTCAGATACATGAACAAAAATATTATAAACAGCATCCACTGCAGATGAGGAACATCAGAAAAACCAGAAGAATAAATTCCAACAGTGTAGAGGAATTCACTTTTTCTGTTTTAAATTGATCTTCATCTGTAGACATGGTAAATTAGAAATAGTTAATTCAATTGTATTTTTGAACTGCATTTAATTCTTAAGATAGCTGAATCATATGCACAAAGTCATATGATACATTGAGTTCTCATTCACTTTACTCTGATTCTGATAATTGATACTTCAAAAATTAATAAGTAAATTGCTGAAACTAATTCAATGTATAGCTATATTTTATTAATGTCTATATTATGACATGTATATAACTTATTAGGGTATATTATGGAAAAACATTATTTTTACCACTGAGAGATAACTATGTTACTTCATTTAAAAAATATATTATCTGAGATTATGATATTTTCTTTGCATTTAATTTTCCCTAAAAAGATTTTTTCCTTGAAAGTTTTTGTTAGTGTTCATAAAAGTAAGTTTTAAAGTCCTCCTTTTAATATTTCAATGAGAGTCAATATTCTAAAGTTAATTATTTCTGAGGAAAAGATGGTTTATTGTGACTCTATTTTTACACTTTTCCTGAGAAATATGCCACATATCATATTTAGACTTAGTTCAGCATTCTGTTTAGCCACCATTTCTACTAAGATCTCTAATCCAGTGTATGAAAGTTCAGGCAGGAGATTTATAACACTTTCCTGAATGTAAGGAGTTACATTCAATTGACATCTGTATGAAAAATATATGTTATATAATTAACTTTACTTTACTCAGACTATGTCTGTAATTCCCTCCTTCGTGTGAATTTTTCTTTATGACTTTTCTTTGACATTCTGAAATGTTTATATGTATTTTTGTGTTTTCTAAACTCTATATTTCATCTATAAATCAGGTCCATGAATTTCTACTTTGAGTTAATATACCAATAAGTAAATTTCAAAAGATAAATATCCTTATATATCCTCACTTTTATTAGTACTAGTTTTAAGACGATCTCAAATACATTAATAACACTAATAACACTATTAGTATCAATAATATTATTTGAAACATGTATAAGTTCACATCATAGATAAGAAATTGAGTAGATACAGTAGTCATACTAAGTAATTAGGTCATGTTTAGAATATATTCTCAGAATTTCATGTGTTTTTGCTTCAGTGAATTTGATTTTCAAGTTGAGAAATTTCCTAAATAATATACTCTAGCAACACAATTACAATATTACCTTCATAGAACTTCATCAATTTGATTATGAAAATAGAAATGACTCTTAACCTGAGACTCATCAAGCCCTCCTCAGGAATTGACTTTACCAGTAAAGGCAATGACTGGCTTTAGGCACTCAGTATCCTTAATATAGAAATATAAACTACCCCTGGGGACTACCTTTGCTTATGGGAGAATTTAATTTTTAGTAGACACTCACATATATGGTAATTTTTCTGGTTCTATTTCAGAACCATGCTTTCTGAATAGACCTAGCTCTGTCTTCACACCTTGCTGGCCTAAATGACTCTCTCTTTTGGGGGAGTTCCTCTTAAAATGAAATGCTAAATAGTTGCTTAGTTTTACTTTGTAATAAGAAGTGAAATCTTTTGAGCTGTTGTTGAAGTTGTGAATCTTATACTGGCATGGCTTTTTTTTTCCTGTTGTATTTCTCGACTCACAGAGCCACACCATGTCCTAAAGGACAATGAGCCTTGTGCTTTCTACCTTCCATATTTAGACTAGTTGAAGCCTTTTCAGAAATAGAATCTGTACTCCTAAATTAACTTTTAAGAAAATATAAGTATAACCACCAACATAGTTTTCAACACAATTTAGACCTTTCTAGGTGTTTATAGATCACACCTTAAACATGACACAATCACTCTGTAATTGTCTCATGGACAAAGTTATGTTTGTTCATCTTAGTTGCATTTTTATGGCTATTTGAGAGCATTTTTCTGAAATCTAATTTCCTTTGTGTTCTGAATCCTGCTTCTCTTTGCAACAAGATGCCATTCATGAACTTTAACTCTGTACATAGACTGTCAATTAATGATATACGCTCTTCTCTGTTTTGCATTATACAGCTAAAATATCAAATAAATATTTTGTGATTCACTTAAATATTACAATAACCAGAAAGTGCCTCAGAAACGAAAACATTGCCTTATCCATGCAAACCTTGTCAAAGAATAAATTACTCTTGCTCATAATGCAGTGCAGTTTTGTGGTCAGTAATTAGAAATTCTGGTTCTACCATTCCCTAGACAATACAATCACATGGACAATCAGATTTCAGAACAAAGAATTGTAAATGATACATTAGTAAGAAAATCTATATTGTTTGGGTATATGTATGCTTGCATGTGTGTGTGTGTGTGTGTGTGTGTGTGTGTATGTGTGTCAAGGCAAGAAGAAAGTAGCGACAACTTTCAGAAGTCAGTTCTCTCTTTCAAAGCTGAGAAAGAGTATTTTCTGCTCTTTCTGTTGCTGCAGTTTGTATTTTGTACTTGAGCTTCCAGCTCCTGTCTCTGCCTCCTATTTCAATGCAGGAGTGATGCTAGGATTATAGATGCACACCAATGATTCTAGCAATTTTAAAGGTCCTGGAGATCAACCTCAAGTCATTAGGCTTGCAAGGAAAACACTTATTATCTCAAACAACTTCCTGTTCCCTCAAATCCTCTCTTAAGAACATCAATTAATAACATTGTTATATGTTATAACATTTCAATTAACATGTGATCCACACATAAAAGAGTCTATTGTGATCTGTCCAATTTGTCTGTTACTTAAAAAATATGATAAATGGTTCCAGATTAATTATGATAGAGCTAAGTACTGCTGTTTTAATAATGTCATGTATGAAAGAAACATGTTTGGACAGCATCCACTTTCTCTAACAAAGTCCTTGACTTTGCTGCAAAAGGAGAGAATATTTCAATATTTTTCCAAAATGTAAAGGCTGTTTCTCCAGACTTGTAGCATTTTGTCTTTGTGTATCTATGACACCTAATCATAGAATTTAACTTTTTTGTCCAGATTTTACAACTCACTATTGTTTGGTGTAGGACAAAGGATCTAGATACTTAGCTTACAGACAAAATCAGGGTCTTTTAAACTTGTATTTTTGAACTCCTTGCTTAAAACCTTTTAGGGAGAATTAGAAAATATTAGTAGTAGTTTCTGATAGTATATATGATGAAGTTTCCTAATATGCAAGTATAATATATTCTAGGGCTACAACATGGAGGCAGTTTATTGCTGGCCAACTCTCTCAGAAGTTCAGTGTCAATTACAGCCTCAGTCTGTTAACTACTTTGCAGATAGTTAAAATGGTACAAATGAGAAGGAAAATTCACTTCAGTGTGTGGCACCATCAATGTTTAAAGATAAGATTCAAAAGCAGAAAAGCATGCAGTGATATGATAAGATTTATGTTTAGTATATTCAACAGCAGAAAAACATCACTTTACATTTTACTTTCTTTTAAAATACAGCTGTGTTTTATAGAATGCAGTAATTTTTCTGTTTATGTCATTCTAAAATTTGTAAAACTAATAACACACCGTTTTTACAGAATTAACTATGTGTTTAAAATATAATAATGATCTTTAAAATAATGCAACATTACAGATGCACATATATTGAAATCCATCCCACAACTAAGATTCAGAACCTTTATATAACCCACAAAGAGTCTTTCACACAATTATGTGACATAGTATCTCTCCAGCCTTCACCCAGGATATTAATTATGTCAAGTCTTCATTATCTACAATCTTTGGAAATGTGCAGTCTTTTGACCTGCTTGAAAATTCTAGTTTCATTTATTATTTAAAATAATTTAAAAAATAATAAAGCAATATTCTCATTCACTGGCACTTGAAATGTGATGTGACAGAAACACTTTTGAACACGTTATGATTTAACCCCGAAGTCATCTTAGTTGTATCAATAGAATAAACCAATAATTAATTTTAGAATGAATTCCACAGACTTAGTAATCTTTGATGTATGTATTTATTCATATCTTTTTGTAAATTTACTTGACTTAAAATTTCTCTTCTTATAGAGATATTTTGTATAATTAATAATTAATGTTGCATTTAGCACATGTTTTTTCACTTCTTCCATGTCTTGTTTATGATTGGAATGGTGAAGCAAACGCTGACTTTTTAGTTAAATCATAATGTATCCCAATGTGTTTATGTTGCATTACATTCTGAATGCTAATATATGAGATTTTCTTTACTATTTTTAAATATTTTCAATTGCTTCAGAATTTCATTCATGTATATAATATGTAAAGATCATATCCACTCATTTCCATTTTTTTCTCCAATTTCTCCAATTTCTTCTGATGTGCCCTTGCTCCTACCTTCATGTCATTCTATTTGTTTGTTTTTCTATATCCCACTGTTTCTAATTAGTGACTACTACATACACATGCTTATGATGATATCCACTGGAACATAAGCAACCACTCTGTCCTTAGCAAGGGATGGGGTCATGTAAGCCCCTCCCATTCCATGTTGGAATTTGTAACTGACTTAATTTTTGCAGGTTTTATGCAGGTATCCACAGGGGCTGGAAATTTATGATTGCAAAAGCCATGCCATATTCTAACGACATATTTTCTAACATGCCTTTGAAAATGTCCAGTATTTACATTCTTTACAACAAGTTTTCAGCATTGTTTACTGATTCTTGTAGGTAATATGGGTGAAACAATTGTTCCATTGAGAGCTAAGTACCCACAGCAACATATCCTCAGAATTTTGAACAGTTATGAGTCTATGAATTAACTATTAATCACTTCTGTATTTCACAAACATCCCTTCCCTTCACACTGCACTGACACCAAATATGAGGAAACACTCAAACCTTGTTTTCCATTTGCCATTCAGATTTCACAATAAAAATAGAGTTTCCTTTTCTATTATTACTCTTTCAGTATTAGTATGTTTCAACAATATCTCAAAATAAAACAGAGCCTCCATCAGAAAGAAAAACTACACAAGGGAAAAGATGGCTACTATTTTGGTTGAAACAAACTGTAAAGGACTCTGTTTAATTTGTAATGGTTGAGCTCAGTTTACAAAGATTATAATTTGAAAGGCATATACATAAATATTTGGCCAAATTTAGTGTTAATCAAGAATTTGGTCCTAACAATAAATTTGGGCCTCTCAAAACTTTTTTTTTTCTTTAAAATGCAATTCAGATATAAAAGCTAGTTATGTGGTAGCACAATTAATAGGCAAAGTACAAAAGCAATGTAATTTGCTGATGGTGAGTTTTTAAGACAATACATAGAGAATAGGAAAGATACAATACACTCTTGAAGACCAGAGTCTTCAAGACTAAAACACATCTAACACTATTTATCTCACCATTTTGTAGCCAGAACAAAACTTATAAAATCTATTAGGTGTGGGGGGTTGTTTGTTTGTTTGTTTGTTTTGTTTTGATTTTCTGTTTTTGCATGTAATTTGAACAGTGATATAACTTTCACTCAATGAAAATCTGTTACCTGTCAGTAGCCAAGTTGAATACATGAAACTTCAATCTAACATTAAATGTAGCTTGTGCTTACTGTCTTAACAGATGGTACTTTGCCCAATTCCAGGACTCTAAATATAACCTGCATTTTCGTAACATCAATAGTTAGCTAAGCTGACACTATAGTATCTGTCTTTGAGATCCAAAGCAAAGAAAATAGATCCTGGTCAAGATTATAACCTATGAAATCTGTGAGATAAGATGTTGATATTACCTAAACTTATTAAGTTTATTATATATATATATATATATATATATATATATATATATATATATATATATATACACACTTATTATACTTATTATATCAGGTGATATAAAACATTAGAAGAACATCAAAAAAGCTTGAAATATATACAATCCATCCCTTATTATTCTATGAGAGTATATTTTAATTCTGCAAGATACTTTATATTTATCTCTGAGAAATACAAATCTGATTTATATCCTACCTCTAGTTAAGGCATATGGAATTGTAATGATGTAAAAGGACTGCAAATATGTCACAATACTTCTGTTATGATTTTTATTGGTAGTTAGCACTTGAATTATAGTTGTGAGAACTTAGCATAGTTGTATGAGCAATTTTAGATTAATTTTCTCTGTGTTTTTTTCCATAGAAAATTCCACAATCCAAATTCTTTTCAAAATGTACTGAGTTTCGCAAAATCTTTCCATCTTAAGTGAGAATCAAAATGAATCCTGAATTAAACTGACAGTTTCCAAAATTTTTCTTTGCCTAACTGAACATTTTAAATATATATATTTAAATTAAATATATATATATTTAATATATATTTAAATTAAATATATATTTAATTTAAATATATATATATATTTAAGTTTTGTGTGTGTGCGTGTGTGTGTGTGTGTGTGTGTTGGGTGTGTGTGTGTATACAATCCTCTGGAAATACATGCTATGTTGTATGGAAAGTCTTCGAGGGCATTGCAAGACTCATTTTCCACTGTATTTATTATAAAATTTGATAGGTAATGATTGGAAATCCATAATTTTGTAAATTTTAAAATATAAACTTTCAAGTCTGGATTGATATGGTTAAAACTGCAAATTTTTCTTTTTAGAATAATGAGAGTTTTCCTTTTTTGGAACTTCTTTTACTTATTGTCATGGCTGGGTAACTTTTGCATTATTGCATGCATGGACCATAGTATATTAATATATTCTGTCTCAGAATTCATAGTTGTCATGTCCAATTTTGCTTTGCAGTATTAAAAACAAAACCTAAGTGAGGCATAATAGCACAAGCCTTTATTTGTTTTTGTGTGTTTGTTCGTTCTGTTTTCCTTTTATTAAAAATAGTTTTTCTTATACAATATAAATTGATTATAGTTTTTCCTTTGTCATCCCCTCCCAGTTCCTCCATACTTCCCCTCTCCTCCAGATCCACTCTCATACTGTCCCTCATTAGGAAAGAATGGGAATATGGGACATAACAACTCAATATGACAAAATAAAATATAATAAGATAAAGGAAAACCCATCATATAGAGGTTGGACACAGAAACACAAAATGAGGAAAAGAGTCTCAAGAACAGGCACAAGTTCAGAGAATCACTCATTCTCATAGTCATGAATCACTTAAGAATGCCAAGCTAAAGCATGCTCAGAGGGCCTGGTGAAGAGCCCTGCATGTCCTGTGCTTGCTGCTTCAGTCTCTTAATTTATATGTGCCATGATTAGTTGATTCAGAGGGCCTTGTTCTCTTAGTTTTCTCCATCCTCTCCAACTCTTAGAATATGTCTGCCTAATCTTCTGCAGGGTTCCCTGATCTCTGAGGGGAGAGATTCGATGGATACATCACATTTGCACTCTCTCTCTCCATGTTACATCTGGCTGGGGAGGGGTTTCTCTGCAACTGCTGTAGAAGAGAGCTTCTCTGATGATTACCAAATAAGGCACTAAACTATGAGTTTAGCAGAATATAATTAGAAGTCATTTTATTGATTTTTTTTTTAGATCAGTAATGTTTGTTTTAACCTAGGTCTTTTGACTCTCTACCCTTTTGTTCTTAGATATACAAGCAGTGTCTGGTATGGGTTATTTTCATATCAAATCAGACATTAGTTGGCTATTCCCACCAAGTTCTGTGCATCATTGCCCTAGCACACTTTGCAGACAGGACAGATTTTAGGTTAAAGGTTTTGTAGCTGGCTTGGTGTTTACATTTCTCTTTTGGTAGCTGCAGAGTACCTTCCCTCACCAAAGAGACTAGAATGTAGGGGTGAAAGCTCTATGTAGGCATAAGCTTGATTTCTCCATGTTCAATGAATTATGTGGATGTTGACATCATCACTAAGATCCCTCTGTCAGTTTGCTCTCTGCAAATTTGAATTAGCAACAGCCTGGGCTGTTTGGGGATTTCAATGGGACCTTTTTGCCAACAACACAATTGACTGCAACTCAGCCAGGCTACAGGAGCCTTGTTTGGGGACAAGAGTTGGCCAGTGGAAACTACATATCCCCCATTATTAGGAGATCCCATTAGTATCACCTTCATATATTTTAGAATGTTTCCACTTCACTCGGTTTCCATGTCATTCCTCAAATATCTCTCAATTCCAGCTGTCTCTTCCCACATCACTCCTTTTACCTCCCTATTTTGCTTACCAGGAGTATGAGGTAGAAAAGAGAAGGGAGAAAAATCATCATTTACAAAGGCTTATTAACAAATTTTCTTCATTAATGCTTCATGAGTCACATGCCAAAATAAAAAAAAGTTTAAGTTTCATTCTCATTTCATGAGAACATGGGAAGTTCCCTTAAGCCTTGTCCTATTTCCTTGGTAAGAATGTTCCCTTTTCTTATATATTTTCCTTGTAATCTAATGTGGTTTTCTTACTATATTTTTTAATGATGGCCAGTAAAATCTCACCTAGATCTATGCTATACTGATTGCTTTTATTATTGCTATGTAGGTAAGCAGGGCACTTTGAAAGTTATTGAAAACAAAGACAATTAATCTTTCTTGATATTTTGATGCCATCTTGTCTGAAATCAATATTACTTGAAGATTATCACATTTTTAAATGTATATCTAAATTCACAAAATAAATAAATGGATATTCATTTATTTCCTATCATCTTAATTCTTTTTATTTCCGATGTTAATCTACTCAAATAATGTATTATATACATTTCTTAA
>JAMJFZ010003768.1:0-31507 GCA_026225945.1 Cricetomys ansorgei
TCTCTCTCAACAACAACAACGGAGGAGGAGGAAAAGAGAGAGATCTCTCTCAACAACAACAACGGAGGAGGAGGAAAAGAGAGAGATCTCTCTCAACAACAACAACGGAGGAGGAGGAAAAGAGAGAGATCTCTCTCAACAACAACAACGGAGGAGGAGGAAAAGAGAGAGATCTCTCTCAACAACAACAACGGAGGAGGAGGAAAAGAGAGAGATCTCTCTCAACAACAACAACGGAGGAGGAGGAAAAGAGAGAGATCTCTCTCAACAACAACAACGGAGGAGGAGGAAAAGAGAGAGATCTCTCTCAACAACAACAACGGAGGAGGAGGAAAAGAGAGAGATCTCTCTCAACAACAACAACGGAGGAGGAGGAAAAGAGAGAGATCTCTCTCAACAACAACAACGGAGGAGGAGGAAAAGAGAGAGATCTCTCTCAACAACAACAACGGAGGAGGAGGAAAAGAGAGAGATCTCTCTCAACAACAACAACGGAGGAGGAGGAAAAGAGAGAGATCTCTCTCAACAACAACAACGGAGGAGGAGGAAAAGAGAGAGATCTCTCTCAACAACAACAACGAGGAGGAGGAAAAGAGAGAGATCTCTCTCAACAACAACAACGGAGGAGGAGGAAAAGAGAGAGATCTCTCTCAACAACAACAACGGAGGAGGAGGAAAAGAGAGAGATCTCTCTCAACAACAACAACGGAGGAGGAGGAAAAGAGAGAGATCTCTCTCAACAACAACAACGGAGGAGGAGGAAAAGAGAGAGATCTCTCTCAACAACAACAACGGAGGAGGAGGAAAAGAGAGAGATCTCTCTCAACAACAACAACGGAGGAGGAGGAAAAGAGAGAGATCTCTCTCAACAACAACAACGGAGGAGGAGGAAAAGAGAGAGATCTCTCTCAACAACAACAACGGAGGAGGAGGAAAAGAGAGAGATCTCTCTCAACAACAACAACGGAGGAGGAGGAAAAGAGAGAGATCTCTCTCAACAACAACAACGGAGGAGGAGGAAAAGAGAGAGATCTCTCTCAACAACAACAACGGAGGAGGAGGAAAAGAGAGAGATCTCTCTCAACAACAACAACGGAGGAGGAGGAAAAGAGAGAGATCTCTCTCAACAACAACAACGGAGGAGGAGGAAAAGAGAGAGATCTCTCTCAACAACAACAACGGAGGAGGAGGAAAAGAGAGAGATCTCTCTCAACAACAACAACGGAGGAGGAGGAAAAGAGAGAGATCTCTCTCAACAACAACAACGGAGGAGGAGGAAAAGAGAGAGATCTCTCTCAACAACAACAACGGAGGAGGAGGAAAAGAGAGAGATCTCTCTCAACAACAACAACGGAGGAGGAGGAAAAGAGAGAGATCTCTCTCAACAACAACAACGGAGGAGGAGGAAAAGAGAGAGATCTCTCTCAACAACAACAACGGAGGAGGAGGAAAAGAGAGAGATCTCTCTCAACAACAACAACGGAGGAGGAGGAAAAGAGAGAGATCTCTCTCAACAACAACAACGGAGGAGGAGGAAAAGAGAGAGATCTCTCTCAACAACAACAACGGAGGAGGAGAAAAGAGAGAGATCTCTCTCAACAACAACAACGGAGGAGGAGGAAAAGAGAGAGATCTCTCTCAACAACAACAACGGAGGAGGAGGAAAAGAGAGAGATCTCTCTCAACAACAACAACGGAGGAGGAGGAAAAGAGAGAGATCTCTCTCAACAACAACAACGGAGGAGGAGGAAAAGAGAGAGATCTCTCTCAACAACAACAACGGAGGAGGAGGAAAAGAGAGAGATCTCTCTCAACAACAACAACGGAGGAGGAGGAAAAGAGAGAGATCTCTCTCAACAACAACAACGGAGGAGGAGGAAAAGAGAGAGATCTCTCTCAACAACAACAACGGAGGAGGAGGAAAAGAGAGAGATCTCTCTCAACAACAACAACGGAGGAGGAGGAAAAGAGAGAGATCTCTCTCAACAACAACAACGGAGGAGGAGGAAAAGAGAGAGATCTCTCTCAACAACAACAACGGAGGAGGAGGAAAAGAGAGAGATCTCTCTCAACAACAACAACGGAGGAGGAGGAAAAGAGAGAGATCTCTCTCAACAACAACAACGGAGGAGGAGGAAAAGAGAGAGATCTCTCTCAACAACAACAACGGAGGAGGAGGAAAAGAGAGAGATCTCTCTCAACAACAACAACGGAGGAGGAGGAAAAGAGAGAGATCTCTCTCAACAACAACAACGGAGGAGGAGGAAAAGAGAGAGATCTCTCTCAACAACAACAACGGAGGAGGAGGAAAAGAGAGAGATCTCTCTCAACAACAACAACGGAGGAGGAGGAAAAGAGAGAGATCTCTCTCAACAACAACAACGGAGGAGGAGGAAAAGAGAGAGATCTCTCTCAACAACAACAACGGAGGAGGAGGAAAAGAGAGAGATCTCTCTCAACAACAACAACGGAGGAGGAGGAAAAGAGAGAGATCTCTCTCAACAACAACAACGGAGGAGAGAAAAGAGAGAGATCTCTCTCAACAACAACAACGGAGGAGGAGGAAAAGAGAGAGATCTCTCTCAACAACAACAACGGAGGAGGAGGAAAAGAGAGAGATCTCTCTCAACAACAACAACGGAGGAGGAGGAAAAGAGAGAGATCTCTCTCAACAACAACAACGGAGGAGGAGAGAAAAGAGAGAGATCTCTCTCAACAACAACAACGGAGGAGGAGGAAAAGAGAGAGATCTCTCTCAACAACAACAACGGAGGAGGAGGAAAAGAGAGAGATCTCTCTCAACAACAACAACGGAGGAGGAGGAAAAGAGAGAGATCTCTCTCAACAACAACAACGGAGGAGGAGGAAAAGAGAGAGATCTCTCTCAACAACAACAACGGAGGAGGAGGAAAAGAGAGAGATCTCTCTCAACAACAACAACGGAGGAGGAGGAAAAGAGAGAGATCTCTCTCAACAACAACAACGGAGGAGGAGGAAGAAAAGAGAGAGATCTCTCTCAACAACAACAACGGAGGAGGAGGAAAAGAGAGAGATCTCTCTCAACAACAACAACGAGGAGGAGGAAAAAGAGAGAGATCTCTCTCAACAACAACAACGAGGAGGAGGAAAAGAGAGAGATCTCTCTCAACAACAACAACGGAGGAGGAGGAAAAGAGAGAGATCTCTCTCAACAACAACAACGGAGGAGGAGGAAAAGAGAGAGATCTCTCTCAACAACAACAACGGAGGAGGAGGAAAAGAGAGAGATCTCTCTCAACAACAACAACGGAGGAGGAGGAAAAGAGAGAGATCTCTCTCAACAACAACAACGGAGGAGGAGGAAAAGAGAGAGATCTCTCTCAACAACAACAACGGAGGAGGAGGAAAAGAGAGAGATCTCTCTCAACAACAACAACGGAGGAGGAGGAAAAGAGAGAGATCTCTCTCAACAACAACAACGGAGGAGGAGGAAAAGAGAGAGATCTCTCTCAACAACAACAACGGAGGAGGAGGAAAAGAGAGAGATCTCTCTCAACAACAACAACGGAGGAGGAGGAAAAGAGAGAGATCTCTCTCAACAACAACAACGGAGGAGGAGGAAAAGAGAGAGATCTCTCTCAACAACAACAACGGAGGAGGAGGAAAAGAGAGAGATCTCTCTCAACAACAACAACGGAGGAGGAGGAAAAGAGAGAGATCTCTCTCAACAACAACAACGGAGGAGGAGGAAAAGAGAGAGATCTCTCTCAACAACAACAACGGAGGAGGAGGAAAAGAGAGAGATCTCTCTCAACAACAACAACGGAGGAGGAGGAAAAGAGAGAGATCTCTCTCAACAACAACAACGGAGGAGGAGGAAAAGAGAGAGATCTCTCTCAACAACAACAACGGAGGAGGAGGAAAAGAGAGAGATCTCTCTCAACAACAACAACGGAGGAGGAGGAAAAGAGAGAGATCTCTCTCAACAACAACAACGGAGGAGGAGGAAAAGAGAGAGATCTCTCTCAACAACAACAACGGAGGAGGAGGAAAAGAGAGAGATCTCTCTCAACAACAACAACGGAGGAGGAGGAAAAGAGAGAGATCTCTCTCAACAACAACAACGGAGGAGGAGGAAAAGAGAGAGATCTCTCTCAACAACAACAACGGAGGAGGAGGAAAAGAGAGAGATCTCTCTCAACAACAACAACGGAGGAGGAGGAAAAGAGAGAGATCTCTCTCAACAACAACAACGGAGGAGGAGGAAAAGAGAGAGATCTCTCTCAACAACAACAACGGAGGAGGAGGAAAAGAGAGAGATCTCTCTCAACAACAACAACGGAGGAGGAGGAAAAGAGAGAGATCTCTCTCAACAACAACAACGGAGGAGGAGGAAAAGAGAGAGATCTCTCTCAACAACAACAACGGAGGAGGAGGAAAAGAGAGAGATCTCTCTCAACAACAACAACGGAGGAGGAGGAAAAGAGAGAGATCTCTCTCAACAACAACAACGGAGGAGGAGGAAAAGAGAGAGATCTCTCTCAACAACAACAACGGAGGAGGAGGAAAAGAGAGAGATCTCTCTCAACAACAACAACGGAGGAGGAGGAAAAGAGAGAGATCTCTCTCAACAACAACAACGGAGGAGGAGGAAAAGAGAGAGATCTCTCTCAACAACAACAACGGAGGAGGAGGAAAAGAGAGAGATCTCTCTCAACAACAACAACGGAGGAGGAGGAAAAGAGAGAGATCTCTCTCAACAACAACAACGGAGGAGGAGGAAAAGAGAGAGATCTCTCTCAACAACAACAACGGAGGAGGAGGAAAAGAGAGAGATCTCTCTCAACAACAACAACGGAGGAGGAGGAAAAGAGAGAGATCTCTCTCAACAACAACAACGGAGGAGGAGGAAAAGAGAGAGATCTCTCTCAACAACAACAACGGAGGAGGAGGAAAAGAGAGAGATCTCTCTCAACAACAACAACGGAGGAGGAGGAAAAGAGAGAGATCTCTCTCAACAACAACAACGGAGGAGGAGGAAAAGAGAGAGATCTCTCTCAACAACAACAACGGAGGAGGAGGAAAAGAGAGAGATCTCTCTCAACAACAACAACGGAGGAGGAGGAAAAGAGAGAGATCTCTCTCAACAACAACAACGGAGGAGGAGGAAAAGAGAGAGATCTCTCTCAACAACAACAACGGAGGAGGAGGAAAAGAGAGAGATCTCTCTCAACAACAACAACGGAGGAGGAGGAAAAGAGAGAGATCTCTCTCAACAACAACAACGGAGGAGGAGGAAAAGAGAGAGATCTCTCTCAACAACAACAACGGAGGAGGAGGAAAAGAGAGAGATCTCTCTCAACAACAACAACGGAGGAGGAGGAAAAGAGAGAGATCTCTCTCAACAACAACAACGGAGGAGGAGGAAAAGAGAGAGATCTCTCTCAACAACAACAACGGAGGAGGAGGAAAAGAGAGAGATCTCTCTCAACAACAACAACGGAGGAGGAGGAAAAGAGAGAGAGATCTCTCTCAACAACAACAACGGAGGAGGAGGAAAAGAGAGAGATCTCTCTCAACAACAACAACGGAGGAGGAGGAAAAGAGAGAGATCTCTCTCAACAACAACAACGGAGGAGGAGGAAAAGAGAGAGATCTCTCTCAACAACAACAACGGAGGAGGAGGAAAAGAGAGAGATCTCTCTCAACAACAACAACGGAGGAGGAGAAAAGAGAGAGATCTCTCTCAACAACAACAACGGAGGAGGAGGAAAAGAGAGAGATCTCTCTCAACAACAACAACGGAGGAGGAGGAAAAGAGAGAGATCTCTCTCAACAACAACAACGGAGGAGGAGGAAAAGAGAGAGATCTCTCTCAACAACAACAACGGAGGAGGAGGAAAAGAGAGAGATCTCTCTCAACAACAACAACGGAGGAGGAGGAAAAGAGAGAGATCTCTCTCAACAACAACAACGGAGGAGGAGGAAAAGAGAGAGATCTCTCTCAACAACAACAACGGAGAGGAGGAGGAAAAGAGAGAGATCTCTCTCAACAACAACAACGGAGGAGGAGGAAAAGAGAGAGATCTCTCTCAACAACAACAACGGAGGAGGAGGAAAAGAGAGAGATCTCTCTCAACAACAACAACGGAGGAGGAGGAAAAGAGAGAGATCTCTCTCAACAACAACAACGGAGGAGGAGGAAAAGAGAGAGATCTCTCTCAACAACAACAACGGAGGAGGAGGAAAAGAGAGAGATCTCTCTCAACAACAACAACGGAGGAGGAGGAAAAGAGAGAGATCTCTCTCAACAACAACAACGGAGGAGGAGGAAAAGAGAGAGATCTCTCTCAACAACAACAACGGAGGAGGAGGAAAAGAGAGAGATCTCTCTCAACAACAACAACGGAGGAGGAGGAAAAGAGAGAGATCTCTCTCAACAACAACAACGGAGGAGGAGGAAAAGAGAGAGATCTCTCTCAACAACAACAACGGAGGAGGAGGAAAAGAGAGAGATCTCTCTCTCAACAACAACAACGGAGGAGGAGGAAAAGAGAGAGATCTCTCTCAACAACAACAACGGAGGAGGAGGAAAAGAGAGAGATCTCTCTCAACAACAACAACGGAGGAGGAGGAAAAGAGAGAGATCTCTCTCAACAACAACAACGGAGGAGGAGGAAAAGAGAGAGATCTCTCTCAACAACAACAACGGAGGAGGAGGAAAAGAGAGAGATCTCTCTCAACAACAACAACGGAGGAGGAGGAAAAGAGAGAGATCTCTCTCAACAACAACAACGGAGGAGGAGGAAAAGAGAGAGATCTCTCTCAACAACAACAACGGAGGAGGAGGAAAAGAGAGAGATCTCTCTCAACAACAACAACGGAGGAGGAGGAAAAGAGAGAGATCTCTCTCAACAACAACAACGGAGGAGGAGGAAAAGAGAGAGATCTCTCTCAACAACAACAACGGA
Source organism: Cricetomys ansorgei (assembly GCA_026225945.1). Classification (NCBI taxonomy): domain Eukaryota; kingdom Metazoa; phylum Chordata; class Mammalia; order Rodentia; family Nesomyidae; genus Cricetomys; species Cricetomys ansorgei. Next base: position 6,951 of record JAMJFZ010003768.1, read on the forward strand.
GGAGGAGGAAAAGAGAGAGATCTCTCTCAACAACAACAACGGAGGAGGAGGAAAAGAGAGAGATCTCTCTCTCAACAACAACAACGGAGGAGGAGGAAAAGAGAGAGATCTCTCTCAACAACAACAACGAGGAGGAGGAAAAGAGAGAGATCTCTCTCAACAACAACAACGGAGGAGGAGGAAAAGAGAGAGATCTCTCTCAACAACAACAACGGAGGAGGAGGAAAAGAGAGAGATCTCTCTCAACAACAACAACGGAGGAGGAGGAAAAGAGAGAGATCTCTCTCAACAACAACAACGGAGGAGGAGGAAAAGAGAGAGATCTCTCTCAACAACAACAACGGAGGAGGAGGAAAAGAGAGAGATCTCTCTCAACAACAACAACGGAGGAGGAGGAAAAGAGAGAGATCTCTCTCAACAACAACAACGGAGGAGGAGGAAAAGAGAGAGATCTCTCTCAACAACAACAACGGAGGAGGAGGAAAAGAGAGAGATCTCTCTCAACAACAACAACGGAGGAGGAGGAAAAGAGAGAGATCTCTCTCAACAACAACAACGGAGGAGGAGGAAAAGAGAGAGATCTCTCTCAACAACAACAACGGAGGAGGAGGAAAAGAGAGAGATCTCTCTCAACAACAACAACGAGGAGGAGGAAAAGAGAGAGATCTCTCTCAACAACAACAACGGAGGAGGAGGAAAAGAGAGAGATCTCTCTCAACAACAACAACGGAGGAGGAGGAAAAGAGAGAGATCTCTCTCAACAACAACAACGGAGGAGGAGGAAAAGAGAGAGATCTCTCTCAACAACAACAACGGAGGAGGAGGAAAAGAGAGAGATCTCTCTCAACAACAACAACGGAGGAGGAGGAAAAGAGAGAGATCTCTCTCAACAACAACAACGGAGGAGGAGGAAAAGAGAGAGATCTCTCTCAACAACAACAACGGAGGAGGAGGAAAAGAGAGAGATCTCTCTCAACAACAACAACGGAGGAGGAGGAAAAGAGAGAGATCTCTCTCAACAACAACAACGGAGGAGGAGGAAAAGAGAGAGATCTCTCTCAACAACAACAACGGAGGAGGAGGAAAAGAGAGAGATCTCTCTCAACAACAACAACGGAGGAGGAGGAAAAGAGAGAGATCTCTCTCAACAACAACAACGGAGGAGGAGGAAAAGAGAGAGATCTCTCTCAACAACAACAACGGAGGAGGAGGAAAAGAGAGAGATCTCTCTCAACAACAACAACGGAGGAGGAGGAAAAGAGAGAGATCTCTCTCAACAACAACAACGGAGGAGGAGGAAAAGAGAGAGATCTCTCTCAACAACAACAACGGAGGAGGAGGAAAAGAGAGAGATCTCTCTCAACAACAACAACGGAGGAGGAGGAAAAGAGAGAGATCTCTCTCAACAACAACAACGGAGGAGGAGGAAAAGAGAGAGATCTCTCTCAACAACAACAACGGAGGAGGAGGAAAAGAGAGAGATCTCTCTCAACAACAACAACGGAGGAGGAGGAAAAGAGAGAGATCTCTCTCAACAACAACAACGGAGGAGGAGGAAAAGAGAGAGATCTCTCTCAACAACAACAACGGAGGAGGAGGAAAAGAGAGAGATCTCTCTCAACAACAACAACGGAGGAGGAGGAAAAGAGAGAGATCTCTCTCAACAACAACAACGGAGGAGGAGGAAAAGAGAGAGATCTCTCTCAACAACAACAACGGAGGAGGAGGAAAAGAGAGAGATCTCTCTCAACAACAACAACGGAGGAGGAGGAAAAGAGAGAGATCTCTCTCAACAACAACAACGGAGGAGGAGGAAAAGAGAGAGATCTCTCTCAACAACAACAACGGAGGAGGAGGAAAAGAGAGAGATCTCTCTCAACAACAACAACGGAGGAGGAGGAAAAGAGAGAGATCTCTCTCAACAACAACAACGGAGGAGGAGGAAAAGAGAGAGATCTCTCTCAACAACAACAACGGAGGAGGAGGAAAAGAGAGAGATCTCTCTCAACAACAACAACGGAGGAGGAGGAAAAGAGAGAGATCTCTCTCAACAACAACAACGGAGGAGGAGGAAAAGAGAGAGATCTCTCTCAACAACAACAACGGAGGAGGAGGAAAAGAGAGAGATCTCTCTCAACAACAACAACGGAGGAGGAGGAAAAGAGAGAGATCTCTCTCAACAACAACAACGGAGGAGGAGGAAAAGAGAGAGATCTCTCTCAACAACAACAACGGAGGAGGAGAAAAGAGAGAGATCTCTCTCAACAACAACAACGGAGGAGGAGGAAAAGAGAGAGATCTCTCTCAACAACAACAACGGAGGAGGAGAGAAAAGAGAGAGATCTCTCTCAACAACAACAACGGAGGAGGAGGAAAAGAGAGAGATCTCTCTCAACAACAACAACGGAGGAGGAGGAAAAGAGAGAGATCTCTCTCAACAACAACAACGGAGGAGGAGGAAAAGAGAGAGATCTCTCTCAACAACAACAACGGAGGAGGAGGAAAAGAGAGAGATCTCTCTCAACAACAACAACGGAGGAGGAGGAAAAGAGAGAGATCTCTCTCAACAACAACAACGGAGGAGGAGGAAAAGAGAGAGATCTCTCTCAACAACAACAACGGAGGAGGAGGAAAAGAGAGAGATCTCTCTCAACAACAACAACGGAGGAGGAGGAAAAGAGAGAGATCTCTCTCAACAACAACAACGGAGGAGGAGGAAAAGAGAGAGATCTCTCTCAACAACAACAACGGAGGAGGAGGAAAAGAGAGAGATCTCTCTCAACAACAACAACGGAGGAGGAGGAAAAGAGAGAGATCTCTCTCAACAACAACAACGGAGGAGGAGGAAAAGAGAGAGATCTCTCTCAACAACAACAACGGAGGAGGAGGAAAAGAGAGAGATCTCTCTCAACAACAACAACGGAGGAGGAGGAAAAGAGAGAGATCTCTCTCAACAACAACAACGGAGGAGGAGGAAAAGAGAGAGATCTCTCTCAACAACAACAACGGAGGAGAGGAAAAGAGAGAGATCTCTCTCAACAACAACAACGGAGGAGGAGGAAAAGAGAGAGATCTCTCTCAACAACAACAACGGAGGAGGAGGAAAAGAGAGAGATCTCTCTCAACAACAACAACGGAGGAGGAGGAAAAGAGAGAGATCTCTCTCAACAACAACAACGGAGGAGGAGGAAAAGAGAGAGATCTCTCTCAACAACAACAACGGAGGAGGAGGAAAAGAGAGAGATCTCTCTCAACAACAACAACGGAGGAGGAGGAAAAGAGAGAGATCTCTCTCAACAACAACAACGGAGGAGGAGGAAAAGAGAGAGATCTCTCTCAACAACAACAACGGAGGAGGAGGAAAAGAGAGAGATCTCTCTCAACAACAACAACGGAGGAGGAGGAAAAGAGAGAGATCTCTCTCAACAACAACAACGGAGGAGGAGGAAAAGAGAGAGATCTCTCTCAACAACAACAACGGAGGAGGAGGAAAAGAGAGAGATCTCTCTCAACAACAACAACGGAGGAGGAGGAAAAGAGAGAGATCTCTCTCAACAACAACAACGGAGGAGGAGGAAAAGAGAGAGATCTCTCTCAACAACAACAACGGAGGAGGAGGAAAAGAGAGAGATCTCTCTCAACAACAACAACGGAGGAGGAGGAAAAGAGAGAGATCTCTCTCAACAACAACAACGGAGGAGGAGGAAAAGAGAGAGATCTCTCTCAACAACAACAACGGAGGAGGAGGAAAAGAGAGAGATCTCTCTCAACAACAACAACGGAGGAGGAGGAAAAGAGAGAGATCTCTCTCAACAACAACAACGGAGGAGGAGGAAAAGAGAGAGATCTCTCTCAACAACAACAACGGAGGAGGAGGAAAAGAGAGAGATCTCTCTCAACAACAACAACGGAGGAGGAGGAAAAGAGAGAGATCTCTCTCAACAACAACAACGGAGGAGGAGGAAAAGAGAGAGATCTCTCTCAACAACAACAACGGAGGAGGAGGAAAAGAGAGAGATCTCTCTCAACAACAACAACGGAGGAGGAGGAAAAGAGAGAGATCTCTCTCAACAACAACAACGGAGGAGGAGGAAAAGAGAGAGATCTCTCTCAACAACAACAACGGAGGAGGAGGAAAAGAGAGAGATCTCTCTCAACAACAACAACGGAGGAGGAGGAAAAGAGAGAGATCTCTCTCAACAACAACAACGGAGGAGGAGGAAAAGAGAGAGATCTCTCTCAACAACAACAACGGAGGAGGAGGAAAAGAGAGAGATCTCTCTCAACAACAACAACGGAGGAGGAGGAAAAGAGAGAGATCTCTCTCAACAACAACAACGGAGGAGGAGGAAAAGAGAGAGATCTCTCTCAACAACAACAACGGAGGAGGAGGAAAAGAGAGAGATCTCTCTCAACAACAACAACGGAGGAGGAGGAAAAGAGAGAGATCTCTCTCAACAACAACAACGGAGGAGGAGGAAAAGAGAGAGATCTCTCTCAACAACAACAACGGAGGAGGAGGAAAAGAGAGAGATCTCTCTCAACAACAACAACGGAGGAGGAGGAAAAGAGAGAGATCTCTCTCAACAACAACAACGGGGAGGAGGAAAAGAGAGAGATCTCTCTCAACAACAACAACGGAGGAGGAGGAAAAGAGAGAGATCTCTCTCAACAACAACAACGGAGGAGGAGGAAAAGAGAGAGATCTCTCTCAACAACAACAACGGAGGAGGAGGAAAAGAGAGAGATCTCTCTCAACAACAACAACGGAGGAGGAGGAAAAGAGAGAGATCTCTCTCAACAACAACAACGGAGGAGGAGGAAAAGAGAGAGATCTCTCTCAACAACAACAACGGAGGAGGAGGAAAAGAGAGAGATCTCTCTCAACAACAACAACGGAGGAGGAGGAAAAGAGAGAGATCTCTCTCAACAACAACAACGGAGGAGGAGGAAAAGAGAGAGATCTCTCTCAACAACAACAACGGAGGAGGAGGAAAAGAGAGAGATCTCTCTCAACAACAACAACGGAGGAGGAGGAAAAGAGAGAGATCTCTCTCAACAACAACAACGGAGGAGGAGGAAAAGAGAGAGATCTCTCTCAACAACAACAACGGAGGAGGAGGAAAAGAGAGAGATCTCTCTCAACAACAACAACGGAGGAGGAGGAAAAGAGAGAGATCTCTCTCAACAACAACAACGGAGGAGGAGGAAAAGAGAGAGATCTCTCTCAACAACAACAACGGAGGAGGAGGAAAAGAGAGAGATCTCTCTCAACAACAACAACGGAGGAGGAGGAAAAGAGAGAGATCTCTCTCAACAACAACAACGGAGGAGGAGGAAAAGAGAGAGATCTCTCTCAACAACAACAACGGAGGAGGAGGAAAAGAGAGAGATCTCTCTCAACAACAACAACGGAGGAGGAGGAAAAGAGAGAGATCTCTCTCAACAACAACAACGGAGGAGGAGGAAAAGAGAGAGATCTCTCTCAACAACAACAACGGAGGAGGAGGAAAAGAGAGAGATCTCTCTCAACAACAACAACGAGGAGGAGGAAAAGAGAGAGATCTCTCTCAACAACAACAACGGAGGAGGAGGAAAAAGAGAGAGATCTCTCTCAACAACAACAACGGAGGAGGAGGAAAAGAGAGAGATCTCTCTCAACAACAACAACGGAGGAGGAGGAAAAGAGAGAGATCTCTCTCAACAACAACAACGGAGGAGGAGGAAAAGAGAGAGATCTCTCTCAACAACAACAACGGAGGAGGAGGAAAAGAGAGAGATCTCTCTCAACAACAACAACGGAGGAGGAGGAAAAGAGAGAGATCTCTCTCAACAACAACAACGGAGGAGGAGGAAAAGAGAGAGATCTCTCTCAACAACAACAACGGAGGAGGAGGAAAAGAGAGAGATCTCTCTCAACAACAACAACGGAGGAGGAGGAAAAGAGAGAGATCTCTCTCAACAACAACAACGGAGGAGGAGGAAAAGAGAGAGATCTCTCTCAACAACAACAACGGAGGAGGAGGAAAAGAGAGAGATCTCTCTCAACAACAACAACGGAGGAGGAGGAAAAGAGAGAGATCTCTCTCAACAACAACAACGGAGGAGGAGGAAAAGAGAGAGATCTCTCTCAACAACAACAACGGAGGAGGAGGAAAAGAGAGAGATCTCTCTCAACAACAACAACGAGGAGGAGGAAAAGAGAGAGATCTCTCTCAACAACAACAACGGAGGAGGAGGAAAAGAGAGAGATCTCTCTCAACAACAACAACGGAGGAGGAGGAAAAGAGAGAGATCTCTCTCAACAACAACAACGGAGGAGGAGGAAAAGAGAGAGATCTCTCTCAACAACAACAACGGAGGAGGAGGAAAAGAGAGAGATCTCTCTCAACAACAACAACGGAGGAGGAGGAAAAGAGAGAGATCTCTCTCAACAACAACAACGGAGGAGGAGGAAAAGAGAGAGATCTCTCTCAACAACAACAACGGAGGAGGAGGAAAAGAGAGAGATCTCTCTCAACAACAACAACGGAGGAGGAGGAAAAGAGAGAGATCTCTCTCAACAACAACAACGGAGGAGGAGGAAAAGAGAGAGATCTCTCTCAACAACAACAACGGAGGAGGAGGAAAAGAGAGAGATCTCTCTCAACAACAACAACGGAGGAGGAGGAAAAGAGAGAGATCTCTCTCAACAACAACAACGGAGGAGGAGGAAAAGAGAGAGATCTCTCTCAACAACAACAACGGAGGAGGAGGAAAAGAGAGAGATCTCTCTCAACAACAACAACGGAGGAGGAGGAAAAGAGAGAGATCTCTCTCAACAACAACAACGGAGGAGGAGGAAAAGAGAGAGATCTCTCTCAACAACAACAACGGAGGAGGAGGAAAAGAGAGAGATCTCTCTCAACAACAACAACGGAGGAGGAGGAAAAGAGAGAGATCTCTCTCAACAACAACAACGGAGGAGGAGGAAAAGAGAGAGATCTCTCTCAACAACAACAACGGAGGAGGAGGAAAAGAGAGAGATCTCTCTCAACAACAACAACGGAGGAGGAGGAAAAGAGAGAGATCTCTCTCAACAACAACAACGGAGGAGGAGGAAAAGAGAGAGATCTCTCTCAACAACAACAACGGAGGAGGAGGAAAAGAGAGAGATCTCTCTCAACAACAACAACGGAGGAGGAGGAAAAGAGAGAGATCTCTCTCAACAACAACAACGGAGGAGGAGGAAAAGAGAGAGATCTCTCTCAACAACAACAACGGAGGAGGAGGAAAAGAGAGAGATCTCTCTCAACAACAACAACGGAGGAGGAGGAAAAGAGAGAGATCTCTCTCAACAACAACAACGGAGGAGGAGGAAAAGAGAGAGATCTCTCTCAACAACAACAACGGAGGAGGAGGAAAAGAGAGAGATCTCTCTCAACAACAACAACGGAGGAGGAGGAAAAGAGAGAGATCTCTCTCAACAACAACAACGGAGGAGGAGGAAAAGAGAGAGATCTCTCTCAACAACAACAACGGAGGAGGAGGAAAAGAGAGAGATCTCTCTCAACAACAACAACGGAGGAGGAGGAAAAGAGAGAGATCTCTCTCAACAACAACAACGGAGGAGGAGGAAAAGAGAGAGATCTCTCTCAACAACAACAACGGAGGAGGAGGAAAAGAGAGAGATCTCTCTCAACAACAACAACGAGGAGGAGGAAAAGAGAGAGATCTCTCTCAACAACAACAACGGAGGAGGAGGAAAAGAGAGAGATCTCTCTCAACAACAACAACGGAGGAGGAGGAAAAGAGAGAGATCTCTCTCAACAACAACAACGAGGAGGAGGAAAAGAGAGAGATCTCTCTCAACAACAACAACGGAGGAGGAGGAAAAGAGAGAGATCTCTCTCAACAACAACAACGGAGGAGGAGGAAAAGAGAGAGATCTCTCTCAACAACAACAACGGAGGAGGAGGAAAAGAGAGAGATCTCTCTCAACAACAACAACGGAGGAGGAGGAAAAGAGAGAGATCTCTCTCAACAACAACAACGGAGGAGGAGGAAAAGAGAGAGATCTCTCTCAACAACAACAACGGAGGAGGAGGAAAAGAGAGAGAGATCTCTCTCAACAACAACAACGGAGGAGGAGGAAAAGAGAGAGATCTCTCTCAACAACAACAACGGAGGAGGAGGAAAAGAGAGAGATCTCTCTCAACAACAACAACGGAGGAGGAGGAAAAGAGAGAGATCTCTCTCAACAACAACAACGGAGGAGGAGGAAAAGAGAGAGATCTCTCTCAACAACAACAACGGAGGAGGAGGAAAAGAGAGAGATCTCTCTCAACAACAACAACGGAGGAGGAGGAAAAGAGAGAGATCTCTCTCAACAACAACAACGGAGGAGGAGGAAAAGAGAGAGATCTCTCTCAACAACAACAACGGAGGAGGAGGAAAAGAGAGAGATCTCTCTCAACAACAACAACGGAGGAGGAGGAAAAGAGAGAGATCTCTCTCAACAACAACAACGGAGGAGGAGGAAAAGAGAGAGATCTCTCTCAACAACAACAACGGAGGAGGAGGAAAAGAGAGAGATCTCTCTCAACAACAACAACGGAGGAGGAGGAAAAGAGAGAGATCTCTCTCAACAACAACAACGGAGGAGGAGAAAAGAGAGAGATCTCTCTCAACAACAACAACGGAGGAGGAGGAAAAGAGAGAGATCTCTCTCAACAACAACAACGGAGGAGGAGGAAAAGAGAGAGATCTCTCTCAACAACAACAACGGAGGAGGAGGAAAAGAGAGAGATCTCTCTCAACAACAACAACGGAGGAGGAGGAAAAGAGAGAGATCTCTCTCAACAACAACAACGGAGGAGGAGAAAAGAGAGAGATCTCTCTCAACAACAACAACGAGGAGGAGGAAAAGAGAGAGATCTCTCTCAACAACAACAACGGAGGAGGAGGAAAAGAGAGAGATCTCTCTCAACAACAACAACGGAGGAGGAGGAAAAGAGAGAGATCTCTCTCAACAACAACAACGGAGGAGGAGGAAAAGAGAGAGATCTCTCTCAACAACAACAACGGAGGAGAGGAAAAGAGAGAGATCTCTCTCAACAACAACAACGGAGGAGGAGAAAAGAGAGAGATCTCTCTCAACAACAACAACGGAGGAGGAGGAAAAGAGAGAGATCTCTCTCAACAACAACAACGGAGGAGGAGGAAAAGAGAGAGATCTCTCTCAACAACAACAACGGAGGAGGAGGAAAAGAGAGAGATCTCTCTCAACAACAACAACGGAGGAGGAGGAAAAGAGAGAGATCTCTCTCAACAACAACAACGGAGGAGGAGGAAAAGAGAGAGATCTCTCTCAACAACAACAACGGAGGAGGAGGAAAAGAGAGAGATCTCTCTCAACAACAACAACGGAGGAGGAGGAAAAGAGAGAGATCTCTCTCAACAACAACAACGGAGGAGGAGGAAAAGAGAGAGATCTCTCTCAACAACAACAACGGAGGAGGAGGAAAAGAGAGAGATCTCTCTCAACAACAACAACGGAGGAGGAGGAAAAGAGAGAGATCTCTCTCAACAACAACAACGGAGGAGGAGGAAAAGAGAGAGATCTCTCTCAACAACAACAACGGAGGAGGAGGAAAAGAGAGAGATCTCTCTCAACAACAACAACGGAGGAGGAGGAAAAGAGAGAGATCTCTCTCAACAACAACAACGGAGGAGGAGGAAAAGAGAGAGATCTCTCTCAACAACAACAACGGAGGAGGAGGAAAAGAGAGAGATCTCTCTCAACAACAACAACGGAGGAGGAGGAAAAGAGAGAGATCTCTCTCAACAACAACAACGGAGGAGGAGGAAAAGAGAGAGATCTCTCTCAACAACAACAACGGAGGAGGAGGAAAAGAGAGAGATCTCTCTCAACAACAACAACGGAGGAGGAGGAAAAGAGAGAGATCTCTCTCAACAACAACAACGGAGGAGGAGGAAAAGAGAGAGATCTCTCTCAACAACAACAACGGAGGAGGAGGAAAAGAGAGAGATCTCTCTCAACAACAACAACGGAGGAGGAGGAAAAGAGAGAGATCTCTCTCAACAACAACAACGGAGGAGGAGGAAAAGAGAGAGATCTCTCTCAACAACAACAACGGAGGAGGAGGAAAAGAGAGAGATCTCTCTCAACAACAACAACGGAGGAGGAGGAAAAGAGAGAGATCTCTCTCAACAACAACAACGGAGGAGGAGGAAAAGAGAGAGATCTCTCTCAACAACAACAACGGAGGAGGAGGAAAAGAGAGAGATCTCTCTCAACAACAACAACGGAGGAGGAGGAAAAGAGAGAGATCTCTCTCAACAACAACAACGGAGGAGGAGGAAAAGAGAGAGATCTCTCTCAACAACAACAACGGAGGAGGAGGAAAAGAGAGAGATCTCTCTCAACAACAACAACGGAGGAGGAGGAAAAGAGAGAGATCTCTCTCAACAACAACAACGGAGGAGGAGGAAAAGAGAGAGATCTCTCTCAACAACAACAACGGAGGAGGAGGAAAAGAGAGAGATCTCTCTCAACAACAACAACGGAGGAGGAGGAAAAGAGAGAGAGATCTCTCTCAACAACAACAACGGAGGAGGAGGAAAAGAGAGAGATCTCTCTCAACAACAACAACGGAGGAGGAGGAAAAGAGAGAGATCTCTCTCAACAACAACAACGGAGGAGGAGGAAAAGAGAGAGATCTCTCTCAACAACAACAACGGAGGAGGAGGAAAAGAGAGAGATCTCTCTCAACAACAACAACGGAGGAGGAGGAAAAGAGAGAGATCTCTCTCAACAACAACAACGGAGGAGGAGGAAAAGAGAGAGATCTCTCTCAACAACAACAACGGAGGAGGAGGAAAAGAGAGAGATCTCTCTCAACAACAACAACGAGGAGGAGGAAAAGAGAGAGATCTCTCTCAACAACAACAACGGAGGAGGAGGAAAAGAGAGAGATCTCTCTCAACAACAACAACGGAGGAGGAGGAAAAGAGAGAGATCTCTCTCAACAACAACAACGGAGGAGGAGGAAAAGAGAGAGATCTCTCTCAACAACAACAACGGAGGAGGAGGAAAAGAGAGAGATCTCTCTCAACAACAACAACGGAGGAGGAGGAAAAGAGAGAGATCTCTCTCAACAACAACAACGGAGGAGGAGGAAAAGAGAGAGATCTCTCTCAACAACAACAACGGAGGAGGAGGAAAAGAGAGAGATCTCTCTCAACAACAACAACGGAGGAGGAGGAAAAGAGAGAGATCTCTCTCAACAACAACAACGGAGGAGGAGGAAAAGAGAGAGATCTCTCTCAACAACAACAACGGAGGAGGAGGAAAAGAGAGAGATCTCTCTCAACAACAACAACGGAGGAGGAGGAAAAGAGAGAGATCTCTCTCAACAACAACAACGGAGGAGGAGGAAAAGAGAGAGATCTCTCTCAACAACAACAACGGAGGAGGAGGAAAAGAGAGAGATCTCTCTCAACAACAACAACGGAGGAGGAGGAAAAGAGAGAGATCTCTCTCAACAACAACAACGGAGGAGGAGGAAAAGAGAGAGATCTCTCTCTCAACAACAACAACGGAGGAGGAGGAAAAGAGAGAGATCTCTCTCAACAACAACAACGGAGGAGGAGGAAAAGAGAGAGATCTCTCTCAACAACAACAACGGAGGAGGAGGAAAAGAGAGAGATCTCTCTCAACAACAACAACGGAGGAGGAGGAAAAGAGAGAGATCTCTCTCAACAACAACAACGGAGGAGGAGGAAAAGAGAGAGATCTCTCTCAACAACAACAACGGAGGAGGAGGAAAAGAGAGAGATCTCTCTCAACAACAACAACGGAGGAGGAGGAAAAGAGAGAGATCTCTCTCAACAACAACAACGGAGGAGGAGGAAAAGAGAGAGATCTCTCTCAACAACAACAACGGAGGAGGAGGAAAAGAGAGAGATCTCTCTCAACAACAACAACGGAGGAGGAGGAAAAGAGAGAGATCTCTCTCAACAACAACAACGGAGGAGGAGGAAAAGAGAGAGATCTCTCTCAACAACAACAACGGAGGAGGAGGAGAAAGAGAGAGATCTCTCTCAACAACAACAACGGAGGAGGAGGAAAAGAGAGAGATCTCTCTCAACAACAACAACGGAGGAGGAGGAAAAGAGAGAGATCTCTCTCAACAACAACAACGGAGGAGGAGGAAAAGAGAGAGATCTCTCTCAACAACAACAACGGAGGAGGAGGAAAAGAGAGAGATCTCTCTCAACAACAACAACGGAGGAGGAGGAAAAGAGAGAGATCTCTCTCAACAACAACAACGGAGGAGGAGGAAAAGAGAGAGATCTCTCTCAACAACAACAACGGAGGAGGAGGAAAAGAGAGAGATCTCTCTCAACAACAACAACGGAGGAGGAGGAAAAGAGAGAGATCTCTCTCAACAACAACAACGGAGGAGGAGGAAAAGAGAGAGATCTCTCTCAACAACAACAACGGAGGAGGAGGAAAAGAGAGAGATCTCTCTCAACAACAACAACGGAGGAGGAGGAAAAGAGAGAGATCTCTCTCAACAACAACAACGGAGGAGGAGGAAAAGAGAGAGATCTCTCTCAACAACAACAACGGAGGAGGAGGAAAAGAGAGAGATCTCTCTCAACAACAACAACGGAGGAGGAGGAAAAGAGAGAGATCTCTCTCAACAACAACAACGGAGGAGGAGGAAAAGAGAGAGATCTCTCTCAACAACAACAACGGAGGAGGAGGAAAAGAGAGAGATCTCTCTCAACAACAACAACGGAGGAGGAGGAAAAGAGAGAGATCTCTCTCAACAACAACAACGGAGGAGGAGGAAAAGAGAGAGATCTCTCTCAACAACAACAACGGAGGAGGAGGAAAAGAGAGAGATCTCTCTCAACAACAACAACGGAGGAGGAGGAAAAGAGAGAGATCTCTCTCAACAACAACAACGGAGGAGGAGGAAAAGAGAGAGATCTCTCTCAACAACAACAACGGAGGAGGAGGAAAAGAGAGAGATCTCTCTCAACAACAACAACGGAGGAGGAGGAAAAGAGAGAGATCTCTCTCAACAACAACAACGGAGGAGGAGGAAAAGAGAGAGATCTCTCTCAACAACAACAACGGAGGAGGAGGAAAAGAGAGAGATCTCTCTCAACAACAACAACGGAGGAGGAGGAAAAGAGAGAGATCTCTCTCAACAACAACAACGGAGGAGGAGGAAAAGAGAGAGATCTCTCTCAACAACAACAACGGAGGAGGAGGAAAAGAGAGAGATCTCTCTCAACAACAACAACGGAGGAGGAGGAAAAGAGAGAGATCTCTCTCAACAACAACAACGGAGGAGGAGGAAAAGAGAGAGATCTCTCTCAACAACAACAACGGAGGAGGAGGAAAAGAGAGAGATCTCTCTCAACAACAACAACGGAGGAGGAGGAAAAGAGAGAGATCTCTCTCAACAACAACAACGGAGGAGGAGGAAAAGAGAGAGATCTCTCTCAACAACAACAACGGAGGAGGAGGAAAAGAGAGAGATCTCTCTCAACAACAACAACGGAGAGAGGAGGAAAAGAGAGAGATCTCTCTCAACAACAACAACGGAGGAGGAGGAAAAGAGAGAGATCTCTCTCAACAACAACAACGGAGGAGGAGGAAAAGAGAGAGATCTCTCTCAACAACAACAACGGAGGAGGAGGAAAAGAGAGAGATCTCTCTCAACAACAACAACGGAGGAGGAGGAAAAGAGAGAGATCTCTCTCAACAACAACAACGGAGGAGGAGGAAAAGAGAGAGATCTCTCTCAACAACAACAACGGAGGAGGAGGAAAAGAGAGAGATCTCTCTCAACAACAACAACGGAGGAGGAGGAAAAGAGAGAGATCTCTCTCAACAACAACAACGGAGGAGGAGGAAAAGAGAGAGATCTCTCTCAACAACAACAACGGAGGAGGAGGAAAAGAGAGAGATCTCTCTCAACAACAACAACGGAGGAGGAGGAAAAGAGAGAGATCTCTCTCAACAACAACAACGGAGGAGGAGGAAAAGAGAGAGATCTCTCTCAACAACAACAACGGAGGAGGAGGAAAAGAGAGAGATCTCTCTCAACAACAACAACGGAGGAGGAGGAAAAGAGAGAGATCTCTCTCAACAACAACAACGGAGGAGGAGGAAAAGAGAGAGATCTCTCTCAACAACAACAACGGAGGAGGAGGAAAAGAGAGAGATCTCTCTCAACAACAACAACGGAGGAGGAGGAAAAGAGAGAGATCTCTCTCAACAACAACAACGGAGGAGGAGGAAAAGAGAGAGATCTCTCTCAACAACAACAACGGAGGAGGAGGAAAAGAGAGAGATCTCTCTCAACAACAACAACGGAGGAGGAGGAAAAGAGAGAGATCTCTCTCTCAACAACAACAACGGAGGAGGAGGAAAAGAGAGAGATCTCTCTCAACAACAACAACGGAGGAGGAGGAAAAGAGAGAGATCTCTCTCAACAACAACAACGGAGGAGGAGGAAAAGAGAGAGATCTCTCTCAACAACAACAACGGAGGAGGAGGAAAAGAGAGAGATCTCTCTCAACAACAACAACGGAGGAGGAGGAAAAGAGAGAGATCTCTCTCAACAACAACAACGGAGGAGGAGGAAAAGAGAGAGATCTCTCTCTCAACAACAACAACGGAGGAGGAGGAAAAGAGAGAGATCTCTCTCAACAACAACAACGGAGGAGGAGGAAAAGAGAGAGATCTCTCTCTCAACAACAACAACGGAGGAGGAGGAAAAGAGAGAGATCTCTCTCAACAACAACAACGGAGGAGGAGGAAAAGAGAGAGATCTCTCTCTCAACAACAACAACGGAGGAGGAGGAAAAGAGAGAGATCTCTCTCAACAACAACAACGGAGGAGGAGGAAAAGAGAGAGATCTCTCTCTCAACAACAACAACGGAGGAGGAGGAAAAGAGAGAGATCTCTCTCAACAACAACAACGGAGGAGGAGGAAAAGAGAGAGATCTCTCTCTCAACAACAACAACGGAGGAGGAGGAAAAGAGAGAGATCTCTCTCAACAACAACAACGGAGGAGGAGGAAAAGAGAGAGATCTCTCTCTCAACAACAACAACGGAGGAGGAGGAAAAGAGAGAGATCTCTCTCAACAACAACAACGGAGGAGGAGGAAAAGAGAGAGATCTCTCTCTCAACAACAACAACGGAGGAGGAGGAAAAGAGAGAGATCTCTCTCAACAACAACAACGGAGGAGGAGGAAAAGAGAGAGATCTCTCTCTCAACAACAACAACGGAGGAGGAGGAAAAGAGAGAGATCTCTCTCAACAACAACAACGGAGGAGGAGGAAAAGAGAGAGATCTCTCTCTCAACAACAACAACGGAGGAGGAGGAAAAGAGAGAGATCTCTCTCAACAACAACAACGGAGGAGGAGGAAAAGAGAGAGATCTCTCTCTCAACAACAACAACGGAGGAGGAGGAAAAGAGAGAGATCTCTCTCAACAACAACAACGGAGGAGGAGGAAAAGAGAGAGATCTCTCTCTCAACAACAACAACGGAGGAGGAGGAAAAGAGAGAGATCTCTCTCAACAACAACAACGGAGGAGGAGGAAAAGAGAGAGATCTCTCTCTCAACAACAACAACGGAGGAGGAGGAAAAGAGAGAGATCTCTCTCAACAACAACAACGGAGGAGGAGGAAAAGAGAGAGATCTCTCTCTCAACAACAACAACGGAGGAGGAGGAAAAGAGAGAGATCTCTCTCAACAACAACAACGGAGGAGGAGGAAAAGAGAGAGATCTCTCTCTCAACAACAACAACGGAGGAGGAGGAAAAGAGAGAGATCTCTCTCAACAACAACAACGGAGGAGGAGGAAAAGAGAGAGATCTCTCTCTCAACAACAACAACGGAGGAGGAGGAAAAGAGAGAGATCTCTCTCAACAACAACAACGGAGGAGGAGGAAAAGAGAGAGATCTCTCTCTCAACAACAACAACGGAGGAGGAGGAAAAGAGAGAGATCTCTCTCAACAACAACAACGGAGGAGGAGGAAAAGAGAGAGATCTCTCTCTCAACAACAACAACGGAGGAGGAGGAAAAGAGAGAGATCTCTCTCAACAACAACAACGGAGGAGGAGGAAAAGAGAGAGATCTCTCTCTCAACAACAACAACGGAGGAGGAGGAAAAGAGAGAGATCTCTCTCAACAACAACAACGGAGGAGGAGGAAAAGAGAGAGATCTCTCTCTCAACAACAACAACGGAGGAGGAGGAAAAGAGAGAGATCTCTCTCAACAACAACAACGGAGGAGGAGGAAAAGAGAGAGATCTCTCTCTCAACAACAACAACGGAGGAGGAGGAAAAGAGAGAGATCTCTCTCAACAACAACAACGGAGGAGGAGGAAAAGAGAGAGATCTCTCTCTCAACAACAACAACGGAGGAGGAGGAAAAGAGAGAGATCTCTCTCAACAACAACAACGGAGGAGGAGGAAAAGAGAGAGATCTCTCTCAACAACAACAACGGAGGAGGAGGAAAAGAGAGAGATCTCTCTCAACAACAACAACGGAGGAGGAGGAAAAGAGAGAGATCTCTCTCAACAACAACAACGGAGGAGGAGGAAAAGAGAGAGATCTCTCTCAACAACAACAACGGAGGAGGAGGAAAAGAGAGAGATCTCTCTCAACAACAACAACGGAGGAGGAGGAAAAGAGAGAGATCTCTCTCAACAACAACAACGAGGAGGAGGAAAAGAGAGAGATCTCTCTCAACAACAACAACGGAGGAGGAGGAAAAGAGAGAGATCTCTCTCAACAACAACAACGGAGGAGGAGGAAAAGAGAGAGATCTCTCTCAACAACAACAACGGAGGAGGAGGAAAAGAGAGAGATCTCTCTCAACAACAACAACGGAGGAGGAGGAAAAGAGAGAGATCTCTCTCAACAACAACAACGGAGGAGGAGGAAAAGAGAGAGATCTCTCTCAACAACAACAACGGAGGAGGAGGAAAAGAGAGAGATCTCTCTCAACAACAACAACGAGGAGGAGGAAAAGAGAGAGATCTCTCTCAACAACAACAACGGAGGAGGAGGAAAAAGAGAGAGATCTCTCTCAACAACAACAACGGAGGAGGAGGAAAAGAGAGAGATCTCTCTCAACAACAACAACGGAGGAGGAGGAAAAGAGAGAGATCTCTCTCAACAACAACAACGAGGAGGAGGAAAAGAGAGAGATCTCTCTCAACAACAACAACGGAGGAGGAGGAAAAGAGAGAGATCTCTCTCAACAACAACAACGGAGGAGGAGGAAAAGAGAGAGATCTCTCTCAACAACAACAACGGAGGAGGAGGAAAAGAGAGAGATCTCTCTCAACAACAACAACGGAGGAGGAGGAAAAGAGAGAGATCTCTCTCAACAACAACAACGGAGGAGAGGAAAAGAGAGAGATCTCTCTCAACAACAACAACGGAGGAGGAGGAAAAGAGAGAGATCTCTCTCAACAACAACAACGGAGGAGGAGGAAAAGAGAGAGATCTCTCTCAACAACAACAACGGAGGAGGAGGAAAAGAGAGAGATCTCTCTCAACAACAACAACGGAGGAGGAGGAAAAGAGAGAGATCTCTCTCAACAACAACAACGGAGGAGGAGGAAAAGAGAGAGATCTCTCTCAACAACAACAACGGAGGAGGAGGAAAAGAGAGAGATCTCTCTCAACAACAACAACGGAGGAGGAGGAAAAGAGAGAGATCTCTCTCAACAACAACAACGGAGGAGGAGGAAAAGAGAGAGATCTCTCTCAACAACAACAACGGAGGAGGAGGAAAAGAGAGAGATCTCTCTCAACAACAACAACGGAGGAGGAGGAAAAGAGAGAGATCTCTCTCAACAACAACAACGGAGGAGGAGGAAAAGAGAGAGATCTCTCTCAACAACAACAACGGAGGAGGAGGAAAAGAGAGAGATCTCTCTCAACAACAACAACGGAGGAGGAGGAAAAGAGAGAGATCTCTCTCAACAACAACAACGGAGGAGGAGGAAAAGAGAGAGATCTCTCTCAACAACAACAACGAGGAGGAGGAAAAGAGAGAGATCTCTCTCAACAACAACAACGGAGGAGGAGGAAAAGAGAGAGATCTCTCTCAACAACAACAACGGAGGAGGAGGAAAAGAGAGAGATCTCTCTCAACAACAACAACGGAGGAGGAGGAAAAGAGAGAGATCTCTCTCAACAACAACAACGGAGGAGGAGGAAAAGAGAGAGATCTCTCTCAACAACAACAACGGAGGAGGAGGAAAAGAGAGAGATCTCTCTCAACAACAACAACGGAGGAGGAGGAAAAGAGAGAGATCTCTCTCAACAACAACAACGAGGAGGAGGAAAAGAGAGAGATCTCTCTCAACAACAACAACGGAGGAGGAGGAAAAGAGAGAGATCTCTCTCAACAACAACAACGAGGAGGAGGAAAAAGAGAGAGATCTCTCTCAACAACAACAACGAGGAGGAGGAAAAGAGAGAGATCTCTCTCAACAACAACAACGGAGGAGAGGAAAAGAGAGAGATCTCTCTCAACAACAACAACGGAGGAGGAGGAAAAGAGAGAGATCTCTCTCAACAACAACAACGGAGGAGGAGGAAAAGAGAGAGATCTCTCTCAACAACAACAACGGAGGAGGAGGAAAAGAGAGAGATCTCTCTCAACAACAACAACGAGGAGGAGGAAAAGAGAGAGATCTCTCTCAACAACAACAACGGAGGAGGAGGAAAAGAGAGAGATCTCTCTCAACAACAACAACGGAGGAGGAGGAAAAGAGAGAGATCTCTCTCAACAACAACAACGGAGGAGGAGGAAAAGAGAGAGATCTCTCTCAACAACAACAACGAGGAGGAGGAAAAGAGAGAGATCTCTCTCAACAACAACAACGAGGAGGAGGAAAAGAGAGAGATCTCTCTCAACAACAACAACGGAGGAGGAGGAAAAGAGAGAGATCTCTCTCAACAACAACAACGGAGGAGAGGAAAAGAGAGAGATCTCTCTCAACAACAACAACGGAGGAGAGGAAAAGAGAGAGATCTCTCTCAACAACAACAACGGAGGAGGAGGAAAAGAGAGAGATCTCTCTCAACAACAACAACGGAGGAGGAGGAAAAGAGAGAGATCTCTCTCAACAACAACAACGGAGGAGGAGGAAAAGAGAGAGATCTCTCTCAACAACAACAACGGAGGAGGAGGAAAAGAGAGAGATCTCTCTCAACAACAACAACGGAGGAGGAGGAAAAGAGAGAGATCTCTCTCAACAACAACAACGAGGAGGAGGAAAAGAGAGAGATCTCTCTCAACAACAACAACGGAGGAGGAGGAAAAGAGAGAGATCTCTCTCAACAACAACAACGGAGGAGGAGGAAAAGAGAGAGATCTCTCTCAACAACAACAACGAGGAGGAGGAAAAGAGAGAGATCTCTCTCAACAACAACAACGGAGGAGGAGGAAAAGAGAGAGATCTCTCTCAACAACAACAACGAGGAGGAGGAAAAGAGAGAGATCTCTCTCAACAACAACAACGAGGAGGAGGAAAAGAGAGAGATCTCTCTCTCAACAACAACAACGGAGGAGGAGGAAAAGAGAGAGATCTCTCTCAACAACAACAACGGAGGAGGAGGAAAAGAGAGAGATCTCTCTCAACAACAACAACGGAGGAGGAGGAAAAGAGAGAGATCTCTCTCAACAACAACAACGGAGGAGGAGGAAAAGAGAGAGATCTCTCTCAACAACAACAACGGAGGAGGAGGAAAAGAGAGAGATCTCTCTCAACAACAACAACGGAGGAGGAGGAAAAGAGAGAGATCTCTCTCAACAACAACAACGGAGGAGGAGGAAAAGAGAGAGATCTCTCTCAACAACAACAACGAGGAGGAGGAAAAGAGAGAGATCTCTCTCAACAACAACAACGGAGGAGGAGGAAAAGAGAGAGATCTCTCTCAACAACAACAACGGAGGAGGAGGAAAAGAGAGAGATCTCTCTCAACAACAACAACGGAGGAGGAGGAAAAGAGAGAGATCTCTCTCAACAACAACAACAGGAGGAGGAGGAAAAGAGAGAGATCTCTCTCAACAACAACAACGGAGGAGGAGGAAAAGAGAGAGATCTCTCTCAACAACAACAACGAGGAGAGGAAAAGAGAGAGATCTCTCTCAACAACAACAACGGAGGAGGAGGAAAAGAGAGAGATCTCTCTCAACAACAACAACGGAGGAGGAGGAAAAGAGAGAGATCTCTCTCAACAACAACAACGGAGGAGGAGGAAAAGAGAGAGATCTCTCTCAACAACAACAACGGAGGAGGAGGAAAAGAGAGAGATCTCTCTCAACAACAACAACGGAGGAGGAGGAAAAGAGAGAGATCTCTCTCAACAACAACAACGGAGGAGGAGGAAAAGAGAGAGATCTCTCTCAACAACAACAACGGAGGAGGAGGAAAAGAGAGAGATCTCTCTCAACAACAACAACGGAGGAGAGGAAAAGAGAGAGATCTCTCTCAACAACAACAACGGAGGAGGAGGAAAAGAGAGAGATCTCTCTCAACAACAACAACGGAGGAGGAGGAAAAGAGAGAGATCTCTCTCAACAACAACAACGGAGGAGGAGGAAAAGAGAGAGATCTCTCTCAACAACAACAACGAGGAGGAGGAAAAGAGAGAGATCTCTCTCAACAACAACAACGGAGGAGGAGGAAAAGAGAGAGATCTCTCTCAACAACAACAACGGAGGAGGAGGAAAAGAGAGAGATCTCTCTCAACAACAACAACGGAGGAGGAGGAAAAGAGAGAGATCTCTCTCAACAACAACAACGGAGGAGGAGAAAAGAGAGAGATCTCTCTCAACAACAACAACGGAGGAGGAGGAAAAGAGAGAGATCTCTCTCAACAACAACAACGGAGGAGAGGAAAAGAGAGAGATCTCTCTCAACAACAACAACGGAGGAGGAGGAAAAGAGAGAGATCTCTCTCAACAACAACAACGGAGGAGGAGGAAAAGAGAGAGATCTCTCTCAACAACAACAACGGAGGAGGAGGAGGAAAAGAGAGAGATCTCTCTCAACAACAACAACGGAGGAGGAGGAAAAGAGAGAGATCTCTCTCAACAACAACAACGGAGGAGGAGGAAAAGAGAGAGATCTCTCTCAACAACAACAACGGAGGAGGAGGAAAAGAGAGAGATCTCTCTCAACAACAACAACGAGGAGGAGGAAAAGAGAGAGATCTCTCTCAACAACAACAACGGAGGAGGAGGAAAAGAGAGAGATCTCTCTCAACAACAACAACGGAGGAGGAGGAAAAGAGAGAGATCTCTCTCAACAACAACAACGGAGGAGGAGGAAAAGAGAGAGATCTCTCTCAACAACAACAACGGAGGAGGAGGAAAAGAGAGAGATCTCTCTCAACAACAACAACGGAGGAGGAGGAAAAGAGAGAGATCTCTCTCAACAACAACAACGGAGGAGGAGGAAAAGAGAGAGATCTCTCTCAACAACAACAACGGAGGAGGAGGAAAAGAGAGAGATCTCTCTCAACAACAACAACGGAGGAGGAGGAAAAGAGAGAGATCTCTCTCAACAACAACAACGGAGGAGGAGGAAAAGAGAGAGATCTCTCTCAACAACAACAACGGAGGAGGAGGAAAAGAGAGAGATCTCTCTCAACAACAACAACGGAGGAGGAGGAAAAGAGAGAGATCTCTCTCAACAACAACAACGGAGGAGGAGGAAAAGAGAGAGATCTCTCTCAACAACAACAACGGAGGAGGAGGAAAAGAGAGAGATCTCTCTCAACAACAACAACGGAGGAGGAGGAAAAGAGAGAGATCTCTCTCAACAACAACAACGGAGGAGGAGGAAAAGAGAGAGATCTCTCTCAACAACAACAACGGAGGAGGAGGAAAAGAGAGAGATCTCTCTCAACAACAACAACGGAGGAGGAGGAAAAGAGAGAGATCTCTCTCAACAACAACAACGGAGGAGGAGGAAAAGAGAGAGATCTCTCTCAACAACAACAACGGAGGAGGAGGAAAAGAGAGAGAGATATCTCTCTCAACAACAACAACGGAGGAGGAGGAAAAGAGAGAGATCTCTCTCAACAACAACAACGGAGGAGGAGGAAAAGAGAGAGATCTCTCTCAACAACAACAACGGAGGAGGAGGAAAAGAGAGAGATCTCTCTCAACAACAACAACGGAGGAGGAGGAAAAGAGAGAGATCTCTCTCAACAACAACAACGGAGGAGGAGGAAAAGAGAGAGATCTCTCTCAACAACAACAACGGAGGAGGAGGAAAAGAGAGAGAATCTCTCTCAACAACAACAACGGAGGAGGAGGAAAAGAGAGAGATCTCTCTCAACAACAACAACGGAGGAGGAGGAAAAGAGAGAGAATCTCTCTCAACAACAACAACGGAGGAGGAGGAAAAGAGAGAGATTCTCTCTCAACAACAACAACGGAGGAGGAGGAAAAGAGAGAGAATCTCTCTCAACAACAACAACGGAGGAGGAGGAAAAGAGAGAGATTCTCTCTCAACAACAACAACGGAGGAGGAGGAAAAGAGAGAGAATCTCTCTCAACAACAACAACGGAGGAGGAGGAAAAGAGAGAGATTCTCTCTCAACAACAACAACGGAGGAGGAGGAAAAAGAGAGAATCTCTCTCAACAACAACAACGGAGGAGGAGGAAAAGAGAGAGATTCTCTCTCAACAACAACAACGGAGGAGGAGGAAAAGAGAGAGAATCTCTCTCAACAACAACAACGGAGGAGGAGGAAAAGAGAGAGATTCTCTCTCAACAACAACAACGGAGGAGGAGGAAAAGAGAGAGAATCTCTCTCAACAACAACAACGGAGGAGGAGGAAAAGAGAGAGATTCTCTCTCAACAACAACAACGGAGGAGGAGGAAAAGAGAGAGAATCTCTCTCAACAACAACAACGGAGGAGGAGGAAAAGAGAGAGATTCTCTCTCAACAACAACAACGGAGGAGGAGGAAAAGAGAGAGAATCTCTCTCAACAACAACAACGGAGGAGGAGGAAAAGAGAGAGATTCTCTCTCAACAACAACAACGGAGGAGGAGGAAAAGAGAGAGATCTCTCTCAACAACAACAACGGAGGAGGAGGAAAAGAGAGAGATTCTCTCTCAACAACAACAACGGAGGAGGAGGAAAAGAGAGAGAATCTCTCTCAACAACAACAACGGAGGAGGAGGAAAAGAGAGAGATCTCTCTCAACAACAACAACGGAGGAGGAGGAAAAGAGAGAGAATCTCTCTCAACAACAACAACGGAGGAGGAGGAAAAGAGAGAGATCTCTCTCAACAACAACAACGGAGGAGGAGGAAAAGAGAGAGAATCTCTCTCAACAACAACAACGGAGGAGGAGGAAAAGAGAGAGATCTCTCTCAACAACAACAACGGAGGAGGAGGAAAAGAGAGAGATCTCTCTCAACAACAACAACGGAGGAGGAGGAAAAGAGAGAGATCTCTCTCAACAACAACAACGGAGGAGGAGGAAAAGAGAGAGATCTCTCTCAACAACAACAACGGAGGAGGAGGAAAAGAGAGAGATCTCTCTCAACAACAACAACGGAGGAGGAGGAAAAGAGAGAGATCTCTCTCAACAACAACAACGGAGGAGGAGGAAAAGAGAGAGATCTCTCTCAACAACAACAACGGAGGAGGAGGAAAAGAGAGAGATCTCTCTCAACAACAACAACGGAGGAGGAGGAAAAGAGAGAGATCTCTCTCAACAACAACAACGGAGGAGGAGGAAAAGAGAGAGATCTCTCTCAACAACAACAACGGAGGAGGAGGAAAAGAGAGAGATCTCTCTCAACAACAACAACGGAGGAGGAGGAAAAGAGAGAGATCTCTCTCAACAACAACAACGGAGGAGGAGGAAAAGAGAGAGATCTCTCTCAACAACAACAACGGAGGAGGAGGAAAAGAGAGAGATCTCTCTCAACAACAACAACGGAGGAGGAGGAAAAGAGAGAGATCTCTCTCAACAACAACAACGGAGGAGGAGGAAAAGAGAGAGATCTCTCTCAACAACAACAACGAGGAGGAGGAAAAGAGAGAGATCTCTCTCAACAACAACAACGGAGGAGGAGGAAAAGAGAGAGATCTCTCTCAACAACAACAACGGAGGAGGAGGAAAAGAGAGAGATCTCTCTCAACAACAACAACGGAGGAGGAGGAAAAGAGAGAGATCTCTCTCAACAACAACAACGGAGGAGGAGGAAAAGAGAGAGATCTCTCTCAACAACAACAACGGAGGAGGAGAAAAGAGAGAGATCTCTCTCAACAACAACAACGGAGGAGGAGGAAAAGAGAGAGATCTCTCTCAACAACAACAACGGAGGAGGAGGAAAAGAGAGAGATCTCTCTCAACAACAACAACGGAGGAGGAGAAAAGAGAGAGATCTCTCTCAACAACAACAACGGAGGAGGAGGAAAAGAGAGAGATCTCTCTCAACAACAACAACAACGGA
>JAMJFZ010003769.1:0-90362 GCA_026225945.1 Cricetomys ansorgei
AAACAAGCAAAATGACAGAATTGCTTACGAGCATACAAAATTATAAGAACATGGCATAATATTAAACTTGTTAGGCATTTTGTTCACCTGTTAATATGTATATCATTGAACTTAACGCATTTGGTTGTTTATTAGATTTAGGAGTATTTAAATACTGACTAAATTCTAGTTTGACATTATAATTTACATTTACCTTTTAAAATTTACTGATCTTCTTCCTGAAATCTACAAAGATTTGAATCAGAAAGTGTAACATATAATTTTGTGAAGTTCTAACAAATAGACAGTGAAGAAAACAATTGCCTGCCAGTCAGTAAAGGCTCCAATATTACTTGTTTCGATTTACATTATTTCCCAATACACAAAATGAATAATACTTTTGAATTCTTATTTATTAGTGAAATATTATCTATTACTAAGCCCCTATCATGATAATTTGTTACATTTCAGTTTTCCCAAAAATAAAATCTGTGATCAAATGGACCTATCAATTTCCTGTCAATGTGTTGGTGTTATGTTCTTTTTATGTCTCTACAAATTACTTACTAGGAAACTGTCTAAATAGTATTATATCATAAATGTCTTTTAAAAATAAACTTAACACAGTATTGTGCTTTAAACTTTTTCATAGCATTCACATTTTATGTTTTCACTTTAAATGATACCTAAAATATAATGCTCAATTTATCAATTTCTCATATATAACACTTTTAGGATTGTCTCTATGCACCTGTGTGTATCATTAAAGCATTTATTTTTATGAGAAGATTTATGAAAAGTAATTATAAATAGTGATCATGATAGTTTCTCTTCTTCTGGGCCTTGTCCTGAAGTAGGAACACAAAAGTCAAATAGAGAAAGAATCACTGTATGAGGAAAACAACACTGTCCATTACAGTCATTTCAACCCTGTGAGAACCAGTAACAAAAACTGAATAGGCACCTGAGCTGAAACTTTGCATATCCCAATAGATGATGAGGAAACATTTCTTACACAATATATCCTCTACCCACTGTCTTCTCTCTGAGCTCACTGGAGTGCTGGAGATCTCTGTTGCTATACAAACAGTGTGTCCAGATCTGCTGCCTCTAGAATGGTTGTTTGATAAGTACTAAGGATTTCTTGTAAGAAGTGGCAGGAATCAAGAGTAACTTAAGGCCACTTAGTATCAGATGATGCTTTTTGAGAGAGGAGACAGATGTGGTAACTACCTGGCAGACACAGGGATTCTAAAAGACCAGAAGCAAAAGCTGATTATTTATAGTTGCTTTGCTTTGAGGATTCAAATAGCAAAGTTCCTAATTAGTCACATTGTACAATGTTCACAATCTCTAAAGATTTCTTATTGTTAACAGGAAAACAAGTATTTTTATACCTCTCAGAAAGACCTTCATTTTCTCACAAAACCTCCTGAGAATTCTGATGATCTTATTTTTCATTACAAGATCACAGCATTAAAATGTAAGTTTTTAACATCTTCTGTGCCTCTTGTTAGACCTTAATATTCGTATCTCTAGAGAATTATAAATTCTATATGATATATTCCATGTCATTTCCATTTTCTCAATTAATATTTGCATCAAATAGAAACCTTATACATTTTGAAGACTTTCACTTGTGGGATGAGGTAAAGTACATTGGAGATTTATAACTTTTGCATATATAAATGAACTCCAAATTCTATTTTTCATTTTCAGTTATCCTATAACGATTTTTAAATACTACTGTTTCAATACACATATTTATAACTTTATATTTTGAGCAAATAACTGTGGGACTCCTAACAGCTTGCACTTTGGGTGCTACGACCATTCTATTATTTGGGAGCCATTGGGTACATTCCCAATTCCTTGCCCACTAACATGCCTTTTTAAGAGATGCATCTTTTCTAGGACTCAGAAATCTCCTTAAATTTATGCCAACTGAGTTTCTCACAGGCAGATGTGCAGTCTGGCAGATTCCTTCCAGATGTCTGGCAAACAAGTTTCTGACAAACAAGCTCTTAAAATCTAGAGAGAGTTTATAACATGAAATTTGAAGTATAGACGTGATGTGTAACTATTTTTTGATGTATTATTGGCTTATAGTTAACACTGGGATCAGGAGGGTTGGTTTAGTCATTATGATTATTGTCATGTAAAAATGAGTAGTTGATTTTAGTTTCTATACTTTAGAGATTTAGTTTCTATATTTCTCATGGAAATACTGGTAGTGGTGGGATAGAGTTTTAATCACAGTAGGGTAAATGGTGGAGGACGATTCCTAGAGTTCACTGACCAGTTACTGTGCACCCAAATTTCAAACTTGAGAGACCTTCAATTCAATAAAGGTAGACAGAGTTCCTGATGATTATCTCCAGTATTGTCTTCTAGTGTTTCCATGCACATATGCGCATATACACATATATGTACATGCATGTACCCACTTGTGCATAAGTAGACACATGTGCGCATTTATTCTTACACATTGCTTTCCACTAAGGAACAAACTGAAGAGGTCCATACCTTAAAGTGATATGAACGCAAGAAATGTGTTTTATGTGGAAACTTCTAAATTTTTTCAATATAGAAATCTCACTTCAAAGTTCGTTGTATAGCATGATTCTGGAATTAAAATTCTTCTCCTCAGCATAATCAAACACTTTCACATTACCATAATAAAAGTATACTTACCTGTATTAGTACTAACATTCAGATAAAATTGGACTCTCAGATTATTATTCTACATATCCTACCATTTTGCCCAGACAATGTGTCCATGAGAAGCAAATATAGGTTTACTTTTATCAGTGAGGAACCTCCATGAGTAAAAATTTACCCAAAGTTTTCTAATTTCTGATTGTCCAGAAAATGCTTATGTCTTGAATGATATATTTTACTGAATTCAATTTTCACTATTCCTTGGGAATTTTTGCATCTACATTAGGAAAATTGGTCTGGAATTTTCTTTTGAGTATGTACCTTTGCTCAGATTTGCTACTAGTCTAAAATTGGCTTTGTTGGATGAAGTTGGCATGATACCATGTACTCAAACAAGAGTACTCATTCTTACCACAGGAAGTACTCAAAGTTATAAGTAGAGACATAAGATAGCTTTCATCCATCAGAAAGCATCATTAAGAACATGATCTACCTCTTCCAGGGGAAAGAAAATGCTGCAACAGGCACCATGTCCTATCAGTACTGAGATCAGGGTCATCTCTTACCAATTGCTTCTGACCTATTTTGTCTATGTGAATCCCTGCATCGGGCAGATGCACACCCTCTTCCACAAGACGTGATACCAGAAGGCAGATGATGGCTATCCCTTCTAATAAGGTATCAAGTTCAAGAGCTGGATAGACTGCTTGGAGGCTGTGCCCAGGGTAAGAAGTATGAGACTACTTTACCAAATGCATTGCATGCTGAAGATTGAGGACCACACCACCTCAGCCCGGTCTTCATGGAAAATGCAAATATTCTGCCCTTTCATACCAGCATCTGACAAACAGATGTGTTTTATATAAGATTTATGCAAGATTTAAGCAATATATACTAATCACCAACCAATAAATGGAATAATGATTGAAACAGACATTTCATCTAAGAAGAATCCCAAATGATCAGAAAGTATTTTTAAAGTTGTTCAACATCTCTATACCTCATAAATAGACAAATGCTTCTAAATAAAAACCTGCTGACAATCTAGACAAGTGAGGTGCCAAGGTGTGAATTCAACTAAGAAATTCATTCTTAAGTAAACTAGAAAGCGATTCAGATGATAGCATCAACTTTGGAACTCTGTATGCTCACATACAGGTGTACAGTGCACACATAAAGACATATTTACACATACATACATTAATGTATATTACTTACATGTACACACACAAGAAAAATATGGTAATACTTGTAAAATTTGATGGAAGCAGTATTCAGATAGTAATGGAATGGACTGAAATTCATAGAGTTATGAATATGTGACAAAATGATATAGTTTTCAGCTCTAAGAGCTCAGTACAGGTAGACAGAGTTCCTGATGATGATCTCCAGGATTGTCTTCTAGTGTCTACATGCACATATACACATATATGTACATGTGTGAACCCACTTGTGCATATGTAGACACATGTGTGCATTTATGCTTACACACTGCTTTCCACAAAAGAACACACTGAAGAAGCCTAGACCTTAAAATGATATGAACACCAGAAATGTGGTTTATGTGGAAACTTCTAAATATTTTCAATATTGAAATCTCACTTCAAAGTTATTAGTATAGCATGATCCTGGATGTATAATCATTCTCTTCAGAATAATCAAACACTTGTCACACCACCGCAATATCAGTATAATTACCTGTATAAGTACCATAATTCAGATAAAATTTGACTCTCAGTTTATTATTCTGCAGATCCTACTATGTTGTCGCAGCCAATGTGGCCATAGGAAGCATGTATAAGTATTCTTTATCAGTGAGGTAATTCTAGATATCCCATCATACTTACAAGTTTCCCAATTGTTTTCTAATTTCTACTCATCTAGAAACTGCTTATGCTTGTGAAGGATATATTTTGTTGAAATCAATTTTCAACTATTCCCCTGAGATTTTTTCCATCTATGTTAGGAATTTGGATCTGTACTTTTCTTTTGAGCATGTACCTTTGCTCAGATTTGCTACTAGTCGAAAGATAGCTTTGATGAATGAGGCTGGTATGATACCCTGTACTGAAACAAAAGTTCTCATTCTTACCACAGGGAGTGCTCAAACTTATAAGTAGAACTATAAGCTGGCGTTCTACCATCAGAAAGCACCATTAAGAAAATGACAAAGCAGAAAAATGAAATTCAGGAAAGGAGGACAAATCTGAGAAAATAATTCCCTCAAATAAATATAAAACAAACATTAATGAATATTACAATTACTTACATGAGTACTATGTTACAATCAAACATAAGAATCTATAGTATTTAGAAGAGATAGGTTAGATAAAAGAAAAATACATAGATAAATTGTTTTCAGAAAACATAGCAGAAAATTCCTCAACCATATAAAAAGAAGTTCACATCCAAATAAATAGAGAATTTAGAACCCCAAATAGACACTATCAGAGAACATCCTGATTGATTGACACTCATAGTTAAAGATGCTAACAATACAAATTAAAGAAATACCACAAAAGAAGGAATATCTGAGTAGTTTCCTATCTGTCATCAGCAACTGTAAAACCAGGAAAACATTCAAAGATATATTTCAAGATGAACAGTAAAATAGTTGTCAACCATGTTGCTGTACCCAGCAAGGTTACTATTCAAAATCAATGAAGAAATTGCAGTGTTTAAGGACAAGTATAAATTAAGGTAATTCATCACAACTAAGTCAACCCATTTGAAATTTCTCAAAGGAATACTAAATTGATTGGGAAAAGTCTCATCCACAAGCACATGGGAAATAATACATCCATTAAAGGAACAGATGAACAAAAATCTTAGAAAGATTCTGTATGTGCAGCATAGTCAGACAGCAAAATCCTAAAGCTAGCATGGGAGAAAAAAAAATACTAATAATTAGCTAAACAAAATTGCAGGAAATAACAAGGCCTTTTTAATAATAATATTAACCACAATGCTTGTTGTAAATGGTCTCAACAATAAAAAATCCCTTGAAGAGGCTGGATTAAACAAAAGAATCAATGACGTATTGTATTCAAGAAACAACTTGCTAACACCAGAATGTCAAGAATTAGCAATCACTGACATTCTGTTGGCAGATGCTGGTATGAAAGGGCAGAATGTTGGCATTTTCCAAGAAGGTAAGGTCTGAGAGGATGTGGAACCCAATCTTCAGCATACAATGCCACTTGGTAGAGTAGTCTCCATCCTTCTTATGCTGGACACAGCAGCCTGACAGTCCACCAGTTCTTGAACTTGATAATTTGTTAGAAGGGACAGATATTTGCCTTCTGGTATAGTATCTTGTGGAAGAGGATCACGTTCTGCCTGATGTAGGGATTCACACAGTCATAATAGGTAAGAAGCAATTGGTAATAGATGATCCTGATTGTGGTGCTCATCATAGGACATGGTACCAGTTGCAGCATGTTCCTTCACCTGGAAGGGGTAGGTCTGCTGTTATGCTAGTATGCTGCTAGGTAGTTGAGAGGACTGTGTAGTGAATGTGCTTGGGTGACCAGAAGCTGCTTTTTCATTGTTCCCATTGTGGAGCCCAACATTCTACCTGATTGAGACCAGGATTTGAAGTGCTGTCAGTATGTAACAGAAGATATTGACTGCTCTCTATAAGTCTCTGACTAACTACCCCATCAACCAGACAGGTTCCTTGCTAAAAACCAACATGGTCATTCCTGACAATTCTCACAGCCAGAAATTTTTCAATGAAGAGGTTTCCATGAGACGTATCAGAGTACTTTGTCACACACACAAAGTGCCCCCTTGCATAGCCTGAGGCACTTTCCTTTATAGAAAGGGGCATTCATTAACCTTAATACTAACAAATGCCCTACTAAAGCCATAGATGTATTCCAATGGCTGAGACTCTAAGGCTTCTGCCCTAAAAGACTGGAGCAGAAAGGAGAGCCTGAGGACTCTTCAAGAGGCTTACCTATGTAAAGTGATTGCTGGACAACAGCCATGCTTGACAAGGAAAGTATACTACAAATGGGCAAGCCAAACTTCAGCAAGTGAATCCTTCTCTGTCTCTAACCATGTCTACTAAGCATAGGTTCTCTAAGGCTGCCTCTTTAACACTCTTATGCCTATGCACTTCTTGAATATGAGGTATTCAGGCTCTTTCCAATAACTCTTCCTACCCTCCTTACTGGTGATAATGTTGTCTATGAATGCAACTTTTGCAATGACATCCAGCCCACTGCAAATAAACAACCATTTAAGGGGGAAAGGAGATAGAAATGTATACACCAAGCAAATGGAAGCTGTTAATGGACAACATACTTATTCTTATATCTAATCAAGGAAACTAAATTAAAATTAGCCAAAAGAGATAAAAAGGAAAACAACATATCAATGATTACAATGATTAAGTAAAATAAGGGGAGAAGCCTATAAGTGATATTTAGCAAGGAATATTAAAGATTAGGTAGAAATTAATGAAACGGAGGCAAAAGGAGCAAAACAAAGTGTCGATCAAACAACAATTGATTATAAATAAAAAGAAAGACTGTCCAAATCAATAAAATTATAGATGACACAGAGATCTTGTAATGAGTTCTAACAATATCCACCAGATCATTAAGTAATACTTGGAAATACTTGGAAAACTTTTATATCCCCCAAATTGGAAAATCCAGAAAAATGGAAAAGTTTATAGACATGTATGACTTAGTAAATTAAAGCCAGAGGATTCAGGTAGGTTAGGCACTTAACAATGAATGAGATTGAATAGATAATAAACATCACAGTGAAGTAAAGACTAAGGTTAGGTAAGCTGCCTGTTGAATTTTATCATAGATTTAAAGAAGTTCTAATACCAACATTTCTAGAAATGTTAAATAAATCTAAAAGGGAGTAAATGCTACCTAAATCATTCTGCAAAGACTAGATTATCCCGATGCTAAACTCAAAGACACAACATAAACCACTGAAAAATTTTCCCTGTAAACATAAACGAATGAATTCTGAAGTAAATACTTTCAAGATGAATTTAAGAACACACTGTTTCACATTACATTCAGATGTAATTTATACAAGATTTATGCTAGATTTAATCAAAATATACAAATCACCAATCAATAAATGGAATAATGATTGAAATAGACATTTCTCCTTAGAAGAATCTCAAATTATCAGAAAGTGTATTTAAAGGTTTTCAATATCACTAGACCTCATAAGTAGACAAATGCATCTAAACAAAAATCTCTGGAAACAAGATGCAGTCATCAGCATTTTTAAGCTCCTTAGGTGTTTCCAATGAATGAAAACCTTGAGGACAGGTTATGTGGTCTTTGGATATTATCTGCCTAATAAACATCATAGGTATGGATCTTAAAAGAATGTATAAATCAATGTGTCAGAGTTGTAAGCACATAAAATAGTTTAGAATTACACCTGAATATTGGGTTGTACAGAAATTATGGACTTTCTTGGGTATATTGATGAATTCAGAAAGTTTATGACATGAAACCATTAACTCAGTGGGTAAAGCGCTTGGTATGCAAGCATAAGGATTGGAGTTAGAAATTTCAAAGGCCATCTAAAACCTAGAGTGGCAAGTAAGCCTCCTATTTCCATAGTATTCAGATGGCAGATTAAGGAAGTACTATGGCATGCTGGCTAGCAAAACTAGTGAGCTGGAAAGATGAGGATTCATCTGAGAAGTTCGTTATCAAAAATAAGTAAAGTAGAAAGTGATTGAGATGATACACAGCATCAACTTTGGAACTCTATATGCTCACATACATGCGTATATTGCATGCTTACGAACATATTTTCACATACATACATTAATGTGTACTACATATATGTACACACAAAAGAATGAAATATGGTAATACTCATAAAATGTGAAGGAAGCAGTATTCAAAGAGTAATATTGAATGGACTGAAAGTCATAAAGTGATGAATATGTGACAAAAATGATGTGGTTTTCAGCTCTAAGTGGTTGATATAACAATGCACACTATATAAATGATGATATAAATAATATTAAATTGAGACTCTACAGCCTCAGCAAGAATCTTCTCCTGTTTCTCAGGCTGGAGATGAAAGGATACAGCATTATGGGTAACTCTTGTGTCCAGTGGTAAGCCCAGTGAACAGTTTTCAGGAGAAGTTGATCCCATTGAGACAAGGTCAACAATGGCTGTTCAATAAAACAAACAAATAGCCGACAAATCAGAGCTACAAGGTAAACTTGGCACTTAAGGCTGTGATTATCAGAACTGCACAAACATTTTTATAGTATAGGAAAAAAGTCCCTGAGTTGTGAACTAAGCAAAAAATGACAACAAGAAAATATGAAACTTGTTTTTTGTTAAACATTTCATAACTTGTAAGATTAAAAAGACAAGAAGAATAACAGAAAAAATATAAATGCCTACATTCTAAAGTAAATAAGTTGTAGCACAACTAAATTATGTATTTGAGAGTCTAAAATGATAAATATAGAAGCCACCAAAATTAAATATCTACACAGAGAAGGGATCATGATAACTCTGTAATTCAAGCAGAGGGTGTTGGTGACTGATGGTGACAAACTGAACATCAGCAAGCTGGCAAAGCCATTTTAATATCTAAGAAAATCAGAAACTAATCAGAAGAGATAGGGAAGGTCACCAAATAGTCATCTAATAAAAAATGTACAAAGATGGCATTACAGTACTTAACATTACTGCCTCAAACACATGTGCACCTAAATTCGTAAGAAAGAAAGAAAGAAAAAGAGAAAGAAAGAAAGAAAGAGAGAGAGGAGAGAGAGAGAGAGAGAGAGAGAGAGAAAGAAAGAAAGAAAGAAAGAAAGAAAGAAAGAAAGAAAGAAAGAAAGAAAGAAAGAAAGAAATTAATGCTTAAATCACATATTCTCCCTCACACACTAATTGTTGGTGAATTTAATACCTGACTCTCAACTAGAGGCAGAACATCAAATAAGTAAGCACAAATACTGGAGATAAGAGACAATATAAAACACATAGAGCAAACAGATATCTCCAGAACTTTTTACCAAACCACAAAATAATGTATCTTCTTCTCAGCACCTCATAGAATGTATTTCGAATTGACCATATGCTCAAACACAAATCAAGTCTCAAATATACAAAAAACTTAAATAACACCCTGTATCCTATCTGTTCACCACAGATTAAAGCTGAATATCAGCAACAGCAGAAACAACAGAAAGCCTAAAAACTCATAGAAGCTGAAAAGCTCACTACTCAATGACATATGGTCAAGATAGAAATTATGAAAGAAATTAAATACTTCCTGAATACACTCATGGCCAAACTTATCAAGCCTAATGAAGGCAGTTCTAAAAGGCAAGATTATAGCACTAAATACCTAAATGAAATAGTTTCAGAGATCTCAAAGTAGTGACTTAACAGCATCCCTGAGAGCTCTTGAACAAAAAGAAATCACACCCAAAAGGAGTAAACAACAAGAAACAATCAAACTCCAGGTTGAAATCAAGAAAAAGAAACAACAGAATACAGAGACTGAATGAAACAAGAGTTGATTCTTTGAAAATACAAAAAAGATGGACCCACAGCCATATTAGGTAAAAATTAGAGAGAGAAGATCCAAGTTAGCAAATTTAGACAATAAAAAGAAGGCATTACAATATAAATTGAAAAACCTAGAGTAATAGCGATGTATTTTAAAAAGTTATGGCCTACCAACTTGGTAAATCTCAACAACATGAATAACTTTCTTCATAGATACATATTCTCTAAATACATATCACTTAAAAAGTTAAAACAAAAAGAGGTAAACTACTTAAACAGATGCAAAATGCATAAAAACTCAACAGCAACAAAAGAGAATCACACACCAATTTCCATTATGAATATGGATGCAAAACTTCTCAATAAAATGCTTACAAACAGAATCCAAAATCACATCTAGAGACTGTAATCTACCATGACCAACTTCAGCTTCATCCAGAGATACAGGAGCTGTTAAACATATGTAAATCTTTAATTGTAATTCACCATATACACAAACTGAAACACAAGAAACACATGATCATTTTAGTAGATGTAGAAAAATTCCTTTGAAAAAATCCAAAATTTATTTTCATGATAAAAGTTCTGAATAGTCATATATTGCTACATCTCAGCGCCAACTCTGGCAGACATCCCTGCTCAAGTACAGACCATGCCAGAAGACAAATCTCATGGCAGCAAAACCAAAATAATGGAAATACATATGCCGCTGCCACCAACAACAACAATATAAGAAGCACTGACAATTATTTGTCACTGATATCTCTCAACATCAACAATCTCAACCACCCAATCAAAAGACAGACACTAACAGAATGGGCTGTGACAACATGATCCATCCTGCTGCATACAAGAAACTCATCTCAATATCAAAGATAGGCATTACCTCAGGGTAAAGGATTGAAAAAGTTATTCAAGGAAAATGGACCTTCAGAAGCAAGCTGTCTTGACATTCAATATCTAACAAAGTAGTCACTATAATATCAAAAAAATAGACTTCAAAATTAGTTAAGCGAGACAAGTAAAGAAACTTCATTCTTATCAAAGGAAAAATCTACCATGATGATATCTCAATGTGTAATATAGATGCACCAAACACAAAGATACTCTAGTTTGTAAAAGAAACACCACTAAGCCTTAAATCACATTTGGACCAATAAGGATTGAAATTGGGAGACTTGAGCATATCACTCTTACCAATGGACATGCATCTACACAAAATGAACAGATAAATACTGGAGCTAACAGATGTAATGAACCAAATTGACCCAAAAGACAGAACATTTTACCCAAACACAAAAGAATATACTTTATCATCAGCACCTCATAGAACTCTCTCCAAAATTGTCCACATATTCTGTCAAAAGCACGTCTTACAGATACAAGAAAAATGAAATAAAGATTTGCATCCCACCAGGTGATCAAGGATTAATACTAGTTCACACACACACACACACACACACACACACACACACACACACACAAACACACACATACACACATTCCAGTCTACAGAGTGAGTTCCAGAACATCCAGAGTTAAAAGAAACAAACCCTGACTGGAAAAAAGAGACAAACAAACAAGCGAAAAAGCAAACAAACTACCCAAAACAAAATTGGCTTTCAACAACAACAGAAACAACAGAAATCCCACAAACTTATACAAACTGAAGAATTCTCTACTGAATAAAAACTAGGTCATGAAGGAAATACAGAAAGAAATTACTGACTTTCTATAATTTAA
Organism: Cricetomys ansorgei; assembly: GCA_026225945.1. NCBI lineage: Eukaryota > Metazoa > Chordata > Mammalia > Rodentia > Nesomyidae > Cricetomys > Cricetomys ansorgei. The sequence goes on from JAMJFZ010003769.1 coordinate 11,919, forward strand.
TGAAAATGTAACAACACATACCCAAACTGATGGGATTCAATAAAAGAGGTTCATAGCTCTAAGTGCCTACATAAATATATAGGAGACATTTTGTACTAGCAACTTAACAGCATACCTGATAGATCTAGAACAAAAAGAAGTCATCACCCCCAAGACAGCAGGAAATATTAAATCTCAGTGCTGAAATTATAAAATAGAAACAAAGAGAACAATAGAAAGAATCAATGAAACAGAGTTAGTTCTTTGAGAAAATCAACAAGGTAGACAACCCACTATCCAAACTAACTAAAAGACAAAGATTTTCCAAATTAAAAAAAAAAAAAATCAGAAACAAAAAGAGAGGGACACAACAACAGATATCTTGTGTGTACCCTTCCTCCTCAACCCCTTATTGAGGTATAACCAGGTCTTTGCCTACCAGCACATCTTGGAGGAAGAGAGTACAGGCTGTGTCCTGGGATGGGGCATCTTGATCTCATAGGAAACAGACTTCCTTGGAGAGAGTGTTGGTAGGTACCATAATATCCCAGCAATGGATGTTGTCTGCCTGACAGAGTTCTGGTCTACCTATTAGCCACAGGATTTGGCTCACAAACTACATTGCCCTCTTCTCCCATTTACTGTACCACAGCAAAAAGTCCCTCAAAAGTAATAGTCTCTGAATGGCCTAATAGTAAAAACTCGTATTAATCCCTGAGATGGCTATTGTTAACTGGAAAAAGGGACGCTGCCATTTCAGATCAAAAGTAATTGTAACAATCTAGCTGACCTTCAAGGCCTGGCACGTGTGAGAACTGCTCATGCTTACCGCAGACACATCATAAAAATTATTCCTAGTGTAAATGCTGATCTTCCCAGGAAGAGATAAAGCCTTCAATAGATAGAAGCTAAAAGAGCCAGATACACAGTTAGCACACCTGGAAAAAATAGATAGCTCATCATTAAGAATGTTTGCCCCTTTGTTAATGTAGAAAATAGTAAGCCTGCACAGACTTAGAAGTAAACATTCCCAGGACTTAGAAAGGGAAAATAGCCTTCCAAATCAGTAATAGCTAACAGATAAGAACTAGAAATTCATGGCTGTGACCTGGATGAGTAGATACACACAATGAAGCTTAAAAAGCAAAAACTCTTCCCTGGTACCTCCATGCCATTTTGTCCTGCCTGCCGGAGGTAAGTGGAAATATATTCAGTCAGTGTGACATTCAGCTATCTGTTAATTAACCGCTGAGTCAAATGTTCTCTGATTGTAAATACAATACTTAAAGCTTGCAGCTGCAAATGAAGGATGTTCCTAACTCTACTGGTTCCCTTTGAAGTCACCTGCAAACTGTTAGGTAAACAAACCTGCATTTGCTACTTAAGTTACAGAAAAGTATGTGTCAGGGAAACCTTTGTGTTTTCCCCCTGGGATTTACATGGACAGTTTTTCTTTCTATTTAAAGTGTTCCTGCATGTCTTTCACCCCCATCCCCTGTCCCCTAAAAAAATGTGTCCATTCATCTCATTTTCCTACACGGTTTACGTCTTTCTGTTGAGTGTTCGTTGAACCCTTCCTGAAAGGAGGCTTGGACACCTGTCACAGGTTCAGTGTTCACAGCTCAGTTTATTGAAGCAATTAGAATCACATTTATGAGGTAGAGGGACGGATCAGTGGTTAAGGCAGTGATAGAAAGATAGCTCCATTTGCACAGGCTGGGAGTGGGCGGTGCTCACAATCAGACTTGGGTGGTCCTATTTTCTTTGGTTGAGTCAAAGTCCTGAGGAAGCCTACTTTGTATAGGGAGATGTTTCATAGAGGCTAAAGAAAGAGATTTTTATAAGAGAGGGAAAGTCCAGCTTAAGGCCGTCCAGCCACAGTGGTCAGATAAACATTCACCAGGCCAAATACCTTAGAGAGGCAGGATCTTGTCAGTGACTGATGACCTAAAGCATGTCAGCACCTGAGGGTGCTTTGTTAGCTGTTACAGGAAAAAAAAAGTGTGTTTGTGGGGGGGGGCAGCCCAATTCCTTTTTCTGCCCTCAGGGTGGGAGTTCTAGGGTTCAAAGCACACTTCAAACCTCTTTTAGTTCTAGGCTAGCCCCATAATCAAGGAAATCTAAAGAATCTTTAGGACATACTGAAATAAAAATTATATTCCATCAAAATGGAAAATCTAAAGAGGATAAGATAATTTTCTTGAAAGATACTGCTTATCAAAGATAAATTAAGATAAGATAAGCAATTTATATAAACCTTTATCCTCTAGGTAAATAGAATCAGTCTTTAAAGTCTGTCAACCAAAAAGCCCAAGACCAGACAGTTTCAGTCCAGAATTATACCATACTTTGAAAGAAGAGTTAACTCCAATACTGCTCAACTTATTCTACAATATAGCAACAGAGGAAATATTGCCAAATTCATTTTATAATGTCAGAGCTACCCTGATAGGAAAATCACACAAAGACTCAGAGAAGAAAGTATATTACAGACCAATATCCCATATGAATACAGAAGTTAAATACCCAATAAAATACTTGAGAACAGAAACCAAGAACAAATTAAAAATATATCCAACATGATCAAGTATGCTACATCCCAATGATACAGGGATGGTTCAACATACAAAAATTACTCAATGTAATCCCCATATAAAGAAACGGAAAGAAAAAAAATAATGATCATTTTTTTAGATGCCAAAAAAGTTGCTTACAAAATCCAACACCCCTTTGTGGTAAAAGTTCCAGTAATGGCCTGAAAGTCTTACCCTGCTGGCTGGGAGGGTATTCTACGTATTGTGGGAAGGTGCTATGCAGATCATTAAGAGAAAAAATTATCAATCTGATCATCTGGTGGTGATTGCAGGATGCTCCAGTATGTATATACCAGGCAAGTTTTGCCCATTGGTGTAATATTGATATTATGATCATGGGATAACATCCTGATTTTTCATTGGATGAGAGTCCTGTCCTGCAGGAAGGAATACAAGCTCTGTAGTTTTAACCTATTCAAAATCCCAGGAGTGAGACATTTATAGATGCTAGAAGTAAAATTATCATTATTGTCTTGTTAAATGTGCATGTGTAAAGCTGCCTTCTATATAGTTAGGTGTATACGGAAAGGTTAGTCCTGCTTCCAAACTGGTTCAGAAAAGACTCTCTTAGCAGTGGTCATCAGTTGATCAAGAAACACTTATAACTGGTCAAATGGTGAGAATAAATTTACTGTTGATTGCTCAGCCCAAGTGAGTATCGATTTCAAATTTTCTCCAAGACTGTAAGGAAAATATGGAGTATAGGTTGGCTATAATGAGAAGCTGGAGGAAGGAGAAGAGTGCTGTGAAATACTCTCTGGTGGACATGACATAGTGACAGCAACTCCAGCTACCTACACAAGTCCTGCACCTCACAAAGTGAAGAATATCAGTTAACTACTAACAGATAAAACTAACTTGACTCATGAGGTGACAAAAATAGAAAACACTGAATAGTAGGTGGCATTTTAGAGGTGCCTGGTGTGGGTGTTAATGGGGAATAGAGGCCTGTACAATGTCAAACAAAAAAATAAATGAAATTTCAAAAGCCAATAAATGATTGAAAAATATTGCCATGCTTGTGATTAGTAGGTTAAACTCTATCAAATGACCAAATCATCAATCAACTCACCTACTACATATTCAGGGTTATTAATGATTATTTTTCTTTTTATGGTCCCAATTTTCTGTTTTATGGTACCCTGAAATAATTGAAATGTTTTCAAATCTCAAAATCTCAAAATCTCACAAGTGAATCAGAAATTTTTTGCTTGGAGATCTCAGATGATACAGAACTGTAGCCTGTGTTTTGTAGTCTTCCTTTCCTTGTAGTAGGTCAGAGTGCTTGGGACCTGCTCACCGTTCTGACTGTCTACTCCGATTCTGATCTCCATACCCCAATGTATTTCCTCCTCTTAAACCTGTCCTGGGCTGAGAACAATTCATCTTCATATTGTCCCTGAGATGATTGCAAACAACAAAATTCATAGTCAGGTCATGTCGTATGTGGTTTGCACAATAGATCTCTCTTCCCCCCCACCCCCACTTACTCGTTTTTCTTCCTCCTTCCCACTCACCTGAACAATTCTGCTTGTTTTTGGATTAGAAATTGATGTTTATTTGGATCATCTCTATCTCATTTTCAAAGACATAATACTTTGTCCTTACTCTACTCTTGGTCACCCCTATGCTTAATCCCTTCATTAGGAGCCCAGAAAAGGCTTTTTGATAGGATATTTCCTGTTTTAAAAATTAATGGCATTAAAAAATCATATAGTGTATGTTGATCATGGTTGCCTTCCTCCAATTCCTTTTAGATCCTTCCTACCTCCCTACTCACTGTTAATTTCTCAAAAAAGAAAAACCCAAAAATATGAAAATCAAAAACAAACACTATTACATAAAAATAGCAAAAATGATACAAATATATCTAAAATATTGTTCAGTTTGTTTTTTTCTTCCTTCCTTCCTTTCTCTTCAAAGCACTTTTTATATTTCTCTCTTTCTTTCTGTGGTGTGTGTGTGTGTGTGTGTGTGTGTGTGTGTGTGTGTGTGTTGTCCAACTATTCCTGGCATGAGCCTGCTGTAGAGTGTAGTTGATATACCCAGTGAGTGTCCATTAAAAAAAACCTTTTTTTCCCTTTGCCAGTGTGTATCAACTGTAGATAATTTTTTAGTTGGAGGTGGAACCTTGTCTTAGTGTTGCTGTGATGAAACACCATGACCAAAAGCAAGGTTGGGAGGAAAGGGTTTATTAGGCCTATACTTCCAAGTCACTTCACTGGTCATTAGGAAAAAGGTCATAGAAAGTCTTAAAGAAAGCAGGAATTTTGAGGTAGATGCTGTTGCAGAGCCATGAAGGGATGCTGCTTACTGGATTGCTTCTCACAGTTCTCTAAACCTGCTTTCTTATAGCACTCAGAGTCACAATCTTAAGGGTGAATGTTAAGGGCCTGGGTACTTCCACATTAATCACTAATTAAGAAAATTCTCCATGAGATTGCCTAAAATCTGACCTCATCTGATCTCAGATGATTCTACATTGTGTCAAGTAAACATAAAAATGAGCCAGGACAGATCCCATGTTCACTTTCCCATCTCAGTGCTGGGCCTCCCTCTGGCTTTAACATGTACAGGGCTTGGACTTGCTGCCACAATCTCTGTGCATTTATTTGTCCTTTTGTGTCTGGAAGACATTATGTCCTTAGAGTCACCATTCACCATTGGCTCTTACAAACCTAGCCTTGTTTCTTGAGAAGAGTCTCACTGTGTAGCTCAATGTGTCCTGATATCACAAAGGAAACCCTGACCACTCTTCCTGCTTCATTAATCTGAGTGAATACAGGGCAAACTACCATGCTTAAATTCTTTGTATTCTTAAGAGCCTGTTTCTTTTTCCAGTAATAGTTTCTTATAAAGCGTTCTTAATACTATTGGATTCTCTACATCATATATTGAAACTGAAGTGAAAAATATTTTCTCTTACTGTATGGCTTGTATAATAATCAGAGTCCAAATTAGATACACAGGAATGTGGATAGATGCTAAATATATGCATAAGAGGAGAACATGGCTCTGTGCTTCGTGGAGTTAGTTTTATCTGTGTCATAAGATTCCAATATAACGACCAACAATTAAGGGGGAAAGTACTCAGATACACTATTATGAGCAATTTATACCATTTTGGTTGTGTATGCATGTGTGAATTCACACAGAGACAATGTAAACTAATCAGGCATTGTGAGCATTTGACTATGTTTTGTTTGTTATTTTTTTACCTGAAGTATATATGTTTATTTTTTCTTCTTTTATTGAAAATGGATTTTTTCTTCATGTAATATATCCTGATTATAGTGTCCTCTCCATATAAAACTCCCAGTTTCTCCCCACCTCCCCTTACATCTACATCCACTCTATTTCCGTCTCTTATTAGAAAATAAGCAGACATCTATGGGATAAAATTAAAACACGAATGTAAAATTTTTAAATAAAATAAAAAAAATATTACATTGGAATTGAACAAGACAAATAACAGGAAAAGAGACAGAGCAAAGTTACAAAAATTAGAGAACATGAAATTCTCCCAACTCAGGACTCCCATACAAGGAGAACTTTGCAGGCCTTATACATAATTCCTCAGTGTCTGTGATTTCATGTAGGGTTTAATCATGATATTTAAGAAACCTTGTTTACATTGAGCTCTTCTTCACCTCTGACTGTTACAATTTTTCTGCCTTCTCTTCTATGGTGTTTCCTGAGCCCTGAGGGAGGGAGGGATATGATAGAGACATTCTTTTTAGGGCTCAGTATTTCAAGGTCTTCCATTCTCTGCATAACATCTGGCTATGGTTTTCTACATTTGTTCCCATCTGCTCAGTAGGAATCTTCTCAGATAGTGGCTGAGAAAGACACTCTACTCTGAGTAAAGCAGAATGTCATTTGTAGTCATTGTACTGGTTCCTTTAAAAAGAAAAATAGTATTTGATTTTCCCCTAGGTCTCTGACCTATCTAGTCTCTGTTTCTTCATCCTTGAAGCAGTGTCAGGAATGGGTTCCAACTTGTGGACTAGAGTGTTAAATCAACTTATATATTGTCTGGTTATTCCACAAGCTTTATGCCACTATTTCTCTAGCATATCTTGCAGGTAGGACACTATGGTAGATCAAAAGTTTTGTAGCTTGCTTGGATTTTATGTTTATTTTGGTAAATAGCAGAGTAACTTCTTGGAAGAAAGATGCTAAAGCACAGAGGTAAAACATCTAGGTGGGGCTAGGGGTAGGCAAATTACAGATTAGGCGACAGATGTTTTTGTTTATTTTGCAATGATAGAAAATACTATCATTTATGACTTGAGAATTGTGTAATTAATAAAGAATGTGGATATTTGTTAATACAGTACCCATGAACCTGGGTTACTATGACTAAATGAGCATCACATATATACTTTTTCACTAAGTTAGAAGAATATCAATAGAAAAATATCTAAAAATAAACAAGAGAGACATACAAGCACTTAGATTCTGTTCCTCATCCTAACATATTTATTGCCTATGCTTGTTTTGATCAATTTTCTAACAATATGAAATAAAACAGTGAGAAGTGTTAGCAACTTAGACACTTCTCCTAAAATTCCTCCACAGGGACCACTTGATGTCCCTGTTTCTCAGGCTATAGATGAAAGGGTTCAGCATGGGGGTGACCATGGTATACATCACTGAGGCTAGTGCACTCTTCCTGAAAGAATGTGAGGCAGCTGAACTGATGTATGCTCCAAGGGCTGTCCCATAAAATAAACAAACAACTGACAGGTGAGTTCCACAGGTGGAGAAGGCTTTGGATTTACCACCTTTTGATGAAATACTCAGAATGGAAGAAACTATTCTTTTGTAAGAATAAAAGATGCCTGAAACTGGAACACCACCAAAAATTATATCAATAATATACATGAACATTTCACTGTTAGAAGTACCTGAACCAACAAGACTAACAAGCTGAGAAGGATCACAAAAGAAATGAGGGATTTCTACAACTCTGCAGAAGGTAAGTTGTGACACAACCCAGAAGTGCACTGAGAGTCCAGAAGACTGATGGAGAGTGATACCAGGGACAAGAAGACACAGAGTTGGGGGTGTATGGTAACTGTGTAGTATAGAGGATGACAGATGGCCACCAACCTGTCATAGGCCATCACAGCCAGAAGTAGACTGTCCAAACATCCAAAAAGGACAAAAAAGAACACTTGTGTTAGGCAGCATGAGTAGGTGATGGATCTGCTCTGTGTCTGGATGTTTACCAGCATTTGGGGGATTATAGTACTGCAGAAACCAATGTCTGCCAAGGCCAGGTTGCAGAGGAAGAAGTACATGGGTGTGTGGAGGTGAGGGTCAGAGCTGACAGCCAGGATGATCAGCAGGTTTCCAAGCACTGTGACCAGGTACATGGACAGGAACAGTCCAAAGAGGACAGGTTTCATTTCAGAATCCTGTGAAAGACCAAGAAGGAGGAATTCCCAGGCACATGTTTGATTCTCTCCTTCCATGAAGAAGGAATACCTAGTAAAAAGTAACACCAATTAGGCAAACAAAACAAATTCATTGTCAATCTTTTATAATCATAAAATATCAGTTCAAGGATTTGATCTTGAAGACAAAGCTTTCCAGTTTCTATGTTAATACTTCTCAGCTGTGAACCCTTCCTCAGTGGTGTCTCCTGGGACTCCAGAAATCTCAATAATAAAGAATATTTAAGATAACTGAATATATGACTACCTTTAATGTCAGCTACTTATATTTTCTTCAGTGTTGGAACTTGAGCCCAGGACTTTTCATATAATTAGTAAAAATTGTCCTCCTAACTTAAATTCCAAAAATATCCCATGCCTTTTGTAGAAGAGATATTAATAATAAGTATCATTTGTATTTAATTGTAATTTATCATATAAATATTAATTAAATATTTCTTATTTTTCCCAAGTACAGCTTAAAACATTCTACTCGACAATGCCATAATTGAAGCAAGATCAAATTTCCTCTAAAAACTTTTCCAATTTCATATCTAATCATTTGTAAGTATATACTTTTTGATTGCAGGTATTTATCTTCCACACCTGTATATATCTATTCAGAAGTATTACTGTAATTTTGCCCGTGTTTTATGAAATACACCTGAAGATAAAAATCTTTGCCCCAAGGACTTTGGATTTCATAAATGATTTTTTTCATAATGCATAAAAATCATATGTTGACACTGTGGGTGTGAGTGGTATTGGTGAACAGTGCAATTATGAATAGACAAGAAGGACCTCTCATGAATGGTTCAAATCTATATTCATTAGTATAATACAGGGATTTTCCCCACTCGTCCTGTGCAATCTGAAGTAAATCTCTCAGGTTGAACTACTTAGAACACTCTATAGCTTTTCACGATTTGACAAAAATTCTTAACTAGAGGTTTAATATTAAAGATGTCTGACTTATTTTCTCATCAAACTCGACATTCATTATACAGGAGGTAAATTGTAGTAAAGAGATAAATTAATATCTGAATCCTTAATTTTTACTCCTTATGTGAGAGTAAAGTATTTTCCAACTCAATGTTTTCTCTGATATGAATAGACCATCTCTTAAATTCATCTTTATGAAAGCAAGTAAAATGACATTATTGTTTCATGAGCAAAAAACGTTTAAGATCATGGAAAAATATTAGATATGCAGGACATTTTCTCAACCTTTTAAATGTATATACTGTTGTTCTTGAGGTATGTGGTTGTTTATTAGATGTAGTAATGTTTAAATACTGTCTCAATGCTAGAATGATATTATAATTTACATTAACGTTTTAAGATTTACTGATGCTCTTGTCACAGTCTGAAAAGAAAGAAATCGCAGTGTGTAACATATAATTATGTGATGTACTAAAAAATAGACAGTGAGAATTACCAGTAATTCTCTCTACCAGTAGGTAAATGCTCCAAGAATATTATCTGCTTTCATTACATTATACTCCAATACAAATAGTGAAAAAACAATTTTGAATTCTTAATTATTAGTGATTTACTAGTTATTACTAACCCCTAGCACAGTATCATGCTATATGCCAGTTTTCCCAACAACAAACTCTGTTAGCAAATTGTTCTATGTATTTTCTGTCAAAACATTGGTGGCATGTGGTTTTTAGCTGTCTATAAATTAATATCTAAAATTATCTAAACAGTATTATGCTATAAATGTTATTTTTAATAAATTTAGCACAGTGTTGTGCTTTAAACTTTGTCATAGCATGTATGTTTTACTGACACACTTTCAATGAAACATAGTCCTATCTGAAATATGAAGTTCACTTTGTTTTTCAATTCCCTGTTATAACACTTCTAGGAATGTCTTTATGCATCTGCATATATCATCAAGCAATAATTTCTATGAGAAAATGCATGAATAGTAATTATTTTAACTGTAAAATGTGATAGTTTTAGATCCTCTTCCTCTGAAAATTTTCATGTAACAGGGAAGTAAAATGTCAATGGAGTAAAATTCAGTGTAGGAGTGAAACAAAGTTGTCCATTAGAGTCATTTCAACTGTGTGAGAACCAATAACACAAACTAAATAGGCATCTGAGCTTAAACTTTGCATATCCCAGTAGGAGGATATGAGGAAACTTTTGTCTCACAGTGCATCCTTTACCTACTGTCTTCCCTCTGAATTCACTGGAGCTCTGGTGATCTCGGTTTTCAAATAAACAATGTGTCCAGATCTGCTGCTTCTTTCATGTTTGTTTGACAAGGTCTGAAGATTTCTTGTAAGAAGTGGCAGGAATCAAGAGTGACATAAGGCCACTTATTAACAGATGATGCTTTTGGAGTGAGGAGAAATGGATGTGGAAACTATCTGACAGACACAGGGATTCTAAAAGACCAGAAGCAAAAGCTGATTAGCTATAGCTGCTTTGCTTTCAGGATTCAAATAACAAAGCTCCTAATTGGTCACATTGGGTAATTTTGTCACAATCCCTGAAGATTTCCTATTATTAAAAGAAAAATAAATATTTTTGCACCTCTCATAAAGACCTTCATTTTCTCACAAAAACCTCCTGAGAATTCTATTGCTCTTAATTTTCATTACAAGGTCACATAAAAAGTGACTTTCTAAAATCACCTATTCTTCTTACTAGACCTTAACATTTGTATCTCTTGCACATCATATAATTTACAGAGAATTATAAAATCTATAGGAAATATTCCTTGGCATTTACATTTTCTCAGTTAAGATTTGTACCAAATAATAACCTACTTTTCAAGTCCTTCACTTGTGTGATGTGGTAATTTGCATTGGAGATTTATAACTTGTTTATATAAATGGAAGCTACATATCGTTTTTCATTTTCAGTTATCCTATAAGGACTTTTTAAAACTCCTGTTTCGGGACATATATTTATAAACTTATACTCTGAGTAAATACTTCTGGGGCTCCTAGCAGGTTCCACTTTGGGTGCTCTGATCATTCGACTAGTGGGGAGCAGCTGGGTTATTCCCAACTTCCGTGCTTACTCACATGCCTTTCTATGACATGCTCTTTTCTAGGACTCAGAAATCTCCTTAAATTTAGGCCAACTGAGTTTTTTACAGGAAGATGTACACTTTGGCAGCTTCCTTCCAGAAGTTCTAGCAAACAAGTTTCTGACAAACACTTAAAATCTAGAGAGAGTTTATTACATGAATTTCGAAGTATAGAAGTGATGTATCACATTTTTTTTGATATTATAGGCTTACAATTAACACACTGGGATCAAAAGGGTTAGTTTAGTCATTAAAATCATTGTAGTGCAAGAATGAGTAATTGATTATAGTTTCTACCCTTCTCATGGAAATACTGGCTTTGGTGGCATGTAGTTTTCATCACACTGAGGGAATGAGGAGGAGTCCTGGAGTCCACTGACCAGCTGCTTTGCCTGTAACTTTCAAAAAAATGAGAGAACCTTATCTCAGTATAGATAGAGTTCTTGTTGATTATCTCCAGGATTGTCTTCTAGTGTCTACATACACGTATACTCATATATGTCTATGTGTGAATGTACAATTGCATATGTATGCACATATGTAAAATGTGCACACACAGTGCTTTTCAAAAAAGAACTCAGCCAAGAACACATTGAAGAGGACTGGACCTTAAAATGATATGAACACCAATAATGTTTATGTGGAAACTTCTACATTTTCTCAATGCAGAAATTTCACTTCCAACTCAAGTTCCTAGTATAACATGATTCTGGGAATATAATTCTTCTTTTCAAAATAATCAAACACTTGTCACAGCACAATGATATCAGTATAATTACCCATATTAGTTCCATCATTCAGATAAAATTTGACTTTCATTTTGTTATTCTTCAGATCCTACCATGTTGTCCCAGCCTATGTGGCCATAAGATGCAAATGTAAGTGGACTTATATCAATGAAATAATTCTAGAATTGTGTGTGTTACAAATTTCCCAGTGCTTTCTAATTTCTACTTGTCAAGAAAATGCTTATGCTCCTGAAGGCTATAATTCCTTCTTGGGTTTATTCCTTATGGAAATGTAAATAAATAAGTTTATGCTCTTCTTGTATATATAGCTATATATATATATATATATATATATATACATTTACATATATTTATATATATAGAATTATTTATACTGTATATTAGAAATCAATTTCATAAGAAACATGGTGAGCTTAGCTGAGAGAGTGGCATCTAGTGTTGCAACTGCAGTGGTGACAGGAGTAGAAAAGTGGCCACCCATGACAAGCAGGGCCAGTACTGGGGTCTCTGCATGGAGCCTGGCCACCACTGGGCCTGCTTTGCCTATTTGATACAGCCAGGCTGGTACCATGTCTCAGCCCAGAAACCTGGCCCTAGGCATAATGCTACAGATCCTGCTACTTCTTCTTCTGCTGATGCTTCTTCTGTTCTTCACCCTGCCAAGGAGAGGAGAGTCCATGAGCTGCAAATGTGACACTCAGGCCTGGGGAACCATCTGTGCAGCTGTTTTGAAGGGGAAGGTGTGTGCCTGGTCTGGAATACACTGCCAGGCTGCAAGATCACACAAATTCTGAGCAATAAGAAGACATAGGATCAGAAAAATGTTTCATTTCCCATGTTAAATTTCCTCAAAAAAGTTCCCTGATTTGTACTACTACTAGAAACTAGGTTGACCTCTATGATCCCTGCTACAGCAGGAGACCAGGATGATGTCCTTGTCTTTGCTGTCTCCATGTGGATGCCTGTGAGCTTTCGTACTTCTAGAGGCCATTTTATGTCTCTGATCTGTGCAGACTCTGGAAATCAAGCTGATATCTGTGATCTATTATGTGTGATCTGATATCTGTAAGCACATTTGTGCTCCATGGTGTACCCTTAGATCTTGTTGATAGCCATGATCATTGCTACTGCTGGATACCAACTTGATGCCTGTGATCAATTCTGTCACCATAGACTTTGTGGATGTCCAATATTCATACTACCTGCTGCCATGGAAAACCATGGTGATGTCCATTTTTCCTGCCAAACAGATGGGACTTTTTTTGCTTTGTCTGTTTCTTTGTGTTCTTTTTTAAGTTTTATCTTTAAAGGAGGGTACAGGGGTGAGACAATGGATGTGTGAGGAAGAGGAAGTGGGTGTGATTGATTAATATTCTTTGAAATTCTCAAATAATTAATAAAATTACTACATTATAATAAAGAAATTATTTTCACCTCAATTTTATGTGCATGAATTTTTCCTTTGAATGTATTTATGTGCATTACTACCTTCACACCTACATAGGCCAGAACAGGATGTTAAATCGTTTGTAGCTTCTGAATCTGAAGTTATAACCATATGGGTGCTAGAACAAGAAATTCTCTGAAAGACCTCTGAAAGATCAAAAGTTCTCTGAAAGAGTAGTAAATACTTTTAACTGCTAAGTCATTGTTTCTCCCGCCCCAACGTGACTTAATGTTATTGAATTCAATTTTTAAATATTCCCTAAAGAATTTTGCATCTACGTTAAGAAATTTGATCTGTAGTTTTCTTTTGAGAACGTATCTTAGGGTAAATTTTGTTACTACTAGGTTAAACTGGGCTTTGTCTAATGAGTTTGGTATTAAAATCTTTACTGGAACAAGGGCCCCATTCTTACTATCAGAAGTGTTTCAAGTCATGAGTAGAGCCATAGACAAAAGTAATATCTATCTAGGTTACATCCATCAGGAAGCATCCTTAAGAACATGACAAAGCAGAAGCTTGAAATTCAGGCAAGAGGGACAAATATGAGAGAATAATGCACTCAGATAAGTATAAAGCAAACATTAATGAATATTACAAATGCTTCCAAGAAGACTATAATCAAGACACTGAACACAAGAATCCATGGCATTTAGAAGACAGAAGTTAGACAAAAGAAAATTGCATAGACAAATTATTTTGTGAAACATAGCAGAAAATTCCTCAACCCTAGAAAAAGAAGTTCACAACCAAATATAGAGCACTTAAAACACCAAATAGACACTATCAGAGAACAACTTGATTGACACTCCATAGTTAAAGATAGTAAAGATACAAAGTGAAGAAATTTTACAAAAGAAGAAATATTTGAATAATTTCATATCTTCTATCAGCAACTCCCAAACCAGGAAAATATTCATTGATATATTTGAAGATGAAAAATAAAATAGTTGTCAACCAAGTTGCTGTGCCCTGCAAGATTACTTTTCAAAATTAATGAATAAATTACAATATTGAAGGACAAGTATAAATAAGGAAAGACATCACAACTAAGTCAGGCCAGTTGAAAATTCTTAAAGGAACCCTAAATGGAGAGGTAAAAGTCTCATCCACAAGCACATGGGAAATATCACACCCCATTAAAGGAAAAGATGAACAAAGATCTGAGAAAGCATCAGTATGTTCAGCATAGTAAGCCAGCAAAATCCTAAAACTAACATGGGAGAAAAAGAAATATTAATGATTTAGCTTAACAAAATTACAGGAAAGAGCAAGGCCCTTTTAATAATAAAATCAACAAGATTGGTTGTTGTAAATGGCCACAACTCAACAATAAAAATGAATAAATGGATGGATTGAATAACTAGAATCAGTCACCTATTGTCTTCAAGAAACACTTCTCTAGCAAAGACACTCAAAACTGAATTTCAAGAAACAGAATTCAATGGCATTCTGCTGTCAAATGCTGACATGATGGGACAGATCATTGGATTTTCCATGAAGGCAAGGGCTATGGGGTGTGGTCACCAATCTTCACATACAATTCCACTTGGTAAAGTAGCCTCCATCTTTCTTATGCTGGTCACAGCAGTCAGTCCATCCAGATCTTGGAGTTTAGCACTTGTGGAAAGGAACAGCCATCATCTGCATTCTGGTATAGTGTCTTGTAGAAGAAGGTCACCATCTGTCTGATGTAAGGATCTACATAGTCATAATAGGTCAGAAGCAAATGGTAAGAGATGATCCAGATCTTAGTGTCAACAAGACATGGTGCCTGTTGCAGCATGTTCCTTTCCCTTAAGGGGTAGGTCTGCTGTTATGCTGCTATGCTGGTGTGTAGTTGAGAGGATTGTGTAGTGAGTGCAGATAGGGTGACCAGAAGCTGGTTCTGCATTGTTCCCACTGTGGTGTCTGAAATCCTACCTGATTTGGATCAGAACACAATGTGCTGTCAGTATGTAACTGAGAAGATGCTGGATGCTCTCTTTAAGGCCCTGAATGAAAACCACAGCAACATGGAAAGTACCTTACTAAAATCCAACATGATCATCCCTGGCAATTATCACAGCCAGAATTTTTTAAAGAAAACATTGCCATGAAAACTATCAGAGCACTTAGACACACACACAAAGTGCTTCCTGCTAACACTGGGGCCCTTTCCGTTCTGGAGTGCAGAATGAGAAAGAAGCATTTATCAACTTCAAATGCTACTAAAGCCATAGATATATTCCTATAATTGAGGCTCTCCGTATTCTGCCCTAAAGGACTCTTGCAGGAGGCAGAGCCTGAAGATTGTTCAAGAGGCTTAAGTATGTAAAGTGATCATTGGCCAACAGCTATGCTTGACAAGGAAAGTGCACTCCAAATGGTCAATCCAGACTGCAGTAAGTGAATCCTTCTTCATCTCTAAGCATGTCTACTAAGCATGTCTACTAAGCACTCCAAATGGTCAATCCATACTGCAGTAAGTGAATCCTTCTTCATTTCTAAGCATGTCTACTAAGCATAGGTGATCTATGGCTTCCTCTTTAACACTGCAGGTGCTTGCCTATGCACTTGTTCTTGATGATGAGGTCTTCAGGTTCTTTCTTATCACTCTTGCTACCCTCTGACTTGTGATAGTGTTGTCTATGAATGCTACTTTTGCTATAACTTCCAGGGCACTGTAAAGAAACAACTATTTAAGGGGTAAAGTGAAAGAGACATCAACATATCAAGCAAATGGAAGCTATTAGTAGGAGACACAGATATTCTTATATTTAACCAAGCAAATCGCAGGTTAAAACTGTTCAAAATATCTAAACATGACACCAGCACATTAATAAATAAATAAAATAAAGGGGGGAAGCCTGTATGTGGTAGCTAGAAAAAAATAACACAGATTAGCACAGAAATTATGCTAAAGGAACTAAGGAACTAAGGACTAAAGGAACAAAGCAAAGAATCGCTCAATCCAACAACTGATTTGAAATAAAAAGACACAGTTTCAAATCAATAAAATTATAGATGAAACAGAAGACTTCATAATGTATTCTAATAATATCCAAAAGGTTATTAAGGAATACTTTGAGAAATAGTAGCCCCCAAATCTTGAAAATCTAGAAAAATAGAAAACAATTTTTAAACATGTTTGACTTACTAAATTCAAGTCAGAGGATATAGATAATTTTGACACTTAACAATGAATGAGATTGAATAAATAATAGTTATTACCATGAAGTGAAAACTAGGGTTAGCTAAACTGCCTGTTGAATTCAATTTTACATTTAAAAATGGTCTAATACCAACATTTCTAGGAAAGTTCCATAAATCTAAAAGAGAAGAAATACTACCTAAATCATTCTGCAAAGCCTAGATTTTCCCAATGCTAAAGTCAAACAAAGATACAACAATGAAAACTGCAGAACAATTTTGCCTGTGGACATAGGTACACAAATTCTGAAGAAAATACTTTCAAACTGAGTTTAAGAGTACACTGTTTCACATCACAACCAGATATGTTTTATGTAAGATATGCAAGATTGAATAAAAAACATACTAATCACCAATGCATTGATGGAATAATGATTCAATCAGATCTTTCTCCTAAGAAGAATCAAAAATGAGCAGAAAGTGTTTTTAAAGGTGTTCAACAACTCTAATCCTCATAAATAATCAAATGCATCTAAGTAAGAATCTTTGGAAATGAGATGCAGTCTTCAGCATTTTTAAGCTCGTCAGATGTTTCCAATGAAAGATAAACCTGAGGACAGGATTATCTTGTCCCTGGACATTGTCTGCCTAAGTAAATATCATAGGTATGTATTTAAAAGAATGTATAAATGAATGTGTCAAAGATGGAAGCATATAAAATAGTTTACAATTTCATCTGAACAAAGGTCATTGCCCAGAAATTATGGACTTTCTGGGGTATATTGGTGAATCATGACAAGAAAGTGGATAAAGCACTTGGTAGGCAAGTGTAAGGACTGGAGTGACGAACCCCATAGCCCATCTACAACCCAGAGAAGCAAGGAAGCCACCTGTTACCTTAGTATTCAGAGGGCAGATTAAGGTAGCCCTATGGCAATCTGGCCAGCTAGACTAGTGAGGTGTCAAGCTGTGGATTCAACTGAGAAATTCATTCTTATGTAAAGTAGAAAGTGATTGAGATGATAGACAGCATCAACTTTGGAACTTTGTATGCTCACACACACGTGTATATTGCACACACATGTTCATATATACACACATGAATGCATGGTTCTATTGTCATTGGCTGAGGCCAAAGACCTGAGGAAGCCTCCTTTTCATAGGCAGATGTCTCATAGTTGATAAAGGAAAAGATTAATAAGGGGAGGGGAGGTCCAGCCCAAGACCCTTCATCCATAGTGCTCAGATAAACATTCCTCAAGCCCAATACCATGGAAAGGCAGGATCTCATCAGTGACTAGTGACATAATACATGTTAGCACCTGAGGGAGTGATACTTGCTGTTAGAATAAAAAAATAAAAAACAAAAACAAAATAAAAACAACAGAGAGCAACAAAAACAACTACAAAAAAAACCCCAAAATACCAAAAAATTAGGTAGCAGCCAAATGCTTCTTCTCTCAGAGTGAGAATTCTAGGGTTCAAACACACTTCAAACCTCGTTTAGCTCTAGGCTAGCCCCACAATGGAGGAAATCCAAAGAATCATTATGACATACTTTAAAAAAATTGTACTCCACCAAATTGGATAACCTAAATAAAGATAAGATACTTTTCTTGTTAGATACTGCCTCCCAAAGTTAAATCAAGATAAGGCAATCAATTTAAATAGACCTATAATCCCTAGGAAAATAGAAGGAGTCATTAAAACCTGTCAACCAAAAAATCCCAGGGCCAGTTTTAGTGCAGAATTCTACCATACTTTAAAAGAAGTGCTAACTCCAGTACTGCTCAAATTATTCTACGATATAGAAACAGAGGTAACATTGACTAATTAATTTTATAAGGTCATAGTTACCCCAATATCCAAACCACACAAGGGCACACAACGAAAGTATATTGCAGACCAATATACCATATGAACACAGATGTAAAATACTCAATAAAATACTTGAGAGTGGAAACCA
Organism: Cricetomys ansorgei; assembly: GCA_026225945.1. Taxonomy (NCBI): domain Eukaryota; kingdom Metazoa; phylum Chordata; class Mammalia; order Rodentia; family Nesomyidae; genus Cricetomys; species Cricetomys ansorgei. Next base: position 30,276 of record JAMJFZ010003769.1, read on the forward strand.
AGATCATCGCAAAAATGTATCCAACTTGATATATCTGTGGCTCCTGGACGATCTTTCAGGGGATCGAATCAGACAAAATGCTAGTCTGTGCACGGCAAAGGCATAATTTATTTGTCGTTACAAATTGGCGTAGTTGGCAGGATCTGCTGGGGAAGGCAGTGATGCCTTTGTTTCTCAAAAAATCTGAGATAGCTTGTGTAGCCTGTGATAAAAACCTGGAGAGGCACTCCTTAATACAGGAGCTGGCGGTATTAGTGTGGATCATGTAGATGCCCAAAGATTCCTTACTATTTCTACTAATCCCTTTGTTCAGATAGCTATTTGAGATCACCAGCATGCTGATTCCAATAATGCCTCCACTACCCTTTTAGCATTAGCTGCCCGGGGATGTATTGTTCTATATCCCACCGATGGTTCATGGCTGGTAGAGACACGTCCTTGGTACTCTTAAGGATGGTATGTCTCGTTTGAAGGAGGAAGCCATGAGAAAAAATAGCCGAGAACGAAGATATGGGGAACTGGACAAATAGCACCACTCAGCAAGATAGAGGAAGTTTTAGCGGGCAGAAAAAAGTGAATATCAGCAAAGAGCAATCCTCTTATCTGTTTACCTTGGTTTCTACTGCTCCCTTACTGACACATCCTGCTCTGTTTATCCTTTTGATGAGCTGGCCCACTTGAAATAGGGGAGAGGCCAAGCCCCTGGTGATCCATCTGTGAGGGCAGTTTCTAGGACTGATTTTCGCCCTCATGTTCCCATTACTATTTATTGGAAGAATAGATCACTAACTCAGACCAGGGCATTGGCAGATACTGGGGTGGAGGCCTCCTTAATATGTAGAAATCTAAGTACATGCAAAGGAATTCCTATTACTATTACAGGATTAGGAGGTAATGAGATACAAGCAAGGCAGGTCAAAATAAATATGAAAATTGGAAACTTACCTCGTAGGGAATACAATGTAGTAGCAGTTTCCATTCCCAAGTATATAATTGAAATTGACATATTATGAGGAATTTCTCTAAAATTAGATGATGAGAATTATTACTTTGCCATATGCTCACTACAGATGTATAGCATCATTGTGGGCAAACTGCATCAACCTCTGTGCAATTACCTGAAGCTACTAAGACCATCACCTACAAACAATACCAAATTTCAGGCAGGCAAGAGGAGATCACTCAGACTATTAAAGATTATGTTAACGCTGGAGTCATGATTCCTATAACCACTGAATGGAACAACCCTATTTGGCCTGTTTGTAAATCAGATGGCTCCTGGAGAATGACAGTAGATTATAGGGAACTAAACAAAGTGACTCCTCCTCCTTCTGCTGCTGTACCAGACACTATCACTCTAGTAGAGAGACTACAGTGTCATTCTGGAACTTGGTATGCTGTTATTGATATTGCTAATGCTTTCTTTAGTATTCCTATTCATGAGTCCAGATGGTCTCAGTTTGCCTTTACATGGCAGAGAAGACAATACACCGTCACCTGTTTACCTCAAGGATATAAACATAGCCCCACCATTTGTCATCGCTTTGTAGCAGAGTACCTGGATAAATATATTCCAGATTCAGAAACAATAATCACACATTACATTGATGATATTTTACTTTAATCCATTACCCAAGAAAAAGTACAAGAACACCTTGAAAATATTATTCAATTATTAAAAAGTAAAGGATGGGAAATTAATCCTAAGAAAATTCAAGGACCGGGCCAAGAAGTACAATTCTTGGGAATCCAATGGAGTCATGGGGCCAGAAATATATTACCTAAAGCAAAGCAGAAGATAAGGTATCTTACAGTTCATAAGACTAAAAAGGAACACACAGGGGTTTGGAGCCAAAACATACCAGGTATTCTGCACTCCGTTGGAGAGCCTGAGGGAAGGCAAAGGGTCAGGAGGGTGGACTAGCAGGAAGGTTAAATCATCGCCGTGGTCCATACATAACTGAGGCCTCAATACCAACCCTCTTGGGAATGTGTTTTAAAAATGTGTTTTCTGATGTAAATCTAAAAAAAAAAAATATTAAGTTAAGATAGATTTTGTATGGTGTTTTTGTATGCTAAAATAAGGTTTATAAAGTCAGGATTTTCAAGAAGAGTGTTTAATAAGATATCAAAAACTATATCTCTGTGTATTCCTATACAGGATACATCTTTTGCAGACAGTCATCTTTTTCAGTTTAAGAGTAAAGTGTTTAAAACAAAACAAATAAAAATAACTGGTTTGTTTATAAAAAAACCTGCAGTTTTAAAACTGAGGGACCATGAGGTATCTGAGCTCTAGTGTAACAGCTGCCTCAGGCCTAAAAGACAGAATGCTGCTGAGAAGAAAAAATGTGTGCATTACACTATGGGATATTACAAGCACAAAGTTGGAAGGTTTTGAACTACTTTAAGAAAATTTTGGACTTTTACAAAAGCTAAAAGTTAAAGCTAGATGTTTTTAGAAACAGCTTTTAAGAAATTTAAATTCACATGGCTATGGGACAGTTTAAGTTGAAAAGATGTTTACAATAACCTAAATAATACAGCAAAACAGGAAAAAATTATAGGTAAAGTTTTGTCAACATGAGAGATACTTAATATAGATGGCCCTCACCCCTCAGAGATCTGGTGATTATGGCTTTTAATTAGAGTCACAAGTAGAGAACCCCAGATCCTAACAGTGACCCCAACACTTCCAGAGAAGACAGACAGGGACAGAGCAACCTCACCTGGGTTGTGGTAATGCATCACTGGACAAAACTGCCCAATGCTTCACCTACCAAGGACCTGCCTAAACCATGGACAAATAAGACACTAGAGAGTAGATCACCCTGCTTTGGCTGGACAGAGCAGAGGCTGATCCCTCTGAGTCTTTCCCACAGAAAGGTACCTTCTGGCCTGGCAACTGAAGACTGGCCTAGAAACTGAAGACTGTCATTGCCTTGAGGCCTCTGCTCCCCATAAGGTCACAGGGAACACAGAAAATGCAGGGTCATCTGTCTAGGTATGGGTAAGTCTATGACATTTTAATTGAGTTATACTTTTTGCTATAATTTAGTATTCCCAGATCTCTGGTGGTGTTGATGGCTAACTGTAGTTCTGTTAGTTTAAGAGCAATAGACAACCAGTTCCTCCCTCTGAGGCTACTAGAGTCCCTTTCTGAATAAGACAAACAGGATTGTCTTGCTAACAGGCTTACTGTTAAAAGATAAATAGGTTTGTGATGTAACTTTAACTATCCCTTCATTTGAAAAAAAAAATGCTTGCCTAAAAGTGACTGCTCTCAGTACTAACAACTCATGTCTTTGGTAAGTAGTCAGATTAAAAAGAAAGTTTAAGGTCTAGGAAAAAGAATGTTATATGAAAGCCTAAGTAAGTTATGAATATCTGAGAAAGTGATTTTAGATGAGAAGGAGGTTTGAGATAAAAGTTAAAAGGTATAAGAGAGCGGTATAAACTTAAAAGGTTCAGAGTTATAACATTAAAATCCTGGGTACAAGTTTTGATGAGCTGGTATATTTGTTTTTATCCAGATTGTTCCTGGTCTAGAGACTTGCATGGCCATCTATCTAGTCTGGAAATATATATATATATACTTCAATGCTAAAGGGAGCCAAAAACCATTCTCTACATTTACAATGACAGATTTTGTCTTAGTGTTGTATATCCTGGTTTTGGTTACTTGAAAACTTTTTATAATACTGTACTCTGTAAACAGATATTAATTCACTAAAATACAGATTCTGTGTTGTGTAAATCATGGCCTACATTAAAGTCCCTAAGAACATATGTTTTAAATTGCCTAAAAAAGGCTCAAGTCTGAGGTGATTCTCATTGACTGTTTAACAAACACTTGTTAGTTGTTCTTTCTACAATGTGAATTACAACGATAAAAGTTCCAAATGTAAGCTTCTGTAAACTTTAACTTCTGCCTCTAGTTTTTATCTGTCTCAACAGATCACCACTTGGCTAAGAGACACCTTTCAGGAATCAAACTGCTTCAACTACTGTGAATCCTGGACTTGCTGAAAGCTGATGGCCAGTCCAGCTGATGTGACCACCCCTGTTCACTCTGCTGGATCAGTGAATCAGACATAATCCAGTGCCTAACCATGCCCCCAGCTTTTGACTAATACCAGCCTGTTTGGGGCTCCTGAGAATGATGCTCCATCTCAGCAGAAAGCGATCTAATAGATTACAATGTCCCATTTCCTCAGGCTGCAAGTTTTGATCAAAAGAAAAACTCCCTAGGACTGGGGACATGGCATATATAGTGCCTATTGGCACACCAAAACATTACCTGTTAAGGCCAGATAGACACAGGTTCATTAAACTGACAATATGATAAAACACCCACAAACAGAGGAATCTTATAGAGATGCTGACAATATTATCTATAACTTAACTGAATGTATCCTTACTGATAGAGGACCAATATGTAATGGCTTAACCCAAATAACTGAACCCTGTATGTTATCCCATTCCACTAATGTGTGTCTTCTTACTATATACTCCATCACTAATTATTCTATATTATATGAAGTAGAACCCCAACATGTATTTTTAGCTGGCTCCAATAAAACAGAGCTCCTCAGTATGAGATGAGACTACCATCTCCCTTCTCAGGATGTCTGCAGCATCTTGAGTTTCTCCAGTATAACTGTGTTGCTTATTACCTACTACCCGATCTAGTGGATGATGATTTTGAGTTGCTCCACTAGAACAGTTTTGCTTATTACTGACTATCCGTTCTAGTGGATGATGTCACTTTGACCTAGATACCAATGTATCTTATCTTGAACTGTTGGATGTATCAACAAATGAAAGTGTTGTATTGGTCATTTAATATGCCTACACCTCAACCCAACCCTAGGACTGAATGCAAGCAAAGAGATTTTTGTTGGTAGAGGCTTGGGTTAAGGCTTCAGACTATTAATACATGGCATGACCTGATTTCCCCTCTTCTCCTTCTGGGCACCTGGCCAGTACCTAGGAGGGAAACAAGGAGAATGGTTCAGAACATCAGATAGGACATATGATGCATTTCACCCCGGGTGTCTCTGGCCAAGATTTGGGTGTGAAAGGGACTGCCAAATATCGTCTTGAATGCATGCCAGAAACCTGGCCAAATTGCCTCCTTTGTCTAGAAAGCCTCGAAAAGACACACTCCCAAAGCCAGAGCTGCTGCTGCCTCAAACCTGGGAGAGACATGCAGTCCAGCAGAAAGACTGTCTAGACTTGTGATGAGTTGGTGATGCCTCTATTTCCCAATGTGCCTGTATTGAAATCAGCATGCCTAGTGGTAATTTCCTGGGTAGAGTCCTTCTAAAAGGATCATTCTGTCTTTCCTTTCCCTAGTCTTGCTCTTTGTACTGTATCACTTCTCACTAATAAATCTACTCTAAATATATCTGTGGCTCGTGGACGTTCTTTCAGTGGATCGAATCAGACAAAGTGCTAGTCTGTGCTCGGCAAAGGCATAATTTATTTGTTGTTACACATGATCAAGTATGCTTCATCCCAGAGATGCAGGAATGGTTCAACATACAAAAATCACTCAATGTAATTCACCCATATAAACAAATTGAAAGAAAAAAATGATTGTTTTGTTAGATGCCAAAAATGTCTTTGACAAAATCAAACACACAGTTAGATCCTGTTTTTCTCTCTCCTTTAAAATTTTTCTCTTTCCTTTTGCTCTAGTTTAACTCTAAAACTTTCCTAAGCTATTCTTAGGGTATTGCAGGTCTCTCTCTTGGGCTTTATCGTAAGCTTAGGGGATGCTGCACTTATGTCCTGAGCCTGTCTCCTACCCATAGGAATGACACAGTCCATACACCCCCTTGGGAAACTTATCAGACTTTGCAAATGATCATGTAATGGAACTTTGGATCCCAATATTATTCGGGATCTCTTTAACTACTGCTTGTGGTCCTGCAAATGGAAACAGGTTCCCTGCTTAGAAACATTTCCTTACCCAACCCCTCCCTCTGTTCTTCTTTTTCCCCTACCTATCCCCCTACTGTTTACTCCAAACTAGATGACTCTTTCATTCTTTTTGACCCCACTAGTGAGCAGCCCCCTTAGCAAACTGAATCTTGACCCCCCCAATACCTTATTTCCTACTCATAGCAGGGAGGCCGTACTCTAACACTCTGGCAGCTACTCCAAACCTCTTCCTCCCACAAACGTTCATCACCTGGCTGCTGGATCATAATTCTTAAAAAAAAAAAAAAAAACAGATTATGTCCCGTTTTTCTCTCTCCTTTAAAAATCTTTCTCTTTCCTTTTGTTCTACTTTAACTCTTAAACTTTTCCTAAGATATTTACATGAGTCTAACACTACCCACGTGAACCAATGCCATCTTGACTTTTCCAACCTTTAAAAAAAAATGGCCACATTCTTTTAATGCAAGAATCAGCAGAAAGTTTGGATCAATTGTGATTACTGTTTCTCTCTCTGTATGTACGGGTATTTTGCTTTTGATATTATAGGAACACAGCAGAGAGATTTTAGATTTTAAGAGTAAATGTTGAAATCAATATTGTTAAAGAATAAAACATGTTATTAATTTAAGAATCATCAGATGATGGATTTCATTGGATTGAGATTGCTGTTTCTCTGTTTAAATAAAAGAGCATTTTACTTTTGATATTACAGAATATACTTAAATATTAAAAATTTCTAAATATATAAAACTATGGGATATTTAAATCTATAAACTGCTTTTAGACTATTTCATATTATGATGCATTTATTCATCTCTTCTCACTTTTAAGGTCATCCTTAAAAATGTGTTTATAACCACTTATGCTTTTACTCTGTCCAACATCAAGCTTCTATAAAATTTTTTGATATAAAACAGATTCATTTGATAAATAAAGTTTACAAATTCTTGCGGTCAATTCAAGTTATAACATATAGATTGTGGTCCTCAAATCCTCCAGAGATCTACTGAATATGCACTGAAATATTTAAGCTTTCCTCAATAAACAGTGGCCACTCCTAAAGATAATCCTTGAGATCTCCAAGAAGTTAATGGTGCTCTACAATGAAGAATTCACCTAGATCATGCTAAAGCTAATCACTGGCGAAACTGTCCTATACCTCACCTGTCTCTAGGCTCCACACTAACTGGACACATTTGGGTTAGCTGCTTTACTCTGCCTAGCCAGGGTAAGACTATTTGCCTTAGTTCCTTCCCACAGCAAAAACCATTCCAGATCTGGGCAGCCAGAGGCCAACATGATTCTGTATGACAGCTGGAGATCAAATACTGTTCTACTTCTATGCATCAGATGGCTTCTTCCCACAGCGGACCAGAGGAGCCTCAGGGGACTGCTAGGTAATGGATCTCTGTCATTTTTAATTGATACATAGGTCATCGAGATTCTATAATTTATCCTTCCTCAGATCTCTGATGGCTTGACGACTAACTATAGATCTAGAAGTAACAAACATCTACCAGCTCTATGATTAGATAAAGGTCTGTACAAGTTCTAAGGATCTAAAATATGATTTAAGATATATAGATACAAGTTGTAAAAGTTTTAAGATATATAAATGATTGGTTATATTGGTTGTTTTTCTTCAACCTATAGACTTGGAAATGCTTCTCACCAGGTGATAATGTTTCTATCCGATTTGTATACCCAACTCTCCTGATGCACAATGTGTTCATGATTCTGGCCCAAGGTCATGGCTTTTGATGACTCAAAGGTATGGATTTGCTACATTTATAAATCTGCTCTAAATATTTTATTAGCTGCTTTCTCTATAATATGTATTTAAGTACATGATATTTGATATGACTTGAGGGTCTGTGTTTGCACTTCAGTACAAATGATAATGGTAACCTAGAGTATCTTTTTTATAACTTTTCATATACTTAAATTTCTTGTGAGCTTCAGGAAATCATCTTGGACCCACCTCCCACAGGTTAGAGTTCAGACTTAAAACTCTCTAACTTCTCACTTGTGAGGATACGATTTATATCTTCCTTCCCTGGACTTGAGAACCCTTCTCCTTCTTACTGCCAAGACTGTGGACCTAAAAGTTCCAAATGTAGGATTTTCCTTTAAGTCTCCTAAACATAACCTCTCTTCCAAGCACATGTTCCAACAGATTTCAATTCAGCTGACTGGACTAACTGAGAGCTGATACATTCAAAAGAAAATTCCCTGATATCAAGGACATAACTTTGTGATGCCTGTGGAAAATCAAAGGAGTGCTTATTTATAAGCCAAATTGACCTAGATTTATCAACAGATAAACCAGTTAGCTCAGATGCTTCTGTCTAATGTCAGCCATCAAGGGGTTTACGTCACCATTGTCCTAATTGGATATAGTAAATTGCCCACTCCTGATTTTTCATCCAGCAACAGAGCCTAGAGAAGTCAAACAACTTGCCCCCATTCCTACCTTACCAGTCAGGCTTCTTGCCTTTTTAATAACAAAAAGGGGGAAATGTTGTGAATTGGCCAGAGTTCCCTTCCTGGAGCTCTGTCCCGACCCACAGGATCTTCAACCATGACCCTAGGTGAGGGCATGGGACAGGGACGCCAGAAGTGAAAGGCAGACAATCTGTCCAGTCAAGCCTTCGATTGTACCCGTATTTATGCAATTTTCTAAGTGGGGAGAAGAGCGGGGAATGTGTAAGCAGGTTGCTATGGTATCCTTATCTGGCATGTGGACTGACCTGGTCTATCTGGTATTCCTAGGTGGTGTTATGATGTCCCAGAGCGAGCGATAAGGAAGTGAGTGGAGCTGTGAGATTCTCTCTAGGGGCTCCCTGTAAAATATATAAGTGTGGAAATGCAGAATGAGGAAGCAATAAAGGTAATTTAGTCCAGCGGCAGTTTCCCAGAACTGGGCAGCTTTAGGCTCTCTGACCTTAGTCCTAGTTCTGTCCATTAAGGCCAGAGGGGAACTGATCTTTTAAAAAAGTGGGGTGCCTTGTATTTCAAGCCAGCGTATCCAGAGGGACCGCTTACCACAGAGCTCATCCATCTCTCATACACCCAACACTCCCACCTTCTGGCCAGGTACTGCCCCTGTACCTGCCACCAGACAGGTACCCATCTCATCAGGCTCATATAATCCAGGCATGATTAGGGCTCCTTCTCTTTAGTCTCTCTCTCTCTCTCTACTCTCTTCCCCTCGTCCTCTCTCTCTCTCTCCCTCTCTCTCCTCTTTTTTGTCCCTTCTCTCTTCTCCTCTTTGGTCTCTCTCTCTCTCTCTCTCTCTCTCTCTCTCTCTCTCTCTCTCTCTCTCTCTCTCTCTCCCCCCTCATTTTTGTCTCTTCTCTCTCCACCTCCCCTCTCTTCACCTTTCCTCTTTCTCTGTGTCTGTCTGTATGTCTGTCTGTATCTCTCTTTTCCTCTTTACTCAGAAGCAGACACTCCATGTCTCACCCCACCCCAATAAACCTCTTGTGTGACCCTGCTGCCTGGTGTTGCTCTCTTTTCTTTGACACTGATTTTGGTCTTTACTGATCTTTCAATAGTTCAGCTTTAATTGAGCCCAAACTGTCATATCTGGATGTATGTATTGCCCTTTGTAGTTTGTGATCACCCAGTAAAGGTGAATAGTCATTAAAATAAAAAATAAAGAGAACATGGGAGAATTTGTGGATGTTGTGGAATATCTTTTTTTTTCTTTTTCTGTTTGTTTTTTTAAGAAAGGATTTCTCTGTTTGTAATGCTGGCTGCTATGGAATTCACTCTGTAGACCAGGCTGGCCTTGAACTCACATAGATCCACCTGCCTCTGCCTTCCAAATGCTGGGATTAAAGGCGTGTACCACCACCACTGGCATGGGACCACTTCTTAACCTGCCTCCTGGACCACCTTGATCAGCCTGAGTCCCTGAAACATCTTGCATCATCAGCAAGCACCCATGGCCTGGCAGATGCTCCTGCCTTATAACAACCCAGGTGGTCTGTGGTCTTTCTCTGTTGCTTTCTCTCTTAGTCCTTGCATTCTCCTCTGCCATCTTGCTCCCCCTGCCATGCCTCCCTCCTGTTTCTCCTCTTTCTCTCTTTTCTTTCACATTTCCCTCCCTCTCTGTCTGGCCTTCCAAGTCTCTGTCTCCCTCTCCTCCTCTCTCTTTCTTCCTTTTTCTTTATCTATTTCTCTCTCTTTTCCTCCTTCCCTCTTCTTTTCTATATCTTTTATCTCTCCCTCCACAATGTCTCTCCCACAATGTACTCTACTCCAGGACTCCCTCCCCCTTACCACAAAAACCTTTGATAGAACTCTGCCATGTGAACAGTCCTCTTACATGATTTCAATGGTGCTGAGACTGCAGGCAGCTCTGATGCCCTAACTCTATATGATTCTAGAAACCTTACCACTCTGCTCTCAATTCAGTGTGACAAACTGTTTCAGTGAGTTCCTTTCAGTCTTATAACTGGATCCTGTGTCCCTGCACTTTTTAAATCTTTTAAAATGTCTCTCCATGTCCATACCAGGTAGCAGCCTTAAGGTACTGCTAGGCCTCTACTAACCAGTCCTACTCTTGGCTTCCTCCCTTGGGTAGGATACCTCTCTAAGCCCAGTTAGTGCTTTTGTTCTTTTGAAAGCCCTGACACCAGGCAAACTGGTTCTCCTTTCAGCCTCTTTTCTAGCAGTGACAATTGTTACAACAATGTTGGTCTCTCTTTCCTGGATCAGTCTCATCTTGGGATGCACCTCTCACTGAGGTCTTGGGTGGAATCACCTCTACCCAGGGTAACAATGCTATCAGTACTGTCCTCATATCTACCCAAGGTAACAATGAGTGCCTGTTGCCCTCCCCCCACTTCTCCCTCCCACTATTCACCCCATTCCCCTTCCTAGACCCCTCCCCTGCACTACCCGGTGGCTGGCTGCTGATGGTAATTCACTAATGTGTGTTTAGTTAAAAAAAAAAAAAGTCCCATCCAGGCCCTTTTATTCTCTGTCCTTTGAAATCTGTGACTCTCTGAAGTTTTACTGGGGGGTTTTATGCTGCTAGCACATGGCTGGCCCCCATCTTTGCTGGGGCCAGAAGTGATAGGACTGGCTGCCATCTTAACTAATGTTAGGAAGATAGTCCACATGGAGATAAACAATGACTGGTTGCCATCTTTACTGAGGTGGGAGGGGACAGGTCTGACCACCATCTTTACTGAGGGTGAAAGGATAGGTCATGTGGTTTCCCCATTACAAAACTATAACACTGTTTCATGGTGATCACTAACTATCAAATGTACATTAACTAGGCATCCAGATATTTCTAACAAAGATGGATTTTTGCATGATAATTCCTGTCCTAAAAGCAAAGTTTATATAAGGTAACATTTTAAAGCAATAATTGCTTAATAAAGTATTAAAGCTCTAGACATTCATGTAGAAAAATACAATCTGAGCTGACTGACTGTCCCGTAATATAAGAGGCAAATTTTGATCTTACTGGATGGTGATTTTATTAGATGGTTTGAACTATTGAAAGTATGTTTTGCTATTGACCTTATATTTTGCTTTACTCACATTGTAATTTTATCCTGCCTTTTCTCTCTTAAAATAAACAGGAACCATACTTTTGATATTACAGGAACACAGCTGAAAGATTTTACACTTGAAGAGTAAATGTTGGAGTTAATATTATTAAAGAAACAACTTTTAAATTTATGAGACTATGGGACATTTCAATCTATAACCTATTTTTAAACTGTTTATATTATGATGCCTTTATTAATCTCTTCCCACTTAATGCCAGTCTTGGAAATATGTGTATAACCACTTACGTTTTTATTAACTTTGTCCAACATCAGGCTTCTAGAAAATTATATGATAAAAAACAGGTGTGTTTGATAAAGTTTACAAATTCCAGGGGTCTATTCAGGTTTATAGTAATATTTGTTTAAGCTTTAGCAATTTAGATGGTATGAGTATGAATAAAGCTTCCAGTCACTCTCTGAACAGCATTGTTGGGTTCATACATTTACTGATTATGTTAAATCTTCAACTCAAAATACAAGGCTCAAACTTACTTATCAGAGATAAAAGCTGTAGCACCCTTACTATTCTTCATGAGACTACATGCTGTTTAATATATAATAGTTATTAGATAACTGACTTGTTATCTATTGTATTGTTGGTTAACTATCACATACATAGTTAACAAATGTTTGATATAGGACATTTAGTAATAAAACATTATTAAATTATACTAAATTAATATGATAATTATTGATTACATAATATTGTATCACAATTAATTATATGATCATTTAATAATGATTGTTATTAATATAATTTATTATTAATTATCATTATTGAATTATCTTGCAGAATACTAAAATTTTTTAAATGTGTTCAGATATACACTTATAGTCATACAGAGTACTAACTAATGTAGTCAATTCCAAAAATAATCTGGTCACTTGTTATAGTCTTATAGTCATGCAGAGTACTACCTAATGTAATTAATTCCCCAGATAAGTTTTATTTAGATTTTGGTATGTCTTTAAGCCTAAAGCAAGTAGCCAAATATCAATATGTGAGATATATATATGGAGAGAAAGAGAGAGAAAGAGAATAGATAGATACACTTAAGGAATTAGGGTTCTCAAGTCTCCATTCATCTGCTGAATATGGCATTTAAATGTTTCAGCTTTTCACAATAAACAGTAACCATTATAAATGGTAATCCTCGAGGTCTCCAAGAAGTTAATGGGGCTCTGCAATGAAGAACTCACCTGGATCACGATAATTCAAACCACTGGACAAAACTGTGCCATCCCTTGCCTGCCACCAGGCTCTACACAAACTATGAACATGTTTGGGTAGGCGGCTTTGCTCAGCGTAGTCAGGGTAAGATTAATTTCTCAAGTTTGTTACCACAGGTGTGTGTGTAGGGGTACATTTCAGACTTGGGCAGACAAAGGCCTGCACCATTCTGCATGACAGCTGTAGATCAAATGCTGTTTTGTGTGAAAGTAGATGTCTGCCCTCAACAAACCACAGGATCCTCAGGGAACTACCAAGATAATGGTTTCCTCTCATTTTTAATTGATACATAGACCTTATAGATTCTATACCTTATCCTTCCTCAGATATCTGTTGGCTTGTTGGCTAACTGTAGTTTTAGGAGCAAAAAATCATCTACTAGCTCCTCCCTTACACAATTCCTCCCACAAGGCTTTTGCTGCCTTTTCATTTCTCTTCAAATGTAAAATCAGGCCTCAGATCTCACCTTGCTAGAATAGCCCTCTAGCTGAGAAAGACAGCATGCCTTGTTCCCATACTCTAAGAAGATAAACTCAGCTAGAAAGTAACTTTAGCAATTTCTTTATTCAAAGGAGTTTGCCTTCCAATGGCTACTTCTCTTTCATGGTCTATATCAATTCTGAGGATCTAAAAGATGTTTTAAGATTATATAGATACAAATTACAATGGTATTAGGATGTATAAATGGTTAGTTATATTTGGATTTCAAAGACTCAGAGTTTTAACATTGACAAAACTCTGGATAAGTGTTCTTAATGGAGATCTGATGAGCTGGTGTCACCATTATCAGTCACAAGTTCAGGATTTTGAATTTCCTCTGGTTGTTTCTCTTAAAAATGTAGTCTTAAAAATGTTTCAAAGACTCACCAGGTAAACAATTCTGTGTGATTTGTGTACCCACCTCTCTATGCAATCAATATGTTCATGCCTCTGGCCCATGCCCATGGTTTTGATGACACAAAGGTATGGATGTACTCCACTTACAAATCTGCTCCAACTGTTTACAAACAGCTATTATCTGCTTTCTCTATAATATGTACTTCAGTTCATAGCTTTTGCTCAGACTCAAAGACATATTTATGTACTTTATTACAGATTATAAACAGTGGTAGCCTACAGTATACATCTCTTTTTGTAGACTTAAGAAATTACTTGTGAGCTTCAGAAAATTGGCTTGGACTCACCTACCACAGATCAAACTCCAGAATTATGTGTCTTTCCATCTGCCCATTCATGGAGGTATGATTTGTCTTTCTCTTCCCTGGACCTGGGAACCCTTCCCCTCCCCACTTCTAAAACTATGGACCTAAAAGTAACAAATGTAAGATTTTCCTTTAAGTTTCCTAAACGTTAATCTCTGTTGCTAGTTATGTTCCAGCAGATTTTCACTTGGGTGACAGGCACCACCCAGAAATCAGCTCCAGACTACAGACTGCACCAAACAACTGCAAGCTCTGGACTTACTGAGAGATATATGGACCGGTCTACCTGATGTGACCACTCCTGTTCCCTCACCTGGATCAGTGAACTCGATACTTCTAATGTATCTAACCTTTTGCCAGACAACCTCACCCCAGCTTTTGACTAGTATTTCAGCCCTCTTGGGGCTCCTTCAAACAATGCCCTGGTTTAATCAGGAAACATTTTCAGCAGAAAATACAATGCCCCATTTCTTCACTAGGCTGAAATACTTAGTCAAAAGGAAACCCCCTAACATTGGAGATTTGTTGGTTGTGTCTTAATCTTATTGGCATACCAGAAGGGATACTTCTTTAAAAAACAAGGAGACTCAGATATGTCGATAGCTAGATTCATTACCTAAGATGGTTCTACCTAATGTCACCCATAACAGGGCCCTTAATTTCTCTGCTTCTGCTAATTACCTTTCGCCCTTTCATCACTAATGCCTTAATTGGATGCAGTAAATTGCCCACTCCTGATTTTGTGGTCCAGTCACAAAGCATGGACTAGAGAAACAGTTGGCTTTTGATGACCTTAGCCAATATTCTAACATTTTGGGGTCCTCAACAGAGTTTCCATTCCTACCTTACTAGTCACATTCCTATTGTCCTTGGCTTTTTAATAACAAAGAGGAGAAATGTGGAATTGCTTTTTAACCCACCTCCTAGACTTCCTTGTACCCCTCCCCAAGTCACCTCGACTTCCTGTATCATCAACAAGGGCCCAGGGACTGGTGGATGCTCCTGCCCCTACACTAACCCCAGTAGGTCTCAGTCTCCTCTGTGCCCCGCTCTCCTTCTTTCACTCTTTTTTCTCTCCCTCTCTCTTCCCTCTCCTCTTCTCTACCTCTGTAAAATTTTCCTCCACAATGTCACTCCCTCTGTGGCATCCTGTTCTACCCCAGAACTCACCATCTCTCCTCCCTCCTCCTTAACAAGCAAATCTTTGATAGAACTCTGCAATGTGTACTTTCTTCTCATAGTATTTCAGTGGACATCCTAAAAAGACTTAATCCTTGTAATATGGACCTTTGAAAACAGAAGAATGTCATTGTAAAGGCAAATCACAGAATAAAATTTCTATAAACTGGAGAAAATCATGCCTATCCAACTGCAAAAGTCCTATAGAGCACCAAACAGACAAGAGCCAAAAATTGTCCACATTATATCTTACTTAAAACATTAAAAATATTGGATAATGAAAGGATATTGGAAGCTTCAAGAAAGATCAAGTCAATTACAAAGTCAGGCACATTAGATTAACACTTGATTATTCCACAAAATACTTAAAGTCAGAAGAACATGGAAAATATTGTGCCGGTAAGGATTTTCTAAGCTTGACAGGAGCTATGGTTGTCTGGGAAGAGGGAACCTGACATGAAAAACAAAATACTTCCATCATATTAGCCTGTGTCCATGTTTGTATGGCGTTTCCTTGATTAATGGTTAATGTGTGAGGGGCCAGCTCTCTGAGTCAGTGCAACACCAAAGTAGGTGGTCTTGGGTTACAAAAAAACAAGAACTAAAAAACAAGCTGAGCAATCTTTAGGGAGAAAGCAATTATTCCACATTTTCTGATGATCTTTCCTTCAGATCATGCCTTCTGGTACTTGGACAGTTTTACCCGTGGTTCCCATTTACAGTTGTGTATTGTATTTCTTTTAGACATAAACATGTTCCAACTAAGGCTGAGGTATTAAAACAGGAAATGGGAATTGGAATTTGCCTAGCAGATATTAAGGTATTCTAAAGAGATATTTTCTTTCAGAAATGGATCTCGTATTGTCTCAATTTTTATTTTCTGAGAAGTACAGTATAATTGAGTTCAGACTGGAAATTAAACACTTACTAGACCAGTTCTAGAAATTGTACAAGATAAATAAAATTAAATAAAAATGTAGACAGTGCCTCAGACTAAAATGTAAGAACATGTATTTCTACAATTTTTGTATCAGCTAAAAATATAGAAACAACAAATTGGAAGACAAAGCTAAAGTTCATTTTGCAATGGTAGAAAATAAATATCACTTACAACTTGAGAATTGTCTAATGAATAAAGAAAGTGTGAGTGTTTACTCAACATAAACCTGGATTACTGTGACTAAAATGTGTATCATATATAAATATTTTCATTAAGTTAGAAGAATAGCAATGGAAAAATATCCAAAGAGAAACCTAGAAGAATGCAATTACTTACATTCTATGTCTCCTGTTAGTGATTTTATTGCCTCTGTTTGTTTTGATCTATTTTCTTCTATCCATATGAAATAAAAGAGTGTTATTGAACTTAAACATTTCTGCTGAAAATCCTCCACAGGGCCCACTTGATGTCCCTGTTTCTCAGACTATAGATGAAAGGGTTCAGCATGGGGGTAACCGTGGTGTACATCACTGAGGCCACTGCACTTGTCCTGAAGGAATGTGAGGCAGCTGAACTGAAGTAGGCACCAAAGCCTGTTCCATAAAATAAACAAACAACTGACAGGTGAGTGCCACAGGTGGAGAAGGCTTTGGCTTTACCACCTTTTGATGAAATACTCAGAATGGAAGAAACAATTCTTTTGTAAGAATAAAGGATCCCTGCAACTGGAATGCCACCCAAAATTAGACCAAAAATATACATGAATATTTCATTATTAGAACTGCTTGAATTAGAAAGACTGAGAAGTTGAGAAGGGTCACAAAAGAAATTGGGGATTTCCACAACTCTGCAGAAAGTAAGTTGTGATACCACCCAGAAGTGCACCTGGGAGTCCAGAAGACTGACGGAGAGTGATACCAGGGACAAGAAGACACAGAGGCGGGGATGCATGATGAGTGTGTAGTGTAGAGGGTGACAGATGGCCACCAAGCGGTCATAGGCCATCACAGTCAGGAGAGCACTGTCCAAACATACAAAAAGGACAAAAAAGGACATTTGTGTTAGGCAGCCTGAATAAGTGATGGATCTATTGTGTGTCTGGATGTTTGCCAACATTTTGGGGATTATAGTACTGCAGAAAAAAATGTCTGTCGAGGCCAGGTTGCAGAGGAAGAAGTACATGGGTGTGTGGAGGTGAGAGTCAGAGCTGACAGCCAGGATGATGAGCAGGTTTCCAAGCACTGTGACCAGGTACATGGACAGGAACATTCCAAAGAGGACAGGTTGTATTACAGAATCCTCTGAAAGACCAAGAAGGCGGAATTCACAGGTACAGGTTTGGTTCTCAAATTCCATGAAGAAGGAATACCTAGTAAAAATAACACCATTCAAACAAAACAAAACAAACATATTGTCAATCTTTTATAATCTTAAATATCAATATTTAACAATTTTATCTTGAATGTAAAGCTATTACTGACTTTGTTAATACTTCTCAGCTGAACTCATCTTCAGTGGTGTTTCCTCGGGCTCCAGAGCATTAGAGATTAAAGAACATTTAAGAAAACTGAGTTTATGACTACCTTAAATGTCAGTTGTCTAGTTTTTCTTCAGGTTTGGAATTGAAACCAGGATCTTTCATGTGAGTTACAAAGATTGTTTTGGTAAATTAAATTCCTAAATTATACAATGCCTTTTATAGGAGAAATATTCAACAACAAATATCCTTCATTCTAAAAAATATTTTATGGTCCTAAGAGTTAGTATAATATTTCTTATTTTCCCTAAATATTGCTTAAAATGTTTTATTAGGCAGAGCCCTAGTAGAGACAAAATTGAGTTGCCTTTAAATTTTTTTCCTATTTCGTATACCAATTATTTATAAGAATTTTCTTTTTGATTACAGGCATTTATCCTCCATACAATTATATATGTACTCACAACTATTATTGTAATTTAGCTATAGTATTCTGAAATACAACTAAAGATAAAAATCTGTGACCTTAATGAACTTTGTGTTTTATAAATGATTTTTTCCTTAATGCACAAAAATCACATGTTGACCACGTGAGTGCAGGTAGTTCAATGAAGCAATGTATAAACAGTAGTTACCTTTCATGAATGCTTGAAAAATACTTTGCATTAGTACAGTGCAGGGTTTTTTCCACTAGTCATGTACAGGCTGAAGCAAATCTCTGACGTTATACTTCTTTAAGTTCTGTGTAGGTATTATGGCCTAAACAAAAATCTTAACTTAGTGTGTTATCTTAGCCATCTCTGACTAAACTGAAGAAAAGAGAAAATTCATATCTGAAACCTTAAATGGTCTTCTTTATGTGAGATTAAAGTATTTTTCAAATCAATGTCTTTCTCAGACATGAATGGATTATATCTTTAATTCATCTTTATCTAAGTAAGCAAAAAGACATTATTGCTTCATGAACATACAAAATTATAAGAATATGGAATAAAATTAAACTTGCTGGACATTTTGTTAACCTGTTAAATGTGTAACCTGCTGAACTTAACATATCTGGTTGTTTATTAGATATAGTAGTATTTAAATAGTAGTACTGACTAAATATAGTAGTACTGTATAGTCAGTATAGTAGTATATTACAGTACAGTATAGTCAGTAGTACTGTATAGTCAGAATAATAGTACTGACTAAATTCTAGAATGACATTTTAATTTACATTCGCTTTTAAAAATTTATTGATGTTCTTCCTGAAACCTACAAAGAATTAAATCAGAAAGTGTAACATATAATTTTGTGAAGTTCTAACAAATAGTGAAGAGAACTACTGTTTAGCAGTCAATAAATGCTCCAAGAATATTATCTCTTTCCATTTACAGTATTTCCCAATACCCATAATGAGGAATGCTTTTGAATTCTTATTTATTAGGGAAATATTAGCTATAACTAAACCCCTAGCATGACAACTTGTTATATTTCTATTTTCCCAAAAATAAACTCTGTGATCAAATTGGTCTATCAATTTCCTGTCAATGTGTGGATGTTATGTTCTTTTTATGTCTCTGTAAATTATTTACTAGGAAACACTCTAAACAGTATTATATTATAAATGTCTTTTAAAAATAAATTTAACACTGTGTTGTGCTTTAAACTTTTCATAACATTCACATTTACTTGCCGCGTTTAAATGATACATAGTCCTATGTGAAATATGAAACTCATTTTATCAAGCTTTCTCATACCATGTTTAGGAATGTTTTAATGCATCTATGTATATCTCTCAAGAAATTATTACTCTGAGAAAATATATGAAATGTAACTATAAATTGTTATAGCGTTAGTTTCTCTTCTTCTGAGGTTTTGTATTGTGCTGAAGAAAGCAAAAGTCAACTAAAATAAAAACCACTGTAGGAGGAAAACAAAACTGTCCATTAGAGTCATTTCAACACTGTAAGAACCGGTAATAAAACCTGAATAGGCATCTGAGCTGAAACTTTGCATATCCCAACAGGTGATGAGAAAATATGTCTCTCACAGTATAACCTCTACCTACTGTGTTTCCTCTGAACTCACTGGAGTGCTGGAGATCTCTGATGGCATATAAAACATGTGACCACATCTGTGGCCTCTTGAATTCTTGTTTGACAAGGTCTGAGGATTTCTTGTAAGAAGTGGCAGGAATCAAGAGTGACATAAGGCCACTTTGTAACAGATGATGCTTTTGGAAAGAGGAGACACAGGTGTAGAAACTACCTGACAGACACAGGGATTCTAAAAGACCAGAAGCAAAAGCTGATTATTTATAGTTGCTTTGTTTGGAGGATTCAAATAACAATTCTCCTAATTAGTCACATTGTCCCATGTTGTCACAATCTCTGAAGATGCTTATTCTTAAAAGACAAATAAATATTGTTATACCTCTCTGAAACACCTTCATTTTCTTACAAAACCTCCTGAGAATTCTGGTGTTCTTATTTTTCATTACAAGTTCACAGCATAAAAATGTGACTTTTTAACATCTTCTGTGCTTCTTGTTAGACCTAAACATTTGTGTCTCTTACATATCCTATACTTTACAAAGAATTATTTATTCTATCGGAAATATTCCATGTCATTTCCATTTTCTCAATTAATATTTGCATCAAATAAAAATCTTATATTTTTTGAACTCTTTCACTTGTGGGATGTGGTAATGTTCATTGGAGATTTATAACTTTTGCTTAAATAAATGAGCTCCAAATTCTATTTTTCATTTTCAATTCTCCTATGTTGATTTTTTAAAATTGCTATTTTATAAATATATTTATTACTTTATACTTTGAGCAAATAACTGTGGCATTTCTAGCAGCTTCATTTTGGGTGCATTCTATTAGTTGGGAGCCATTGGGTGCATTCCCAACTTCCATTCTCACTCACATGACTTTTTATGAGATGCATCTTTTCTAGGACTCAGACATCTCCTTAAATTTATGCCAGCTGAGTTTCTCACATGCAGATGTACAATCTGGCAGACTCCTTCCAGAAGTTCTGGCAAACAAGTTTCTGAAAAACAAACACTTAAAATCTAGAGTAAGTTTATGTCTTGAATTTTGAAGTATAGAAGGGATGTCTAACTATTTGTTGACATTGTATAGGCTTACAGTTAACACACTGGGTCAGAAAGGCTAGTTTCATCATTATAATTATTGTCATGTAAAAATGAGCAATTGATTTTAGTTTCTACACTTTGCATGGAAATACTGGCAGTGGTGGGATATAGTTTTGATCACAGTGAGGAATAATGAAGGAGGACGATTCCTGTAGTTCACTGACCAGTTACTCTGCCCCCAAATTTCAAACTTGAGAGACCCTCCTCTCAATACAGGTAGACAGAGTTCTTGACGATTATCTCCATGATTGTCTTCTAGTGTCTACATGCCCATATACACATATATGTACATGCATGAACCCATTTGTGCATATGTAGACATATGTGTACCTATGAGAATGCACATTGCTTTCAACAAAAGAACACACTGAAGAAGCCCATCCTTTAAAATAATAACAACACCAGAAATGTGGTTTATGTGGAAACTTCTAAATTTTTTCAATATAGAAGTCACACTTCAAAGTTCTTAGTATAGTATGATTCTGGAAGTATAATTCTTCTCTTCAGAATAATCAAACACTTGTCACACCACCATGATATCAGTATAATTACTATAATGTAAGTACCAGCATTCAGATAAAATTTGACTCTCAGTTTATTATTCTACAGATCCTACTATGTTGTCCCAGGCAATGTGGCCATAAGAAGCAAGTGTAAGTATACATTTTTTCAATGAGGTAATTCTAGATATCTCAATACACATACAAATTTCCCAAGTGCTTTCTAATTTCTGCTCATCCAGAAAATGCTTATACTTCGTAAGGATATATTTTATTGAATTCAATTTTCAACTATTCCCCGAGATCTTTTCCATCTATGTTAGGAAAATGGGTCTGTAGTTTTCTTTTGAGTATGTACCTTTGCTCAGATTTGCTACTGGTCTGACATTGGCTTTTTTGAATGAGGTTGGCATGATACCCTGTACTGAAACAACGGTCCTCATTCCTACCACAGGAAGTGCTCAAACTTAAAAGTAGAGCCATAAGATGGCTTTCTGCCATCAGAAAGCATCATTAAGAACATGACAAATTCAGGTCAGGAGGACAAATCTGATAGAATAATACACTCAGAGATATATAAGGCAAACATTAATGAATATTACAAATACTACAAAATTACTATGGTATAATCAAGAGATCGCACATAAGAATCCATGGTATTTAGAAGGGAGAGGTTAGATAAAGCAAAAATGCATAGACAAATTATTTTGTGAAAACGTTGCAGAAAATTTCTCCACCCTAAAAAAAGAAGTTCACATCCAAATAAATAGAGCATTTAGATGCCCAA
This sequence comes from Cricetomys ansorgei, assembly GCA_026225945.1. Lineage (NCBI taxonomy): Eukaryota > Metazoa > Chordata > Mammalia > Rodentia > Nesomyidae > Cricetomys > Cricetomys ansorgei. The sequence goes on from JAMJFZ010003769.1 coordinate 52,262, forward strand.
ATAGATACCATCAGAGAACTACCTGATTGACACTTCATAGTTAAAGATACTAAAGATAAATAAATGAAGAAATATTACAAAAGAAGAAATATTTGAGTAGTTTCATATCTGTTATCAGCAACTCCAAAACCAGGAAAACATTCAAAGATATATTTCAAGATGGAAAGGAAAATAATTGTCTACCAAGTTCCAGTGCCCAGCAAATTTACTTTTTAAAATTAATGAAGCAATAACAGTATTTAAGGACAAGTACAAATTAAGTTAATTCATCGCAACTAAGTCAGGCCACTTGAAATTTCTCAAAGGAATACTAAATGGAGAGGTAAAAGTCTCATCCACAAGTACGTGGGAAATAATACCCTCCATTAAAGGAACAGATTAAAAAAAGATTTGAGAAAGAACAGTATGTTCTTAGTAAGTCATTGCAAGCCAGAAAAATACTAAAACTGATTTAGGAGAAAAAACTACTAATAATTTAGCTTATCAAAATTACAGGAAAGTGTAAGAACCTTTTAACGGTAATCTCCACCAGAAAGGTTGTTGTAAATGGCCTCAACTCAACAATAAAAAGGCAGACTAACTGATTGGTTTTAAAAAGAAGAACCAATTTCCTTTGCCTTCAAGAAACACCTTGCTTTCAAAGACACTCACACCTGAATGTCAAGAAATAGAAATTAATGACATTATGAAGGCAGATGCTAGTATGAATGGGCAGAATATTATCATTTTCTGTGAAGGCAAGGGTTGAGGGGGTGAGATCCCCAATCTTAAGCAAATAATGCCGCTTGGTGAAGTAGCCTCCATTCTTCTTATGCTGGGAATAGCAGCCAAATAGTCCATCAAGATCTTGCACGTGATAACTTGCTGGAAGGGACAGCCGTCATATGCCTTCTGGCATCCTGTCTTGTGGAAGAGGGTCACCCTCCTTCTGATTCAGGGATTCACACAGTCATAATAGGTCAGAAGCAGTTAGTAATAGATAATACTGATCTCAGTGTCCATAAGACTCGGGGCCTGTTGCAGCATGTACTTTCCCCTGGAAAGGGGAGCACTGCAGTTATGCAACTATGCTAACGGTTCATCCAGATGACTATGTGGTGAATGCAGGATGGGCCACCAGAAGCTGGTTCTGCATTTTTTCCCATTGTGGAGCCTGAAATCTGCAAGATTGGGACCAAGACTTGAAGTGCTGTCAGTATGTAACTGAGAAGATGCTGGTTGCTCTCTATGAGGTTCTGTCTGACCACTATGTCACCCTGAAAGGTACCTTGCTAAAACCCAACATGATCATTCCAGGCAATTCTCACATCCAGAAATATTTCAATAACGAGATTGCCATGAAAACTATCAGAGTACACTGTTACATAGTGCCCGCTGCCAACTCTGTGGCTCTTTCCTTTCTGGAGGGCAGAAGGTGAAAGAGGCATTCATCAACCTCAACACTAACAAGTGCCCTACTAATGGCATAGATATATTCTGATGGCTGAGCTTCCCAGGATTCTGTACTACAGGCCTGGATCAGAAAAATATGAGCATGAAGTCTGTTCAAGAGGCTTAAGTATGTAAAGTGTTCCTTGGCCAACAGCCATGTTTATCAAGGAAAGTACACTCAAAATGGTCAATCCAGACTGCAGTAAGTGAATCCTTCTTCATCTCTAACCATGTCTACTAAGTATAGGTGCTCTAAGGCTGCTTCATTAACACTCCAGGTGCCTGCCTATGCATTTCTTCTTGAAGATATTATCTTCAGGCTCTTTCCAATCACTCTTACTACCCTCCTGACTGGTGATACTGTGGTCTATGAATGCTACTTTTGTCATGACTTCAAGCCAACTGCAAATAAACAACTATTTAAAGGGGGAAAGGAGATAGAAATAAACATACCAAGGAAATGGGAGCTGTTAATGGGCAATATACCTATTCATATATTTAATCAAGCAAATTAAATTAAAATTAAAAATTAAAAAATTAAAAATTAAAATTAAAATTAAATTAAAAGGAAGAAAATATCACATTAATGTTTAAGTAAAATAAGTGGAGAAGCCTATACATGATATCTACCAAGAAATCATAAACATTATGTAGAAATTAAAGAAACAGATACTAAATGAATATAACAAAGAATCGATCAAACCAACAATTGATTTTAAATAAAGAGAAAGACTATCAAATCAATAAAATTATAGGTGAAAAAATGATGCAATGTATTGTAACAATATCCAAAGATCATTAAATATACTTGAAAATACCTGGAAAACTTTTATATCTTCTATATCTGCAAAATCTAGAAAAATGGAAAACAATTATAAACATGTATGACTTACTAAATTAAAGCCAGAAGATACAGTAATTTAGACACTTAAGAATGAATGAGATTAAATAGATAATAAATATCACAGTGAAGTAAAGACCAGGCTTAGCTAAACTGGCTGTTGAATTTTATTATACAATTAGAGAAGATCTAATGACAACATTTCTAAAAATATTCGATAAAACTTAAAGGGAAGAAATACTACCTAAATCATCCTGCAAAGCCTAGATTATCCTGATGCTAAACTCAAAGAAGCAACAGTGAAAACTGCAGAACAAATTTCCCTGTGAACATTGATGCATGAATTCTGAAGAAAATACTTTCAAGCTGAGTTTAAGAACACACTGTTGCACATCACAGCCAGTTGTGTTTTATGCAAGATATGCAAGACTGAATAAAAACATTCTAATCTCCAATCAATAAGTGGAATAATGATTGAAACAGACATTTCTCCTAGGAAGAATCTCAAATGAGCAGAAAGTGTTTTTATAGGTGTTCAACTTGTCTAAATTTCATAAATAGACAAATGCATCTAAATAAAATTCTCTGGAAATGAGGTGCAGTTATCAGCATTTTTAATATCCTCAGGTGTTTCCAATGAAAGATAAACCTGAGGACAGGTTATCTTGTCCCTGGACATTATCTGCCTAATTAAATAACATAGGTATGTGTTTTAAAAGAATGCATAAATGAAAGTGTCAGGTTCAGCACATAAAATAGTTTAGAATTTCATGTGAACAACGGTCATTGCACAGAAATTATGGAAATTCTGGGATATATTGATGATCTCAGAATGTTTATGACAAGAAAGTAGTAACTCAGTGGATAAAGCACTTGGTAGGCAAGTGTGAGGACTGGAGTTAGGAACCCCATAGCCCATCTAAAACCCAGAGAAGCAAGGCTCTGTTCCCTTAGTATTCATATGGCAGGTTAAGGTAGCCCTATGGCAAGCTGGCCAGCTAGACTAGTAAGGTGGCAAGCTGTGGATTCAACTAAGAAATTCAGAAAGTGACTGAGATGATAGACAGCATCAACTTTGGAACTCTGTATGCTCACACACACGTGTATATTGCACACATACATGCTCACATATACACACATAAATGGGTGGTTCTATTGTCACTGGCTGAGGCCTAAGCCCTGAGGAAGACTCCTTTGCATAGGCAGATATCTCATAGGAGTTAAAGGAAGAGATTTTATAAGGGGAGGGGAAGTCCAGCCTAAGACCCTCCAGTCATTTACCAGTCCAAAAACCTTGGAGAGGCAAGATCTTATCAATGACTAGTGACCTAAAGCCTGTCAGCACCTGAGGGAGCTTTGCTAGCTGCTAGAATAAAAAAAAAAACCCAAAACCTAAAAACCAAAAAAAAAAAAACCCAAAACAACAATAACACCAACAAAAAAATGGGTAGCAGCCAAATGCTTTCCTTCTGCACTCAGGGTGAGAACTCTAAGGTTCAAAGAACATTTCAAACCTCCCTTAGCTCTAGGCTAGTTCCATAGTCATGGAAATCCAAAGAATCATTAGGACTTGCTTTATAAAAAGTGTACTCCACCAAACTGGAAAATCTAAAAGAAGATAAGATAATTTTCTTGATAGGTACTGCTTATCAAAGTTAAATCAAGATAAAATAATAAATTTAAAAGAACTATAACCCCTAGGGAAATAGAATCTTTCATTAAAATCTATCAACCAAAAAAGCCCAGGTCCAGACAGTTTTAGTGCAGAATTCTTCCATACTTTAAACAAAGAGTTAACTCCAACTGCTCAATTTATTCTACAATATAGAAACAAAGGGAACATTGCCAAATTCATTTTATAAGGTCACAGTTACCCTGATACCCAAACCACACAAGGGCACAACAAAAAATTTTATTGCAGACCAATATCCCATAAGAACACAATGTAAATTACCCAATAAAATACTTGAGAATGTAAACCAAGAACATAGCAAAAATGTAACCAACATGATCAAGTATGCTTCATCCCAGATGTACAGGAATGTTCAACATACAAAAATCACTCAATGTAATTCTCATATAAACAAACTGAAAGTAAAAATGATTGTTTTGTTAGATGCAAAAACAAAGTCTTTGACAGAATCTACACCTGATTAGGTCCTGTTTTCTCTCTCCTTTAAAATCTTTCTCTTTTCTTTTGTTCTAGTTTAACTCTAAAACTTTTCCTAAGCTATTTTTAGGACATTGCAGGTACTCATGAATCGTCTTAAATGATCCACTTATGTCTTGAGCCTGTCTCCTACCCATGGGAAGGATGCTGTCCATAGACCAGAAACTTATCAGACTTTGCAAATGGCCATGTAATTTTGGATCTCAATATTATTCGTGATCTATTTAACTACTGCCCATGATCTGATCAATTGGAAAGAGGGTCCCCGCATAAAAGCATTTTTTCACATATGTCCTGACCCCTCCCTCTGTTCTTCTTGTTCCCCTACCCATGCTCCTAATATTAAATCCCAACAGATGACTCTTTCTTTCTTTTTGATCCTGCTTGTGAGCTGCCCCTTACCAGACTCAATCTGACTCCTCCCCTATTTCCTACCCATGGTAAGGAGGCCATATTCTAACCCCCTGGCAGCTTCTCCAAACCTCTTCCTCCCACCATTATTCAGCAGCCAGCGCCTGGGTTTCAGAATTCTTAAAAAAAAAAAAAAAGGCACACAAACAAAAAAACACTTAATGCAAGAATCAACAGAAGTTTGGATCGATTGTGATTACTGTTTCTCTCTTTGAACTTAGGAGTATTATACTTTTGATATTATAGGAACACAGCTGAGAGATTTTAGATTTTAAGAGCAAATGTTGAAATTAATAATCTTAAATCTATAAACTGTTTTTAAAGTGTTTCATATTATGAGGCATTTATTAATCTCTTCTCATTTTTAAGGTCATCCTTAAAAATATGTTTATAACCACTTATGCTTTTACTCTGTCCAACAACAAGCTTCTATAAAATTATAGGATAAAAAATGGGTATGTTTGATAAATAAGGTTTACAAATTTCTGCTGTCTATTCAGGTTATAACTGAGTTATAAAAAAACCCCAACAACTAATGTTCTATATTTGTACACTCTTGGTGGTATTAAATTGATGTTATTATCTGTACAATCCTATTTTATAACATGCAAATCCTATTCCTCATAAGACTGTGTGCAATTTAGTATATAATAATTACTGGATAATTGATACATTATCCATTGTATTATATCAGTTATCTATCACATATACATTATCTATTGTATTATATTGGTGATATAATTGACTATATATACTTGTAACCTTATTTGTAATTATGCAGAGTACTGATACAATTAATTTCAGTAATACTGATACAATTAATTCAAAAAATAAGTTTTATTCAGCCTCCTGTGAAATATATATATTTATATATTCATATTCTAGTCATACTGAGTACTAATTAATTCCAAAAATAAACTTCATTTAGCTCCCTATGTATGTTTTGAGGTTCAAGACTAAAGCTAATAACTGAAAGTCAATATATGCTTAATATTCTAGATATACTAAGTATATTATAGACATACTCGAGGGATAGATTGTGGTCCTCAAATCTTTCAGAGATCTGCTGAATGTGGCATTTAAATGTTTAAGCTTTCCACAATAAACAGTGGCCATTCCTAACGGTAAACCTTGACACCTCCAAGTGAACAGGGATCTATAATTAAGAATCCATCTGGATCATGATAAAGCTAATCACTGGCTAAACTGCCTTGTACTTCACCTGCCTCCAGGCTCTGCACTAACTGGACACATTTGAGTTAGCTGCTTTACTCTGCCTAGCCAGAGTAAGACCCATTTCCCTTAGTTCCTTTCCACAGGAAAAAAATTTCAGACCTGGGCAGCCAGAGGCCTATACCATTCTATCTGATAGCTGGAGATAAAATACTGTTCTACTTCTATGCATCAAATGATGCTGCCCACAGCAAAGCAGAGGAGCCTCAGGGGACTGCTAAGTGATGGATCTCTGTCATTTTTAATTGCTACACAGGTCATCAAGATTCTATAAAATATCCTTCCTCAGATCTCTGGTGGCTTGACGACTAACTATAAATCTAGAAGTAACAAACATCTACCAGCTCTATGATTAGATAAAGGTCTGTTCAAGGTCTGAGGATTTAAAATATGGTTTAAGATATATAGATACAAGTGGTAAAGGTGTTAAGATATAGAAATGATTGGTTATATTTGGATATCAAAGGCTCAAAGGTATAACATTGACAAAACTCTGGATATGTATTCTTAATGGTTCTGAAAAACTGATACCACTATTACAAAATTTTAACTATCCTTTGATTGTTTGTCTTCAAACTGTAGACTTGGAAATGCCACCAGGCTATAACATTTCTGTCCTATTTGTATACGAATGTGCCTGATGTGCAAAGTGCTCATGATTCTGAATCAGGGTCATGGTTTTTGATGACTCAAAGATATGGAACTGCTCCATTCATATATCTGCTCCAACTGTTTTATTATCTGCTTTCTCTGCAATATGTATTTCAGTACATGACATTTGCTATGAAGTTGAAGGTCTGTGTCTGCACTGCAGTGCAAATGATAAAAGTAACCTAAAGTATCCTTCATAACTTTCCATAAACTTAAATTTCTTGTGAGCTTCAGGAAATCATCTTGGACCCATCTCCCACAGGTCAGAGGTCCAGACTTAAGTCTCTTTATCTTCTCACTTGTGGGGTATGATTTATCTCTCTCTTTCCTGGACTTGGGAACCCTTCCCTTCTACACTGCCAAGACTGTGGACTAAAAGTTCCAAATGTAAGATTTTCCTTTAAGTCTACTAAATATAACCTCTGTTCCTAGCATATTTTCCAACAGATTTCTATTGGGCTGACTGACACTGCCCAAAATCAGCTCTGTGCTCCAAACAGCTACAAGCTCTGGACTTGCTGAGAGCTGTTATAGACCACACAGTTCAGCAGATGACACTCCTGTCCAACAGCTGGATCAGAGAACCAGATGATTCTGAGGAATAACTTATTGCCTGACTCTATCCCCAGCTTTTGACTAAATTTCCATTCTTCTGGGGATCCTGACTATTACTCCCCAGTTTCAGCAGGAAGCAGTCTAAGAGAATACGACTGATGTCCAATTCCCTCATGCTGGAAATTTAGTCAAAAGAAAATTCCCTGACATTGGGGACATAACTTGTGTGATGTTTATTGCCAAAATAAAAGGGGTTCTTATTTATAAGCCAAATTGACCTAGATTTATCAACAGATAGACCAATTAGCTCAGATGGTTGTGTCTAATGTCAGCCATCAAAGGGCTACATCACTATTGCCCTAATTGGATACAATAAATTGCCCACTCTTGATTTTTTGTCCAGCCACAGAGCCTAGAGAAGTCAAACAACATACCACCATTCCTACCTTACCAGTAGGCTCTATGCCTTTTTAATAACAAAAAGTGAGGAATGTTGTAAATTGGCCAGAGCTCCCTCCCTGGAGCTCACCCATCTCCCATGCTCCCAACACTCCCACCCTTGGGCCAGGTACTGCCTCTGTACCTGCCACAGACAGGTACCTGTCTCATCAGGTTCATATAATCCTAGTGGGATTTGGGCTCCTTGTCTTTAGCCTCTCTCTCTCTCTGCCCTTCTGTCTCTGTCTGTCTCTCTGTCTGTCTGTCTCTCTTTCTCTCTTTCTCTCTTTCTCCCCTTCTCTCTTTCTTCTTCCCCAATCAGAATTAGGCACTCCATATCTCACCCCACCCCAATAAACCTCTTATATGAGATCTTCTGCATGGTGTTGTGTACTTTTCTTTGACACTGACTTTGGGATTTTATCGATCTATCAATAGTCCATCTTTAATTGAGTGAAAACTGTCATTTCTGGACATATGTATTGCCCTTTGTAGTTTGTGATTTTACAAAAATGAAGTAGAGGAATAGGATCACCTAGTAAAGGTGAATAGTCATTAAAATAAAAATAAACATAGCATGGGAGTTTCTGTCGATTTTGTGGAATCACTTTTTTTTTTCTTTTACTTTTAGTTTTTTAAAAAGAGCTTCTCTACTGTTACCTTGGCTATCCTGGAACACACTCTGTAGACCAGGCTGTCGTTGCACTCACACAGATCCACCTACCTGTGCCTCCCTAGTGCTGGGATTAAAGGCATGTACCATCACCACCTGCCAGGCGAACACTTCTTAACCTGCCTCCTGGACCACCTTGTACCTGCTTGAGCCCCTACACATCTTTCATCATCATTGTGTAGCAGTGATAATTGTTACAACAATGTTGGTCTCTCTTTCCTGGTTCACTCTCATCTTGGGATGCACCTCTCACAGAGGTCTTTAGTGGGATCACCCCTACCCATGGTAACAACATTATCAGTACTGTCCTCATATCTACCCAAAGTAACAATGAGTGCCTGTTGCCCTACCCCCACTTCCCCCTTCCATTACCCCTTTATTTCCCCCCACTACCAAGTGGCTGGCTGCTGGTGGTAGTTCACTAAACTGTGTTTAGTAAAACATTAAAATTCCATTCAGGCCCTTTTATTCTCTGTCCTTTGAAATCTGTACCTCTCTGAAGATTTTACTGGGGTGTTTTGTGGTGCTAGCACATGGCTGACCCCTATCTTTGCTGGTCTGGCTGCCATCTTAACTAAGGTTAGGGGGACAAGCCATGTGGAGATAAATAATGACTGGCTGCCATCTTTACTGGGGTTGGAGGAGACAAGTCAGACCATCACCTTTACTAAGGGTAAAAGGATAGGTCATGTGATTTCCTCATTACAAAACTATTTCATGGTGATCACTAACTATCAAAGGAACATTAACAAGGCATCCAGATATTTCTAAAAAAATGGATTTTCACGTGATAATTCCTGTCCTAAAAACAATGTTTGTATAAGGTATTATTTTAAAACAATGATGCTTGATAAGGCATTAAAGCTCCAGGCATTCGTGTAGAAAGAGACATGCTGAGCTGATTGACTGTCCTTTAATAAGAGCCAATCAAATTTTCATCTTATTGGATGGTGATTTTATTAGATGGTTTGAACTATTGAAAGTATGTTTTGCTATTGATCTGATATTTTGCTTTACTCAGATTGTAATTTTATCCTGCCTTTTCTCTCTTGAAGTAAATGGGAACTTTACTTTTGATATCACAGGAACACAGCTGAAAGATTTTAAACTTGAAGAGTAAATTTTGGAGTTAATATTCTAAAAGAAACAACTTTTAAATTTATGAGACTCTGGGACACTTTCAATCTATAAACTGTTTTTAAACTGTTTATAGTATGATGCCTTTATTAATCCCTTCCCATTTAATGTCAGCCTTGAAAATACATGTAACCACTTATGTTTTTACTAACTTTGTCCAACATCAGGCTTCTAGAAAATTATATGATAAAAAAGATGTGTTTGTTGAAAAAAGTTTACAAATTTCTGGGGTCTATTCAGGTTCACAGTAATATTTGTTTGAGCTTTAGCTATTTAGATAATTACGGTATGAATAAAGCTCCCAGACCCTCTATGGACAGCATTTTGGGTTTACACATTTATCGATCATGTTAAATCTTCAACTCAAAATTTTAAGGCTCAAACTTACTTAACAAAGATAAAAGCCTTTACATCCTAATAACTTTAGTCATAAGACTACATGGTGTTTAATATACAATAATTACTAGAATCTTAATATGTTTTCTATTGTATTATGTAAGTTATCTATCAAATATAAAGTTAATAAACAATTGATATGGGACATTTAGTAATATAACATTATTAAGTGATATTAAATTATTACTTTAATTATTGATTACATAATATTATAAGATAATTAATTGAGTGATGGATTAATAATGATTCTTTTTGATAAAATTTATTATTAAGTATTACTATTGAATTGTCACACAGAATAGTAAGATTTTTTAATATGTTCAGATATATACTTATAGTCATACAGAATACTAACTAATATAGTCAATTCCAAAAATAATCTGGCTTGTTTTTATATACGCATAGTCATGCAGAGTACTACTTAGTGTAATTAATGTAATTAATTCCCCAAATAAGCTTTATTTAGCACCCAGTAAGTGTTTTCAAATTTAAACCTAAAGCAAATAGCTAAAGATCAATCTATCTATCTATCTATCTATCTATCTATCTATCTATCATCTATGATTATACATACATATACTTAAGGAATTAGGGGCCTCAAGTCTCCAGATATCTGTTGAACCTGGCATTTAAATACTTAAGCTTTTCACAATAAACAATGACCATTATTAATGGTAATCCTTAAGTCTCCAAGAAGTTAATGGGGCTCTGCAATGAAGAAATCACCTGGAGCACGATAATGCAAACCACTGGACAAAACTGCACCGTCCCTTGTCTGCCACCATGCCCTGCATAAACTGTGGACATGTTTGGGTTGGCAGCTTTGTTCAGCCTAGTCAGGGTAAAATCAATTTCTCAAGTTTGTCCCAGGAAAACAAACAAAGAAAGAAAAAACATTTCAGATCTGGGGAAACAAAGGATTGTACCATTCTACATGACAGGTGTAGATCAAATGCTGTTTTGTGTGAAAGTAGATGTCTGCCCTCAACAAACCAGGAGCCTCAGGGAACTACCAAGATAATGGTTTCCTCTCATTTTTAATTGATACATAGACCATCTAGATGCTATACCTTATCCTTCCTCAGATATCTGTTGGCTTGATGGCTAACTGTAGTTTTAGGAGCAAAATATCATCTACTAGCTCCTCCCTTACACAATTCCTCCCACAAGGCTTTTGCTGCCTTTTCATTTCTCTTCACATGTAAAATCAGGCCTCAGATCTCACCTTGCTAGAACAGCCCTCTAGCTGAGAAAGACAGCAGGCCTTGTTCCCAGACTCTAAGGAAATAAACTCAGTTAGAAACTAACTTTTGCAATTTCTTTATTCAAAGGAGTTTGCCTTACAATGCCTACACCTCTCTCATGGAATATATAAATTCTGAGGATCTAAAAGATGTTTTAAAATTATATAGATACAAACTGTAATGGTATTAAGATGTATAAATGATTGATTATATTTGAAATTCAAAGACTCAGAGTATTAACATTAACAAAACTCTGATAAGTGTTCTTAATGGAGTTCTGATAGCTGGTGTCACCATTATCAGTCACAAGTTCAGGATTTTAAATTTCCTCTAGTTGTTTTCTTCAAAAATCTGGACTTTGAGATGCTTCTCACCTGGCTAAACACTTCTATCCGATTTGTGTACCCACCTATCTACATAATTAAAATGCTCATGCCTCTGGCCCATGACCATGGTTTTTGATGACTCAAAGGTATGGAGGTGCTCCACTTACAAATCTTCTCCAACTGTTTTACAAACATCTATTAGCTGCTCTCTCTATAAAATGAATTCAGTACATAGGTTTTGCTAAGACTCAAATTATATGTCTGTACTTTTATTACAGATTATAAACTGCTAAGTGCTGAAGCCTTATTGAGAGTGTGGCCAGGCCTACTCCATCTTGCCTGTCAGTCAAAAAGCTGCTCTGAGTCAATAAAGTTTTGAAAATTTCCACTCCTGGCTGTTTCTCAAAAATGTTTGCTTGACTAACCTAACCTCTTTCTGTTGCAAGACAGATACTATCTTTCCTGTGCATCTGGTTTACCAGTCCCCTCCCTAGCTCTTTCTCTTATCATTAAGCAGAACAAACTGCAGTTTGACCCAGGCTCAGGCTTATCTAGAATAAACAAAGTGTGCATTCCTTAGCTAGGTTACCATAGCAACCTGCTTACCCACTCCCCACTCCCCTCCCCACCTACAGACTGTTTATATACCATGAGTTTGTATTCAATAACCTGAGCTTGATGAGAATCTTGTCTTGCCTCCATTTCTCGAGTCCCCGACCCACACCCGCATTCCCATGCACTCTCCAAGGGTCCTGGTTGGCGAACCCACAGGCCAGGGCAGAGTGGTGCCCAACATGGAGCTCCAGGAATGAGGGATTTCGTGAGGAACCCATGACAGGAATTCAGGCCTTCTCTGGTGCCATAAAAGTGAGTAGAGTTGCTAAGACAGCCATCAGTTTAGCAGTAAGTCACAGTGATATCATGGGTCATGAAATAAGTCAGGAAGAAAATTCATTGTAGATATAAACTAGACACTTCAGTTGCAAGGAGTAAGTGTGAAAAAGAAAGATCTAATTGGATTTTTTAATTTTACCACGGAAGTTAGTCCCTGGAAGCCTTCCGAAGGGACCATAAATGAAAGAAGATGGAGACGGGTGGCGGATGCCCTCAATGACTATTATGAGATTTTTGGGAATCTGATTAATGAAATCATTACTGTTTGCTTAAAAAGCCCTGAAACTGACAAACTTTTAAGGAGAGTGAACACTTTTTAGAAAAAGAAAGGGAGAGGAGTTCCCCACTGTCAGAGGCAGAGTTCTCTGTGAAACACATGTCTCATAAGTCAGACCTAGATAAAAATGAAACTAAAGAACTGGGCTGCCAGACCAAGGTTTGGAAAGATGGAGTTCTCATTTCTTCTCATAGTAGTGAACATGAATCCTCAAGGGCTAAAAACTCTGAAATAAAAAAGGTTAAGGTTATCTCTAAAAAGGGGAGTGACAAGGGCCCACAATCTCACCCTAGGCAGATCTATCCTTCCCTAAGAGTTTTTCAGGCTTCCCTTAATGAAAATATTGATGATGATGATGATTGGCTTGATCCTGAAGAGGAGACTGACCTGGAGGAAGAGGCGGCCATATATCATAGCCTTGATTGCTTCCACCTCACGGCCTCCTCCCTACAATATTTGCCCACCAAAATTTTCTAATTTTTCTCCCACAGGTGGCCCAATGAGCCGCCCCCCTCTAATTGCTCCCTACAAAGAGGGAGAGGGGGTCAAGCCCAGCTCCTTAAAAGACAAGCTTATTCAAAAAATACAACAACTGAGGGAAGAATTAAAATTAAAAAAGGAACATAATCAGCTTATAAAAGAAATTAGAGAATTGGATTTAGAACTGACCTCCCCCAGAGTCACCACAAATCCTAGTCCCACCCAGAGAAAAAACCCCTTCACCCCCTAAGGGGCCAACTAAAAATAAGGATCCTCAATCCCTTCTAACTGAGGTCTTCCCAGTTATAGAGGAAGAGGGAGAGGAGGGACAAGAGCCAGTCCCACTCCCACAGTCGTATTGATTTCAAAACTATAAAAGAACTCAAGGCAGCAGTATGCCCACCACTCCTTTTACCTTGACTATTAGTGAAGCTGCAGGGGATCGTTGGTTAACTCCCAATGACTATTTCCATCTTACGAGAGCTACTTTGTCTGGAGGGGATTTCTTACTTTGGAAGTCTGAGTACAAAGAACATTAAGGACCTGGCCAGGCGTAATGCACAGGCAAGGACTGAATGGAATTTTGATATGCTGGTTGGTAATGATCCTTATGATTCCAATCATTCTCAGTCACACTATCCACCTGGCTTGTACTCACAGATTCAAAATGCAGCCCTAAAGGCTTGGAAAAAACTCCCCTCCAAAGGAGCACCTACTATGTCCCTGACTAATATCAAACAAGGCCCTGATGAACCTTTCTCTGATTTTGTCAGCCGCTCAACCACAGCAGCTGAGAGAGTGTTTGGGGTCACTGACTCAGGAAATGATTTTATTAAACAGATGGCTTTTGAGAATGCCAACCCTGCCTGTCAGACTGCCATCCGTCCTCACCGTAAGAAGGCAGACCTCTCTGAATATATGAGACTTTGCTCTGATATAGGCTCTGCTCATCAAATGGGTTTGGCTATTGGAGCTGCCCTAAAAGGATGTACAGTCAACCAAATGGTGATTTAAAAAAACAGGCGTCTGTTTTAACTGTGGAGAGGAGGGACATTTTGCAAAAAGTTGCAGAGCCCAAAAACAACCCCAAAACAATAACCCATCTGGCCTGTGTCCTAGATGTAAAAGAGGAAAACATTGGGCAAATGAATGTAAATCCAAAACTGATGCCCAAGGGAACCCCCCTCCCTCAGAAACAGGGAAATGGCCCTCGGGGCCAGCCCCACAGCCCGAAGACAAAACAGACCTGTGGGGCAATAAGGTTTGTTCCCCCAGCCAACAATCCTCACAATCTGTTTTACAGCTCTCAAGAGCAACCCCAGGAAGTGCAGGACTGGACCTCTGTTCCACCTCCCACACAATATTAACCCCTGAAATGGGGCCCCAGGAACTTCCTACAGGAACTTATGGGCCTCTGCCATCTAAAATGTTTGGACTTCTAATAGGTAGTAGTTTAATTCTTAAGGGATTACAAATTTATCTGGGAGTAATTGATAATGATTTTACAGGAGAAATAAAAACCATGGTGGCTTCTCCAAATCATGTGATGACTATTGAGAAAGGACAAAGAATTGCTCAGCTGATTCTTCTTCCTTTACTCGAAACTACAACACGGTTCAAACAGCCTTTAGAGAAAATTGTGGTTTTGGCTTTTCTGACACTTACTGGGTAAAAAAATGTTACTTCCCAAAAACCCATTTAAAGCTTTGGCTGGATGGAAAAGAGTTTGAGGGACTTATTGATACAGGTGCAGATGTTACAATAATAAAGGCCAGCTGGCCAAACGGTTGGCCCCTCAAGCCTACCTTAACTAAATTACAAGGTATAGGCCAAAGTAATAACCCTGAAAAGAGTTCAAAAATCATACAATGGAAAGATAAAGAAGGGAACTCAGGCACTATTCAGCCCTCTGTGCTCCCAGGGCTCCCAGTTAACCTCTGGGGAAGGGACCTTTTGTCTCAATTAAAACTTATAATGTTCAGCCCAATGAGATCATTGTTGCCCAGATGCTTAACCAGGGTTTCATTCTGGGACAGGGCTTGGGAAAACAAGCTCAAGGGATTAAAGACCCAATTCAAGTCACACAAAGGCCAAACAGATCTGGCCTGGGAAATTTATCTTAAGGGCCACTGATGTGACTGCACCCCATGCTGATAAGATTACTTGGAAAAGTGATGACCCTGTATGGGTGGATCAATGGCCTTTGTCCATAGAAAAGCTGACTGCATCTTCTCAGCTAGTGTAGGGGCAACTGACTGCAGGTCATATTGTAGAATGTGTCTCACCCTGGAACACCCCAATTTTTGTAATTAAGAAAAAGATGGGAAAGTGGAGGCTCTTACAAGATCTTAGGGAAGTAAAGAAGACCATGGTCTTAATGGGCTCTCTCCAACCAGGCTTGCCTTCACCCTCTGCCTCCCATTAAATTATTTTAAGATTGTAATTGACTTAAAGGACTGCTTTTTTTACCATTTCCTTACCTCCAGATGATCAAAAGATTTGCATTTAGCCTCCCCTCCATTAATTTTAAAGAACCTATGCAAAGGTTCCAATGGAAAGTCCTACTACAGGGTATGGCAAATAGCCCTACACTGTATCAAAAATTCGTGGCCTTAACCATTAATCCCATTATACACTTGTGGCCTTTGATTTATATGATTCACCACATGGATGATAGTCTGTTATCTGGAGAAGACAGTCAAGAGCTTCTTCAATGCTGCAACCAATTAGTTAAGGCCCTTTCAAAACGAGGGTTACAAGTGGCCCCTATAAAATTCAGCTAAAGGATCTTTATACTTATCTTGGTTTTGAACTTCGAGTGTCCCAGATATTTGCCCAAAAAACTCAATTACAAATAGATCATTTAACCACACTTAATGATTTCAAAAAGCTCTTAGGAGACATAAACTGGCTCAGGCTTTATCTAAAGCTCACCACTGGAGAATTGAAGCCTCTATTCCATATCTTGAAGGGAGATCCTAATCCACGATCCCCCAGGGCCATTATGCCAGAGGCTAGATTGGCCCTAGCCAGGGTGGAGGAGGCTATTCAGCGTCAATTCGTCACCTTTATAGACTACAATAAACCTTTGTCTTCTGTAATTTGTGCCACCGCCCACACCCCTACCGGGGTATTCTGGCAGTCTGGGCCCCTAATGTGGGTAAATTGACCTACCTCGCCTGCTAAGGTGATAACTCCATATTTTGATGCAGTGGCTAATTTGATCATACAAGGCAGAGAGCATGGAAGAAAATATTTTGGAAGAGAACCTGATTTAATTGTGCAGCCCTACACTAAATCCCAAGTTAACTGGCTTTTCCAAACTACTGAGTGTTGGCCTGTTGCTTATGCTGACTTTACAGGCCAAATAGATAATCATTATCCTACCAACAAATTGCTTCAATTTTTCAGATCCCATCAGTTTGTTTTCACACTTAATGCTTCCCTCACTCCGATACAAGGGACATTGACTATATTTACTGATGGCTCTTCTACCAGATTGGCCGCTTTTACCATCCAAGATCAAACCACAGTCATATGTACCAATTATACCTCTGCTCAACTTGTTGAATTACAAGCTGTTGCCACTGTTTTTTCAAACTTTTCCTGACAGATCCATTAATTTGTATACAGATAGTGCTTATATTGCTCATTCTATTCTGCTCCTTGAGACTGCTGCCTTTATTAAACCTGTGTCTGAGGCTGCCTCACATCTTTTGATTATTCAAAATGCTATTCGAACAAGGACTCGTCCCTTCTTCATAGGTCATTTAAGAGCACACAGCCGCCTGCCCAGTCCTTTAGCTGAAGGCAATGCAAAAACAGATTTAGCCACCCATATGGTATGCTCTATTGCTGATACTGCTGTAGCCAGAGCTCAGTCAGCCCATTCCTTACATCATTTAAATGCACATACTCTTAGGCTTATGTTTAAGATTACTAGAGAACAAGCTCGCCAGATAGTAAAACAATGTCCAGTTTGTGTCACTTTTCTGCTCACTCCACACCTTGGAGTTAATCCTTGGGGACTTACGCCCAATGACATCTGGCAGATGGATGTTACTCAGGTTCCTGAATTTGGTAATTTAAAGTTTCTACATGTGACTGTTGATACTTACAGTGGGTTCATTTATGGTACATTACAATCTGGAGAGGCTGGAAAACATGTGCTTTCATATGTACTAACATGCCTCTTGGTCTTGGTTCAACCCTGGACTATAAAAACAGACAATGGCCCAAGATACACAGGAAGAAATCTTCAAAATTTTTGTAAATATTTTCAGATTACCCATACAATCCTCAAGGACAGGGGATTGTTGAAAGAGCACACCGCATGCTCAAAAATATGTTTGAAAAAATAAATAAGGGGGAGATCTACCCCATTAAAGAATCCCCAAGAAATAGCCTTACTCATTCTTTATTCATTTTAAATGTTTTGATTTTGGATGCAAAAAGAAAAACAGCTGCAGATCGTTTCTGGCATTCCACAACCCAACAAACATATGCTGAAGTACTATGGAAAGAACCTCTAACTAATATCTGGTCTGGACCAGACCTGGTCCCCATTTGGGAATGAGGATCAGTCTGCATATTTGACACAGAACATGGAGCCACACGATGGCTGCCAGAGAGGCTGATAAAACAAATTGATTCTAATATTTCTTCCAGGGATGAAAATCAACCCTGAGAGAGCGTTTCATTTCTGCTTTTTTACAGAAAATGCAACCCATTGGGATACAACTGTTCCTGCTAATCAGAGCCCAGGTACTGACTGCAGCTGATACAGGACCTGCATTACTCAGACCTCTGCCTGTCAATTGATGAAGACCTGGAAAGATTGGAAACCACTATTTCCCATTTAGAGAAATGCCTCTCCTTGCTTGCTGAGGTTGTTCTACAGAATAGACAAGGCTTAGATTTGCTTCTTCAAAAGGGTGGGCTTTGTGCTGCCCTCAGGGAGGAATGCTGTTTTTATATGGATCACTCCAGGGTAATTAAGGATTCCATGGCTAAAGTCAGGAAGGGCCTAGAAAAGAGCAAAAAGCAAAGAGAGCAAGAGCAGAGCTGGTTCTGAAAGGACAAGACCAAAGCAGCCAAACTTTAGTCAGGCTTCTAAGAGTACCAAAATTGTGTAGGCCCAAGCTAGGAGCACCGTGACCCAAAACAGTTCCCAGAGTTAAAGAAAAACACTTTGTAAGACAAGACGGCCTTGGGCTAAAAGAGTTTCCCACGTAGACAGCCCACAGCCTCGGGCTAGGATCTTGCCCCCCACCCACATAGACTAAGACCCTAAAGTTTACATTTTCTAGGAGCCTGAAACCTTGCTATATGCCAGCACCAATCAGTTTAAAGGTTAACTGGCCCCTACCTATCAAAGTGGGAAAAACAATTTGGGGACCAATTGACTTGTCCCAACTTGGTTTGTGCCTAGCAACTGCTTGGACAGTAAATAAAAAGGCTTGTTTTTTGCTCCTTGGGGCCGCTTCTATCCTGTGTGCTAGAACAGTCCCAGGATACTGGAATAAATCCTTTTTCTGTTTGCATCGATATCCCGTCTGTGAGTCTCTGTGGGGGTGCAGCATCCCGTTTGGGCCCTTGGGGGTCCTGGCTCGGATCTCTGAGGTCCAACAGTTCCAAACGTGGTTCTCTACTTCCTCTTGGCTAACCACCCTCTTACACACCGTTCTGGGCCCCCTTCTGGGTTTTTTACTCCTCATTTCCTTCTGTCCTTTACCTTTTAGAAAATTAACCACCTTTGTGAGAGAGCAGATGGAGGCGATTCAGGCAAAGCCCATCTAGGTTCATTATCAGAGGCTTGAGATGGCAGACCTGGGCTCAGCCTTTTATGAAGGTACTGAGGCCCCATAACAGAACAGATCGGTTAGTCAGGGACGGGAATTAGGGCCAATAGTGTTCGTCCCCAGCCATTCCCCCCATGCCTAAGACAGGAAACCAGCCTATTTGCTGCTGGGGCCCAATGACTGGTTTGGGAGGGGGCTGCAAACCCTGGCCCTAACCTAAGACAGACATGATCTATGCTCTGCCAATAGCCTACCTGACCTTTGAAAAAATAAAAAAGAAAAGGGGACCTTTTGAGGATGAAGCCTTATTGAGAGTGTGGCCAGGCCTACTCCATCTTGCCTGTCAGTCAAAGAGCTGCTCTGAGTCAACAAAGTTTTGAAAATTTCCACTCCTGGCTGTTTCTCAGAAATGTTTGCTTGACTAACCTGACCTCTTTCTGTTGCAAGACAGATACTATCTTTCCTGTGCATCTGGCTCAACCAGTCCTCTCCCTAACTCTTCCTCTTATCATTAAGCAGAACAAACTGCAGTTTGGCCCAGGCTCAGGCTTATCTAGAATAAACAAAGTGTGCATTCCTTAGCTAGGTTACCATAGCAACCTGCTTACCCACTCCCCACTCCCCTCCCCACCTACAGACTGTTTATATACCATGAGTTTGTATTCAATAACCTGAAGCTTGATGAGAATCTTGTCTTGCCTCCATTTCTCGAGTCCCCCACCCCCATCCCCATTCCCACACCCTCTCCAAGGGTCCTGGTTGGCGACCCCATGGGCCGGGGCAATAAACAGTAGTAACCTACAGTATTTATTTTTTTGTAAACTTAAAAATTCCTTGTGAGCTTCAGAAAGTTGACTTCGACCCACCTTCTACAGGTTAAACTTCAGATTTATATGTCTATCTGCGTGCTCACTCCTGAAGGTATAATTTGTCCCTCTCTTCCCTGGACTTGGGAACCCTTTTCCTCCCCACTGCCAAAACTATGGACCTAAAAGTTACAAATGTAAGATTTTCCTTTATGTTTTCTAAACCTTAATCTCTGTTGCTAGCATATGTTCCAGCAGATTTTCACTTGGCTGATAGACACCACCCAGAAATCAGCTCCAGACTGTAAGGCTGCTCCAAACAGCTGTAAGGCCTGGGCTAGCTGAGAACTGATATGGACCAGTCTAACTGATGTGAGCACTCCTGACCTCTCACCTGGATCAGTGAACTGGATACTTCTAATGAATACCACATTACATGACACCCTCCCTAGCTTTTGACTAGTATTTCAGCCCTCTTGGGGCCCCTGAGAACAATGCCCTAGTTTAATCAGGAAGCAGTTTCAGCAGAAAATATTGTGCCTCATTTCTTCACTAGGCTGAAATAATTAGTCAAAAGGAAACCCATGGCATTGGAGATGTGATGTCTGTCTCTTATGATTATTGCCATACCAGATGGGATGCTTGAGTAAAAACCAAAGAGACCTAGATATATCAATAGCTAGATTCATTACCTAAAGTGGTTCTACCTAATGTCACTCATCACAGGGCCATTAATTTCTCTGCTTCTCCTAATTGCTGTTGGCCCTTACATCACTTAAGCCTTAAGTGGATACAATAAATTGCCCACTCCTGATTTATTTAGTCCATCCAGAGAGCCTTGACAAATGAAACAGCTTGTTGGTAATGCCTTCAGCCAATGTTCTAGCATTTTGGGGTCCTCAACAGAGTCCCCATTATAAATTCCTACCTTACCAGTCACATTTGTAATTTCCTTGCTTTTTTAATAACAAAGAGGAGAAATGTGGAACGGCCTTTTAACCCACTTCCTAGACTGCCTTGTATCCATCCCCAAGTCACCACGACTTCCTGTATCATGAACAGAGGCCCAGGGACTGGTGGATGGTCCTGCCCCTACAATAACCCCAGTGGGTCTTCATCTCCTCTGTGTTCCACTCTTCTTTCACTCTTTGTTCATCTCCTTCTGTATCATCTGTCCTATTCTGTACCTCTGTAATCTTTCCCTCCAATATGCCTCTCGCTCTGCAATGTCCTGTTCTACTTCAGAACTCAGCAACTCTCCTCTATTCCCCTTAACAAGAAAACTTTAATAGAACTCTGTCATGTGTACAGTCTTATATTATTTCAGTGAACGTTATAAAAAGACCAAACCATTGAATCGTGGACATATGAAAAAGAGAAGAATGTCATAATAATAGAAAATCATAGTATAAAATTTCTAAAAGCTGGATAAATTCATGTCCATCAAACTACAAAAGTCCTATAGAATACCAAACAGAAAAGATCTGAAAATTATTCACATTTTATTTTACTTAAAATATTAAAAACACACGATAATGTAATGGTATTGGAAGCTTCAAGAAAGATCAAGTTGATTACAAAGTCAGGCACATTAGCATAATGCTTATTATTCCAAAAAATTCTAAAGTCAGAAGCACATGGAAATGTTGTGATTGTTAGGATTTCTCAGCTTGACAGGAGCTATGGTTGTCTGGGAAGAGGGAACCTCACATGAAAAAAATTACATCCCTCAGATTAGCCTGTTTCTGAGTTTGTATGAAGTTTCCATGATTAATGGTTAATGTGTGAGGGGCCAGCTCACTGAGTCAGTGTCACACCCAACTTGATGGTCCTGGGTTACAAAAAAAAAAAAAAGCTCAGCAATCCTTAGGGAGAAAAAAAAATCATCCCACATTTTCTGATCATCTTTGCTTCAGATCCTGCTTTGTGGAATAAGTGGGTTTTTCTCTGGGTTCCCATTTAGTTTGTTTACTATATTTCTTTTCAATATGAACTCATTCCACCTAAGACTGGTGGGAAAATAAACAGGAAAATGGGAATTGTAATTGTCCTAGCATGCATTAAGGTATTCCAAAGAGATACTTGTCTCAGAACTTTTCTCAGGAATGGATCTCGCATGGTCCCAATTTTTTTATTATTTGATATCTACAAAATATGTTTGATATTATAATTTGGTTCAGATAGAAAATAAACACTTACTAGACCAGCTCTAGATCCTGTTCAAAATTAAAAATATGAAGTCAAGTTTTATACAGTGCCTTGGACCTTAATGTAAGAACATGTATTTCGACAATTGTTGTATCATCTACAAATATAGAAACAACAAATTGGAAGGCAGAAG
Source organism: Cricetomys ansorgei (assembly GCA_026225945.1). Taxonomy (NCBI): domain Eukaryota; kingdom Metazoa; phylum Chordata; class Mammalia; order Rodentia; family Nesomyidae; genus Cricetomys; species Cricetomys ansorgei. Next base: position 74,367 of record JAMJFZ010003769.1, read on the forward strand.
CTTATGTTCATGTGGCAATGACAGAAAATAAATATCACTTATGACTTGAGAATTTTCTAATGAATATAGAAAGTGGGAATGTGTTAATATATTCTATATTAACCTGGGTTACTGTGACTAAATGAGCATCACATATAAAAATTTCAGTACGTTAGAGGAACAACAAGAGAAAAATATCTAAAGGGAAACCAGAGAGGCACACAAGTATTTATATTCTGTGTCTCATCCTAATAAATTTTGCCTATATTTGTTTTGATCTATTTTCTATCTATATGCAATAAAATAGAAAGAAATATATTGAACTTAGACTGTTCTGTTGAAAATCCTCCACAGGGCCCACTTGATGTCCCTGTTTCTCAGGCTATAGATGAAAGGGTTCAGCATGGGGGTAACCATGGTGTACATCACTGAGGCCACTGCACTTATCCTATAGGAATGTGAGGCAGCTGAACTGAAGTATGTACCAATGGCTGTCCCATAAAATAAACAAACAACTGATAGGTGAGTTCCACAGGTGGAGAAGGCTTTGGATTTACCACTTTTCGATGAAATACTCATAATGGAAGAAACTATTCTTTTGTAAGAAAAAAGAATCCCTGCCACTGGAAACCACCAAAAATTAGAACATAGGTATAAATAAATATTTCATTGTTAGAAGTCCCTGAACCAGCAAGAGTAAGAAGTTGAGAAGGGTCACAAAAGAAATGAGGGATTTCCAGAACTCTGCAGAAAGTAAGTTGTGATACAACCCAGAAGTGCAACTGAGAGTCCAGAAGACTGATGGAGAGTGATACCAGGGACAAGAAGACACAGAAACGGGGGTGCATGATGACCGTGTAGTGTAGAGGGTGACAGATGGCCACCAAGCGATCATAGGCCATTACAGCCAGGAGAACACTGTCTAAACATCCAAAAAGAGCAAAAAAGGACACTTGTGTTAGGCAGCCTGCGTAGGTGATGGATCTGTTGTGTGTCTGGATATTTGCCAACATTTTGGGGATTGTAGTGCTGCAGAAGCCAATGTCCGCCAGGGCCAGGTTGCAGAGGAAGAAGTACATGGGTGTGTGGAGGTGAGGGTCAGAGCTGACAGCCAGGGTGATGAGCAGGTTTCCAAGCACTGTGACCAGGTACATGGACAGGAACAGTCCAAAGAGGACAGGATTCATTTCAGAATCCTGTGAAAGACCAAGAAGAATGAATTCCCAGGAACATGTTTCATTTTCTTCTTTCATGAAGAATGATTAACTAGTAAAAAACAACAGCATTTAAACAAACAAAACAAATATGTCAATCATTTATAATCTTATAATATCAATATTCAATAATTTTAACTCGAAGACAAAGCATTCCAGTGACTTTGGTAATGCTTCTCAGCTGTGACCTCATCCTCAGTGGTGTTTCGTGGGGCTCCAGAATAAAGAACATCTAAGATAACCGAATATATGACTACCTTAAATATCAGCTGCTTAGTTTTTCTTCAGGTTTGGATTTGAAACCAGGATCTTTCATGTGATTTACAAACATTGTTCTGGTAAATTAAATTCCTAAACTACCCAATGTCTTTTAAAGGAGGAATATTTTAGAACAAATATCTTTCATACTAAAAAATATTTTATGTCCCTAAGAATTAGTCAAATATTTGTTATTTTTCCTAAGTATAGATTAAAATATTCCATTAGACAGAGACCTAGGAGAGGCAAAATTTTATTTCCTTTCTATTTTTTCGTATTTCATATACACATTAGTTACAAGTATGCACTCTTTGCAGGCATTTATCATCTACAACAGTGTGTGTGTGTGTGTGTGTGTGTGTATTCAAAACTATTATTTTAATTTAGTTTTTTACAGAAATACAACTAAAGATAAAAATCTTTGCCCTTAATGAACTTCATATTTTATAAATTATTTTTTCTTTATGCACAAAAATCACATATTGACAGTATGAGTGCAGGTGCTTCAAAGAAGCAATGAATAATAAACAGTAATTACCTTTCACGAATGCTTAAAATCTACTTTTCATTAGTAAAGTGCAGGGTTTTTTCCACTAGTCATGTACAGTCTGTTGGAAATCTTTCTGGTTATATTTTTTTAAGCTCTGTGTAGGTTGTCATGGCCTGACCAAATTTCGTAACTTGGTGTGCTATCTTAGACATCTCTGGCTAATTTTTTCTTCAAAATAAAAATTGATATATACTTATATGATGGATATACTTAGATGGTGGATAAACCGAAGTAAAGAGAAAATTCATACCTTAAACCTTAATTTGTCCTCTTTCTGTGAGAGAAAAATATTTTCCAAATCAATGTTTTTCTCAGACATGAATGGATTATTTCTTAAATTCAGCATTATGAAAACAAGCAAAATGACAGAATTACTTAATGAGCATATAAAATTATAAGAACATGGCATAATATTAAACTTGTTAGGCATTTTGTTAACTTTTTAATATGTATATCATTGAACTTAACGCATTTGGTTGTTTATTAGATTTAGGAGTATTTAAATACTGACTAAATTCTAGTTTGACATTATAATTTACATTTACCTTTTAAAATTTACTGATCTTCTTCCTGAAATCTACAAAGATTTGAATCAGAAAGTGTAACATATAATTATGTGAAGTTCTAACAAATAGTGAATAAAACAATTGCCTGCCAGTCAGTAAAGGCTCCAATATTACTTGTTTCGATTTACATTATTTCCCAATACACAAAATGAATAATACTTTTGAATTCTTATTTATTAGTGAAATATTATCTATTACTAAGCCCCTATCATGATAATTTGTTACATTTCAGTTTTCCCAAAAATAAAATCTGTGATCAAATGGACCTATCAATTTCCTGTCAATGTGTTGGTGTTATGTTCTTTTTATGTCTCTGCAAAGTATTTACTAGGAAACTGTCTAAATAGTATTATATCATAAATGTCTTTTAAAAATAAACAGCACAGTATTGTGCTTTAAACTTTTTCATAGCATTCACATTTTATGTTTTCACTTTAAATGATACCTAAAATATAATGCTCAATTTATCAATTTCTCATTATAACACTTTTAGGATTGTCTCTATGCACCTGTGTGTATCATTAAAGCATTTATTTTTATGAGAAGATTTATGAAAAGTAATTATAAATAGTGATCATGATAGTTTCTCTTCTTCTGGGCCTTGTCCTGAAGTAGGAACACAAAAGTCAAATAGAGAAAGAATCACTGTATGAGGAAAACAACACTGTCCATTACAGTCATTTCAACCCTGTGAGAACCAGTAACAAAAACTGAATAGGCACCTGAGCTGAAATGTTGCATATAACAATAGATGATGAGGAAACATTTCTTATACAATATATCATCTACCCACTGTCTTCTCTCTGAGCTCACTGGAGTGCTGGAGATCTCTGTTGCTATACAAACAGTGTGTCCAGATCTGCTGCCTCTTGAATGGTTGTTTGATAAGTACTAAGGATTTCTTGTAAGAAGTGGCAGGAATCAAGAGTAACTTAAGGCCACTTAGTATCAGATGATGCTTTTTGAGAGAGGAGACACAGATGTGGTAACTACCTGGCAGACACAGGGATTCTAAAAGACCAGAAGCAAAAGCTGATTATTTATAGTTGCTTTGCTTTGAAGATTCAAATAGCAAAGCTCCTAATTAGTCACATTGTACAATGTTCACAATCTCTGAAGATTTCTTATTGTTAACAGGAAAACAAATATATTTATACCTGTCAGAAAGACCTTCATTTTCTCACAAAACCTCCTGAGAATTCTGATGATCTTACTCTTCATTACAAGATCACAGCATTAAAATGTGAGTTTTTAACATCCTCTGTGCTTCTTGTTAGACATTAATATTCGTATCTCTTCCACATCATTAAATTTACAGAGAATTATAAATTCTATAGGAAATATTCCATGTCATTTCCATTTTCTTAATTAATATTTGCATCAAATAGAAACCTTATACATTTTGAAAACTTTCACTTGTGGGATGAGGTAAAGTACATTGGAGATTTATAACTTTTGCATATATAAATGAACTCCAAATTCTATTTTTCATTTTCAATTTTCCTATAGCGATTTTTAAATACTACTGCTCTATACATATATTTATAACTTTATATTTGAGCAAATAACTGTGGGACTCCTAACAGCTTGCACTTCGGGTGCTATGACCATTCTATTATTTGGGAGTCATTGGGTGCATTCCCAACTTCCATGCTCACTCAAATGTCTTTCTATGAGATGCATCTTTTCTAGGCTTCCAAAATCTCCTTAAATTTATGCCAACTGAGTTTCTCACAGGCAGGTGTGCAGTCTGGCAGATTCCTTCCAGATGTTCTGGGAAACAAGTTTCTGACAAACAAGCTCTTAAAATCTAGAGAGCGTTTATAACATGAATTTTGAAGTATAGACGTTATGTGTAGCTATTTTTGACGTATTATTGGCTTATAGTTAACATACTGGGATCAGGAGGGTTGGTTTAGTCATTATAATTATTGCTATGTAAAAATGAGCAAATGATTTTAGTTTCTATACTTAAGAAATTTAGTTTCTATATTTCTCATGGAAATACTGATAGTGGTGGGATAGAGTTTTAATCACAGTAGGGAAAATGGTGGAGGACGATTCCTAGAGTTCACTGACCAGTTACTGTGCACCCAAATTTCAAACTTGAGAGACCTTCAATTCAATAAAGGTAGACAGAGTTCCTGATGATTATCTCCAGTATTGTCTTCTAGTGTTTCCATGCACATATGCGCATATACACATATATGTACATGCATGTACCCACTTGTGCATAAGTAGACACATGTGCGCATTTATTCTTATGCATTGCTTTCCACTAAGGAACAAACTGAAGAGGTCCATACCTTAACGTGATATGAACACAAGAAATGTGTTTTATGTGGACTTCTAAATTTTTCAATATTGAAATCTCACTTCAAAGTTTGTTGTATAGCATGATTCTGAAATTAAAATTCTTCTCCTCAGCATAATCAAACACTTTTCATATTACCATAATAGCAGTATACTTACCTGTATTAGTACTAACATTCAGATAAAATTGGACTCTCAAATTATTATTCTACAGATCCTACCATTTTGCCCCAGACAATGTGTCCATGAGAAGCAAATATAAGTTTACTTTTATCAGTGAGGAACCTCTAGATAGCCCACCATGCGTAAAATTTTACCCAAAGCTTTCTAATTTCTGCTTGTCCGTAAAATGCTTATGTCTTGAAGGATATATTTTACTCAATTAAATTTTTAATATTCCTTCAGAATTTTTCCATCTACATTAGGAAAATTGGTCTGGAATTTTCTTTTGAGTATGTACCTTTGCTCAGATTTGCTACTAGTCTAAAATTGGCTTTGTTGGATGAAGTTGGCATGATGCCATATACTCAAACAAGAGTACTCATTCTTACCACAGGAAGTGCTCAAAGTTATAAGTAGAGACATAAGATAGCTTTCATCCATTAGAAAGCATCAATAAGAACATGATCTACCTCTTCCAGGGTAGGGAAAATGCTGCAACAGGCACCATGTCCTATAAGTACTGAAATCAGGGTCATATCTTACCAATTGCTTCTGACTTATTTTGTCTATGTGAATCCCTGCATCGGGCAGATGCACACCCTCTTCCACAAGACGTGATACCAGAAGGCAGATGATGGCTGTCCCTTCTAATAAGGTATCAAGTCCAAGAGCTGGATAGACTGCTTGGAGGCTGTGCCCAGGGTAAGAAGTATGAGACTACTTTACCAAATGCATTGTATGCTGAAGATTGGGGACCACAACACCCTCAGCCCTGTCTTCATGGAAAATGCAAATATTCTGCCCTTTCATACCAGCATCTGACAACCAGATGTGTTTTATATAAGATTTATGCAAGATTTAATCAATATATACTAATGACCAATCAATAAATGGAATAATGATTGAAACAGACATTTCATCTAAGAAGAATCTCAAATGATCAGAAAGTATTTTTAAAGGTGTTCAACATCTCTATACCTCATAAATAGACAAATGCTTCTAAATAAAAACCTATGGAAATGATATGCAGTCATTAGCATTTTTAAGCTTCTTTTCTGTTTCCAATGAATGAAATTCTTGAGCACAAGTTATCAGGTCCCTAATCATTATCTGCCTAAGAATTTATCATAGGTATGTATTTAAAAAGAATGTATAAATTAATGTGTCAAAGATACAACCATAGAAATTAGTTAAAATTTCACCTGAATATAGGGTTGTTGTACAGAAATTATGGACTTTCTTGGGTATATTGATGAATTCAGAATGATTATGACATGAAAGCACTAATTCAGTGGGTAAAGTGCTTGGTATGCAAGCGTAAGGACTGGAGTTAGTAATTTCAAAGCCCATCTAAAACCCAGAAGGGCAAGTAAGCCACCTGTTACCTTAGTATTCAGAGGGCACATTAAGGAAGCCCTATGGCATGTGGACAATCTAGACAAGTGAGGTGCCAAGGTGTGGATTCAAGTAAGAAATTCATTCTTAAGTAAACTGGAAAGCGATTCAGATGAGAGAAAGCATCAACTTTGGAATTCTATATGCTTACATACAGGTATACAGTGCACAATAAAAACATATTTACACATACATACATTAATGTATACAACTCACATGTACACACACAAGAAAAATATGGTAATACTTGTAAAATTTGATGGAAGCAGTATTCCGATAGTAATGGAATGGACTGAAAGTCATAAAGTTATGAATATGTGACAAAAATGATATAGTTTTCAGCTCTAAGAGCTCAGTACAGGTAGACAGAGTTCCTGATGATGATCTCCAGGATTGTCTTCTAGTGTCTACATGCACATGTACACATATATGCACATGTGTGAACCCACTTGTGCATATGTAGACACATGTGTGCATTATGCTTACACACTGCTTTCCACAAAAGAACACAATGAAGAGGCCTGCATCTTAACATGATATGAACACCAGAAATGTGGCTTATGTGGAAACTTCTAAATATTTCAATATTGAAATCTCACTTCAAAGTTATTAGTATAGCATGAACCTGGATGTATAATCATTCTCTTCAGAATAATCAAACACTTGTCACACCACCGCAATATCAGTATAATTACCTGTATAAGTACCATAATACAGATAAAATTTGACTCTCAGTTTATTATTCTGCAGATCCTACCATGTTGTCCCAGCCAATGTGGCCATAGGAAGCAGGTATAAGTATTCTTTTATCAGTGAGGTAATTCTAGATATCCCATCATACTTACAAGTTTCCCAATTGTTTTCTAATTTCTGCTCATCCAGAAACTGCTTATGCTTCCGAAGGATGTATTTAGTTGAAATCAATTTTCAACTATTCCTCTGAGATCTTTTCCATCTATGTTAGGAAATTGGGTCTGTACTTTTCTTTTGAGCATGTACCTTTGCTCAGATATGCTACTAGTCAAAAGATGGCTTTGTTGAATGAGGCTGGCATGATACCCTGTACTGAAACAAAAGTCCTCATTCTTACCACAGGGAGTGCTCAAACTTATAAGTAGAGCTATAAGCTGGCTTTCTAAAATCAGAAAGCACCATTAAGATAATGATAAAGCAGAAGCATGAAATTCAGGAAAGGAGGACAAATCTGAGAGAATAATTCCCTCAAATAAATATAAAGCAAATGTTAATGAATATTACAATTACTTACATGAGTACTATGTTAAAGTCAAACATAAGAATCTATAGTATTTAGAAGGGATAGGTTAGATAAAAGAAAAATACATAGATAAATTGTTTTCAGAAAACATAGCAGAAAATTCCTCAACCATAGAAAAAAGAAGTTCACATCCAAATAAATAGAGAATTTAGAACCCCAAATAGACACTATCAGAGAACATCCTGATTGATTGACACTCATAGTTACAGATGCTAACAATACAAATTAAAGAAATACCACAAAAGAAAGAATATCTGAGTAGATTCCTATCTGTCATCAGCAAAACCAGGGAAACATTCAAAGATATATTTGAAGAAGAAAAGTAAAATAGTTGTCAACCAAGTTGCTATACCCAGCAAGGTTACTATTCACAATCAGTGAAGAAATTGCAGTGTTTAAGGACAAGTATAAATTAAGGTAATTCATCACAACTAAGTCAAGCCATTTGAAATTTCTCAAAGGAATACTAAATTGATTGGTAAAAGTCTCATCCACAAGCACATGGGAAATAATACTCCCATTAAAGGAACAGATGAGCAAAAATCTTAGAAAGAATCTGTGTTTGCAGCATAGTAACCCAGCAAAATCCTAAAGCTAGCATGGGAGAAAAAAAAAGAAATACTAATAATTAGGTAAATAAAATTACAGGAAAATAAGGCCCTTTTAATAATAATATTAACCACAATGCTTGTTGTAAATGGTATCAACAATAAAAAATCCCTTGAACAGGCTGATTAAACAACAAGAATCAATGACCTATTGTATTCAAGAAACACCTTGCTAACACCAGAATGTCAAGAATTTGCAATCAATGACATTCTTTTTGCAGATGCAGGTATGAAAGGGCAGAATGTTGGCATTTTCCAAGAAGGTAAGGTCTGAGAGGATGTGGAACCCAATCTTCAGCATACAATGCCACTTGGTAGAGTAGTCTCCATCCTTCTTATGCTGGACACAGCAGCCTGACAGTCCACCCAGTTCTTGAACTTGATAATTTGTTAAAAGGGGCAGATATCATCTGCCTTCTGGTATAGTATCTTGTGGAAGAGGATCACGTTCTGCCTGATGTAGGGATTCACACAGTCATAATAGGTAAGAAGCAATTGGTAATAGATGATCCTGATTGTGGTGCCCATAGGACATGGTACCAGTTGCAGCATGTTCCTTCACCTGGAAGGGTTAGGTCTGCTGTTATGCTAGTATGATGCTAGGTATTTGAGAGGACTGTGTAGTGAATTTGCTTGGGTGACCAGAAGCTGCTTTTTCATTGTTCCCATTGTGGAGCCCAACATTCTACCCGATTGGACCAGGATTTGAAGTGCTGTCAGTATGTAACAGAAGATATACTGACTGCTCTCTATAAGTCCTCTGACTAACTACCCCATCAACCAGACAGGTTCCTTGCTAAAAACCAACATGGTCATTCCTGACAATTCTCACAGCCAGAAATTTTTTCAATGAAGAGGTTTCCATGAGACGTATCAGAGTACTTTGTCACACACACAAAGTGCCCCCTTGCATAACCTGAGGCACTTTCCTTTATAGAAAGGGGCATTCATTAACCTCAATACTAACAAATGCCCTACTAAAGCCATAGATGTATTCCAATGGCTGAGACTCTAAGGCTTCTGCCCTAAAAGACTGGAGCAGAAAGGAGAGCCTGAGGACTCTTCAAGAGGCTTACCTATGTAAAGTGATTGCTGGACAACAGCCATGCTCGACAAGGAAAGTATACTACAAATGGGCAAGCCAAACTGCAGCAAGTGAATCCTTCTCTGTCTCTAACCATGTCTACTAAGCATAAGTTCTCTAAGGCTGCCTCTTTAACACTCCTATGCCTATGCACTTCTTCTTGAATATGAGGTTATTCAGGCTCTTTCCAATAACTCTTCCTACCCTCCTTACTGGTGATAATGTTGTCTATGAATGCAACTTTTGCAATGACATCCAGCCACACTGCAAATAAACAACCATTTAAGGGGGGAAAGGAGATAGAAATGTATACACCAAGCAAATGGAAGCTGTTAATGGACAACATACCTATTTTTATATCTAATCAAGGAAACTAAATTTAAAATTAGCCAAAAGAGATAAAAAGGAAAACAACATATCAATGATTACAATGATTAAATAAAATAAAGGGAGAAGCCTATAAGTGATATTTAGCAAGAAATATTAAAGATTATGTAGAAATTAATGAAATAGAGGCAAAAGGAACAAACCAAAGAGTCGATCAAACAACAATTGATTGTAAATAAAAAGAAAGACTGTCCAAATCAATAAAATTATAGATGACACAGAGATCTTTGTAATGAGTTCTAACAATATGCACAAGATCATTCAGTAAAACTTGGTAAATTACTTATAAAACTTTTATATCCCCCAAATTGGAAAATCCAGAAAAATGGAAAAGTTTATAAACATGTATGACTTAGTAAATGAAAGCCAGAGGATTACAGGTAGTTTAGACACTTAACAAGGAATTAGATTGGAATAGATAATAAACATCAACAGTGGGAAGTAAAGACTAACTTAGCTAAACTGCCTGTTGCGAATGTTAGCATACTTTTAAAGAAGATCTAAGACCACCATTTCTAGAAATGTTCCATAAATCTAAAAGGGAAGAACTGCTACCTAAATCATTCTGCAAAGACTAGATTATCCCAATGCTAAACTCAAAGACACAACAAATACCACTGAAAAATTTTCCCTGTAAACATAAATGAATGAATTCTGAAGTAAATACTTTCAAGATGAGTTTAAGAACACAGTTTCACCTTACATTCAAATGTGTTTTATACAAGATTTATGCAAGATTTAATCAAAATATACAAACCACCAATCAATAAATGGAATAATGATTGAAACAGACATTTCTCCTAAGAAGAATCTCAAGTAATAAGAAACTATATTTAAAGGTGTTCAAATCGCTAGACCTCATAAATAGACAAATGCATCTAAATAAAAATTTCTGGAAACGAGATGCAGTCATCAGCATTTTTAACCTCCTAGGTGTTTCCAATGAATGAAAACCTTGAGGACAGGTTATGTGGTCTTTGGATATTATCTGCCCTAAATAAACATCATAGATGTGTATCTTAAAAGAATGTATAAATCAATGTGTCAGAGTTGCAAGCACATAAAATAGTTTAGAATTTCACCTGAATATTGAGTTTTTGTACAGAAATTATGGACTTTCTTGGGTATATTGATGAATTCAGAATGTTTATGACATGAAACCATTAATTCAGTGGGTAAAGCACTTGGTATGCAAGCATAAGGATTGGAGTTAGAAATTTCAAAGGCCATCTAAAACCCAGAGGGGCAAGGAAGCCACCTGTTACCTTAGTATTCAGAAGGCAGATTAAGGAAGCCCTATGGCATGCTGGCTAGCAAGACTAGTGAGCTGGAAAGCTGAGGATTCATCTGAGAAGTTCATTATCAAAAATAAGTAAAGTAGAAAGTGATTGAGATGATACACAGCATCAACTTTGGAACTCTATATGCTCACATACATGCATATATTGCACGCTTACGAACATATTTTCACATACATACATTAATGTATACTACATATATGTACACACAAAAGAATGAAATACGGTAATACTCATAAAATGTGAAGGAATCAGCATTCAGAGAGTAATATGGAATGGACTGAAAGTCATAAAGTGATGAATATGTGACAAAAATGATGTAGTTTTCAGCTCTAAGTGGTTGATATGACAATGCACACTACATAAATGATGATATAAATAATATTAAATTGAGACTCTACAGCCTCAGCAAGAAACTTCTCCTGTTTTCAGGCTGGAGATGAAAGGATACACCATTATGGGTAACTGTGGTGTCCAGTGGTAAGCCCAGTGAACAGTTTTCAGGAGAAGTTGATCCCATTGAAACAAGGTAAACAATGGCTGTTCCATTAAACAAACAAATAGACAGATCAGAGCTACAAGTTAAACTTGGCACTTAAGAATGTGATTATCAGAAACTGCACAAACATTTTTATAATACAGGAATATAGTCCCTGAGTTGTGAACTAAGCAAAAAATGACAACAAGAAAATATGATTTGATTTTACCAAAATAGATCTTTGGTAAAAACTTCATAACTGGCAAGATTAAAAAGACAAGAAGAATAACAGAAAAATTATAAATGCCTACATTCTAAAGTAAATAAGTTGTAGCACAACTAAATTATATATTTGAGAGCCTAAAATGATAAATAGAGAAGCCACCAAAATTAAATATCTACACAGAGAAAGGATCATGATAACTCTGTAATTCAAGCAGAGGGTGTTGGTGACTGATGGTGACAAACTGAACATCAGCAAGCTGACAAAGCCATTTTAATGTCTAAGAAAATCAGAAACTAATCAGAAGAGATAGGGAAGGTCACCAAATAGTCATCTAATAAAAAATGTACAAAGATGGCATTTCAGTACTTAATATTACTGCCTCAAACACATGTGCACCTAAATTTGTAAGAAAGAAAGAAAGAAAGAGAAGAAAGAAAGAAAGAAAGAAAGAAAAAAAAAAGAAAGATAGAAAGAAAAAAAGAAATTAATGCTTAAATCACATATTCTCCCTCACACACTAATTGTTGGTGAATTTAATACCTGATCTCATACTAGAGGCAGAACATCAAATAAGTAAGCACAAATATTGGAGATAAGAGACAATATAAAACACATAGAGCAAACAGATATCTCCAGAACTTTTTACCAAACCACAAAATAATGTATCTTCTCCTCAGCACCTCATGGAATGTATTTCAAATTGACCATACGCTCAAACACAAATCAACTCTCAAATATACAAAAAACTTAAATAACACCCTGTATCCTATCTGTTCACCACAGATTAAAGCTGAATATCAGCAACAGCAGAAACAACAGAAAGCCTAAAAACTCATAGAAGCTGAAAGGCTCACTACTCATTGAAATACGGTCAAGATGGAAATTAAGAAAGAAATTAAATACTTCCTGAATATACTCACGGCCAAACTTATCAAGCCTAATGAAGGCAGTTCTAAAAGCCAAGTTTATAGCAGTAAATATCTAAATAAAATAGTTTCAGAGCTCTCAAACTAGTAACTTAACAGCACCCCTGAGAGCTCTTGAACAAAAAGAAATCACACCTAAAAGGAGTAAACAACAAGAAACAATCAAACTCCAGGCTGAAATCAAGAAAAAGAAACAACAGAATACAGAGACTGAATGAAACAAGAGTTGATTCTTTGAAAATACAAAAAAGATGGACCCACAGCCATATTAGGTAAAAATTAGAGAGAGAAGATGCAAGTTAGCAAAATTAGACAATAAAAAGAAGGCATTACAATATAAATTGAAAAACCTAGAGTAATAGCGGTATATTTTAAAAGTTATGGCCTACCAACTTGGTAAAATCTCAACAACATGAATAACTTTCTTCATAGATACATATTCTCTAAATACATATCACTTAAAAGTTAAAACAAAAAGAGGTAAACTACTTAAACAGATGCAAAATGCATAAAAACTCAACAGCAACAAAAGAGAATCACACACCAATTTCCATTATGAATATGGATGCAAAACTTCTCAATAAAATGCTTACAAACAGAATCCAAAATCACATCAAGAGACTGTAATCTACCATGACCAACTTTGGCTTCATCCAGAGATATAGGAGCTGTTAAACATATGTAAATCTTTAATTGTAATTCACCATATATACAAACTGAAATACAAGAAACACATGATCATTTTAGTAGATGTAGAAAATTCCTTTGAAAAAGTCCAAATTTTATTTTCATGATAAAAGATCTGAATAGTCATATATTGCTACATCTCAGTGCCAACTCTGGCAGACATCCCCTGCTCAAGTACAGACCATGCCAGCAAGACAAATCTCATGGCAGCAAAACCAAAATAATGGAAATACATAATGCCGCTGCCACCAACAACAACAATATAAGAAGCACTGACAATTATTTGTCACTGATATCTCTCATCAACAACAATCTCAACTGCCCAATCAAAAGACAGACACAAACAGAATGGCTGTGAAACATGATCCATCCTGCTGCATACAAGAACTCATCTCAATATCAAAGATAGGCATTACCTCAGGGCAGAGGGTTGAAAAAGTTATTCAAGGAAAATGGACTTCAGAAGCAAGCTGGCTTGACATTCAATATCTAACAAAGTAGTCATTATAATATCTAAAGTATAGTCTTCAAAATTAGTCAAACGAGACAAGTAAAGAAACTTCATTCTTATCAAAGGAAAAATCTACCATGACGATATCTGAATGTGTAATATAGACACACCAAACACAAAGATACTCTAGTTTGTAAGAGAAACACTACTAAGCCTTATATCACATTTGGACCTCTACGGATTGAAATTGGGAGACTTCAGCATATCACTCTCACCAATGGACATGCATCTACACAAAATGAACAGATAAATACTGGAGCTAACAGATGTAATGAACCAAATTGACCCAAAAGACAGAGCATTTTACTCAAACACAAAAGAATATATTTTATCATCAGCACCTCATAGAAGTCTCTCCAAAATTGTCCTCATATTCTGTCAAAAGCCAGTCTTACAGATACAAGAAAAATGAAATAATGATTTGTATCCCATCAGATGATCAAGGATTAATACTAGTACACACACACACACACACACACACACACACACACACAGGCTGGTCTACACAGTGAGTTCCATAACAGCCAGAGTGACAACAGAGAAACCCTGACTGGAAAAAAAAGACAAATAAACAAGCAAACAAGCAACAAACCCTCCAAAACAAAACTGGCTTTCAACAACAACAGAAATCCCACAAACTCATACAAACTGAAGAATTCTCTACTGAATAAAAACTAGGTCATGAAGGAAATACAGAAAGAAATTACTGACTTTCTACTCTTCAATGAAAATGAATACATCACACACCCAAACTAAATGGGATCGAATTAAAGAGGTGCTAAGAGGAATGTTCATAGCTCTAAGTGCCTACATAAAAATATAGGAGACATTTTGTACTAGCAACTTAACAGCACACCTGATAGCTCTAGAACAACAAAAAGCCATCACCCCCAAGACAGTAGGAAATATTAAATCTCAGTGATGAAATTATAAAATAGAAACAAAGAGAATAGAAAGAATCGATGAAACACAGTTCTTTGAGAAAATCAACAAGATAGACAAACCCCATCAAAACTAACTAAAAGATAAAGACTTTCTAAATTAAAAAAAAATCAGAAACAAAAAGAGAGACACATAACAATAAATATCTTGTGTGGGCCCTTCCTCCTCAGCCCTTATTGAGGGATAGCCAAGCCTTTGCCTACCAGCACAGAGGAGGAGAGTACAGGCAGTTGCTGTGTCCTGGGATAGGAGGTCTTGAGCTCACAGGAAACAGACTTCCTTGGAGAGAGTGTTGCTAGGTACCATAATATCCCGGCAATGGATGTTGTCTGCTTGGCAGAGTTCCAGTCTATTATCCAGAGAATTGTGGCTCACAAACTACGCTGCCCTTTTCTCCCCTTTACTGTACCACAGCCAAAAGTCTCTCAACAATAATAATCTCTGAATGGCCTAATAGTAAAAATTCAAATTAATCCCTGAGCTGGCTATTGTTAACTGGTAAACTGGATACTGCCATTTCAGTTCAAAAGTAATTGTAACAAGATAGCTGACCTTCAAGTTCTGGCATGTGTGAGAACTGCTCATGCTTACTGCAGTCACATCATAAAAATTATTCCTAGTGTAAATGCTGATCTTCCCAGGAAGAGATAAAATCTTCAATAGATAGAAGGTAAAAGAGCCAGATACACAGTTAGCACACCTGGAGAAAATAGATAGCTCATCATTAAGAGTGTTTGCCCCTTTGTTAATGTAGAAAATAGTAAGCTGCACAATGTTAACTTAGAAGTTAACATTACCAGGACTTAGGAATGGAAAATAGCCTTCCAAATCAGTAATAGCTAACAGTTAAGAACTAGAAATTCATGGCTGTGACCTGGATGAATAGATACACACAAAGAAGCTTTAAAAACTATTAAACTCTTCCCTGGTATCTCCATGCCATATTGTCCTATTGCCGGAGGTAATTGGAAATATAATTCAGTCAGTGTGACATCCCAGCTATCTGTAATTAACCATTGTACCAAAAGGTCTCTGATTGTAAATACAATACTTAAAGCTTGCAGCTGCAAATGAAGTATGCTCCTAACTCTACTGGTTCCCTTTGAAGTCACCTGCAAACTGTTAGATTAACAAAC
>JAMJFZ010003770.1:0-89108 GCA_026225945.1 Cricetomys ansorgei
TTTTTTCCTGAGCAAGGTGAGCTAGAATGGCTGAGAGGGGAACTGACCATAAATCCTCACTAGGAGAAGGAAAAGCCTCTGCTTGTGTAATGCAAAGCTTGGACCCTCTAAGCTACAGCTTAAAAAAAGTCAAATCCAAATGCAACAAGCAAGGCTCTCTTGCCAGAAAAGACCCTGGCCGTGAGGGCTCCTGGCAGCTTCTCAGGTGTTCAGTGGTCCCTCTCTATTACCATGTTTCCATGACTACAAGTCAGCATTACTTTGTTGCTTTAGGGGCACTGTCATAATATTCTGGCTTACCTGACTTGCTTGGATTGTTCAAGTTATTGTCCAAATGCTAATTCTGTTTTTATCCCTGTTTCAGGTATAAAGCTTATTCAATTTCAAATGATCTGTTTTCATCCCATGTCCCATAGAAATTCTGTAATTTTTATTGCACAGTTCTCCAGAACACAATATTTTTCAAGCTCTGCATTCTGAGGGTGGTATGGAGAGTAAGTGTGGATGAAATTGAAATTTCAGCAGTTTAAACAAGATATTTAACAAGTGTGCTTGTTATAATCTTCAACCTTCTAGAAGCTTGTTAAACTTGATCTCAGTCTAAGTGACAAATAACTAAGTTTCATTATTAGATCTTACAGATGTTTATAGAAATTGATTCTATCCTCCAGGACAACCTTCCTAATGCTGCAGCCCTTTAATACCGTTTCTCATGTTGTGGTGATCCCCAACCATAAAATTGTTTTTGTTGCTACTTTCATAACTGTAATTTTGCTACTGTTATGAATCATAATATAAATCTCTGATATGCAGATGGTCTTAGGCGACCACTGTAAAAAGGGTCGTTCAACTCCCCAAAGGGATTATGAACCAAAGGTTGAGTATTGCTGCTCTAAAACATGAATTAGCCTATTTCTTCCATTCAGGAAACCAAGACAAAAGAAACAGAAAGTAACATGATTGCTGGATGGTCTGCCACTATGAGTTTTATTAGGGTCACTGAAAATGAGATATGAACTCAATATTACTGGATAACTAATCCCTCCAAGTCCTTTATGTCTGGCTACTGACTCAAGTCTTAGCTCAAATACTACTTCTTTTAAGGAGGTTTCCTTAGCCACTCAATCCAAGAAGACTCTTTGCATGCTAGACCCATAACACTGTTTGCTTTCCAACCCTATTCTGATACTTTCTCTTATGTTTACATACTTTTTATACATCCTCCCATTAGAATGTAGAATCTGCAAATAGGGTCCTTCTATCTTATTTACTTCTATAAATAAGCCCAAGAACAATGCAGTTGTTAAGAGAACGTGTAAATGCTTGCTGCATGATAGAAAAAAAAATAAAAATCACTTTTAAGATTCTCTTTCTTGTAGAACAAGTATAGACTACATTTTTAAAAAGCTCATGCTCAATCTAAAATTTAAAATTTTGAAACAATGAAAGGTAGGAAAGAAATAAAAAAAAAAGAATAAAACTGGACAAAACATAATAGGGTAGTTAAGTTCATGCTGTCCACAATGGAATCCTTGGGAAATCTCTGGGGTCTTCTCTTTTCTACTGAATTTGATCCTTGCTTCATTCGGCTTATCCCCAAAGTCCTGCTCCCCTTCCCTCTGCAACTAAGCTTATGGTATGATAGGATGATAGGACAAGAGAACAAGGTGAGCAAGACTGAAGAGTTCAGAGCCAGGTAAGATAGGGACTATAACAAGAGCAAACCCTAGCTACAACTTCCCATGAGCCACCATGTGGCATGCTGCCCCACACGGTCCTTCCTGAGGATACCTTCATCAATGTCAGGAGGCAATCCACCACGAACACCTTGCGGGAATATCGTTCCACTCTCTCCCCATTCTGGTGAGTAAAGCAGTGAGGTGAACCCAGGCCACTATGAAGAGGTTGATCCCCACGGCCATCATCCAGGAATCCATCTTCCATTGGAAACAGTGAAGACTGACCTGCAATAGAAAGCAGAACAGAAAGCTAATAGAAAAGGCTTCTTGCTGCTGATTATTACACACACCAAGGAAAACAGGAGTTGATAAAACTGCTGCTTTTATTTGCTCACTACAGGATCAGTTATGCTCTTGAATTGTTATCACCTTAACATCTACTGAATCAGAGCGACAGTATATGGCTAAACAGAGGGCTACTCAAGCATCCCACAGGAATCCAGAAGCTTCAGCATGTGAAATGGAAGAATAGTAGAAGAAAGCACTCTTTTGAATGCAGTTGGCAGTGGACCACACTGCCTTGGCAAAGCCCCATGGCAACCTACACAACAACACGAAATATTAAATTTGGCTATAAAATGATGGTCACATAAATTTCTTTTATAGACCAAATTGTGTAGCCTCTGCACATTTTCCTTAGAATGTACTTAAAATGAACAAGTCAATTTTAAGTGAGCACTCAGTTTAGTTTACCTTACTTAATAGGATATAATCAAAGCCCACTTAATGTTGGTACCCAATTCAGCCTCTACTCTTACAGCATTTAAGATCTGGAGGCACACTAAAGATATATTAGCTGAGTAATTATCAGCTTACCAAGGATGTCATCTGTTTTGAAAAACTATTTTAAAAACTGAAATTATCATCATCTGGAATACATAAGAAAGGAGAAAAGACTAGAAATACCAATGTGTGTAAGTCTCCCATACTCACCTGACAGGAAAATAGAAGTGTGTATATAAGCAAAGCTCAGAGGTGCAGATAGCTACAGTCTCTCAAGCTTGCTCCCTGCCCAGGCTGCTATTTACTTCTAGGTGCTCTGAGGACTGTCAACAGCACTGTAGAAGTGATTTCAAGTCTCTTCCTTTATTGGAACAGTCTCATGCCCATTGGTTGCCATGCTTGTAACTCCCATTCCAGAGCACAGACAACAAGTGTCTTTGCCACAAATTTATCCTATATGCTATTAATAAATTATAACCCAAAATTGCTCTACGATTGGAAATTATTTCTAATCATTTTTTAAAATCATTTTAAAACACATTTTAAATCTTAGTGATTTAATGATCGTATTTTCTTATAAAATAGTAAAAGTTTTACAGACAAAAAATTAAGTTTAGTTGGGAACTTCTAGGAAATAAGTCTCTAAAATTCCCTATTATTTCTAGAGCATTTGTAGAATTATTCAGCTCATCTTATAATAATGTATAAATAAATGTATCATGTTTACTTGGTGAAACAAGCTGATGTATATACTTAAGTATAAATAACCCTCCAATTAATGAGGTATTTTTTTAGACAAGTCTAGCTTTTAAAGTTCAAATCTTTTTTTTAAAAAAGTTCTTAAATCCTTTTAAGGAGTTAAAAAGGCAAATCTTGGTCCCATCATTCTGGTAATCTGTCAAGCTCTTTAAGTCTCTTCAAGTAGAATGTCTACAGCTCCAACTGCAACACAGAGATTCTATAAAGGTCAAACCCATCCACTTCCCTTCACTCCTTCCCCACAGAGATTATTATCTGGGCAAGCCCGAGTCCTCTCCATATAGAACTGATACATTCAAAAGTGAGAAACATTGATGTTACCTCTCCTTCGCCCATAAGTCCTTGCTGCATGTCAAATGAGAAGAAAAAACAAAAAACAAACAAAAAACAACCTTTCAAACATTGTCAAAGAATCCACTGAGATTTCATCTACCAGCTTTTGAAATGGAAAAAAGTGGCCACATTCTTCATTTCCTAGTCTATCAAAAATCAAGGAATTGGATGGTGGTGGTCAGTTCATGCATTTTAAAAAAGAACTCCAAAGACATGATACATCTTTACTGAACCTCACTTGTTGTAAAGGAAATTTTTGGCTGGCGTCATCATCCAAGGGCCAAGGTATTATGAAACCAAGGCTGTATCCAACATGATCTATACCAATTACCACTATGTAAAGTATATTTTTTCTCAGATTTCCATGCTAACAATTTAGTAAACATCAATATTGAAATCATGACTTTTCACCATTATAGAATACATATTTTTGCAGTATTTT
Source organism: Cricetomys ansorgei (assembly GCA_026225945.1). NCBI lineage: Eukaryota > Metazoa > Chordata > Mammalia > Rodentia > Nesomyidae > Cricetomys > Cricetomys ansorgei. The sequence continues at coordinate 3,997 of JAMJFZ010003770.1, forward strand.
TCTGTTCATTCTTAAATAGAAGATAATCATAACAAATGGAAATCTTAGGCAATTATATATTGGCTTTAGTCAACAGTTTTATATCCCCAAACAAATAAACAAACAAACAAAAAACCCTTCTACCCAGTCCCAAATGTTCAAAACTGAAAGTTTGCCATTTGTCACCAAGTCAGTTGCAGTTCAGAGGAAGAGAAAAGGTAATTATTGAATCCACAGGAAACAACATAAACTTTGAACCAAGAACTTCTGAAAAATGCTCTCCCTGAAATGAACAGACACTGAAAGTTCATCCTGTTGGATGAACTCCTGTTCATCCAAGGAGGACGTTGGCTCCATTCAACATTTCCTGACCTCATGGTCTTGCTAAGCATAGTAGACAGAACAACCTGAGGCTCTGACCTTAAGAACCAGTGATCTTAAGTGCCACAGGGTCACACAGCATTTGTAATGATGAGCCAAGCCCATGGCTATAGTGACCTTTCTTTACCCACGTTCATTTTCCATGCTTTCAGTTATCAATGGTACATCTCAATTTGAAAATATCAAATGGAAAATTCCAGAAATAAGTAGCATTATGGAATATCTCTATCATGTCCATGATGTGGATCATCACTTTGTCCAATGTGATCATGTTATGTGTGCTATCTGCCTGTTAGTCACTTCTGAGATATTTTGAGAAAGACTATATTCATATAACCTTTATTACAGTGCATTTTAAATTACTTTCATTATTGTTCTTAATCTCACACATATCTCATCTATAATTAAACATTATAGGTATGTTTGTATGTATAGGAGAAAACATAGTATATAACACCATCATCAGTCTTGGGTGTCTTTGGGAAACACAGTTCTACTAGTTATGTAATACGTGCAAGAGGGACAGAAGAGAAAGAATACCTTGTATGTAAGGGGTGGCAGGGATAGAATCTAGGAGAGATCTTAAAGGAAAAACAGGAGGAATATCAGGATTGCCATCCCACCGACAAGGATACTGCCATGTTCAAGCAAAGAATGAATGTAGCACAAATAGGATTTGGCTGGGAACTGGGTTTAAAAAAGACACTGGGATAGGCTCTTGAGTCAGATGTTACTCTAAAAACTGCCAGAACTTTCACTCTTAGTCTTCTAAATACAACACATGTCAGTTTAACTCAGAACTACCAGCTGAGTATTTTGCAAAATAAATCAATTTTCATACCAAAATACATTTCTACCATTACTACAGAGCCCTGGTTCTATTGAAGTGCTGGAGTAAATGGACTAAAACAGCACTGAGACTGTCCTCAAGGAAAGCCTGGTAGGTGTTCCTTCCAGTGATTTCAAGGTTAGCAGGTAAAGAGCTACTTTCCAACTTACCAGACAGAGGTTAGAAAGACAAGTGACATCACAAAAGTGGGTGTCTGCCTGAGAACATTCTATTTAGACAACCATTTCAAAGACAAAGGAGTTCGGGAAAAGAATGACTTAGAAATCTGAGTTCTATCTTAAAAAGTAGCTACTTCAATTTCTGAGAAAACATATATTTGAAAGAGTAGCTTTTAAAAGCTACAAAGCCAACATGAAAACTCACATAGCTCCTATTAAAAAAAAACAATCCAACCAAACCTTCAAGAACAGTAAGAATTATAGATAAATAGCTAGAATGAAGTATCTGAAAAGTCTTCAAATGTAAATTCTCAGTTTTCATTATGTACCACAAAATTAAGTAGTTGATGTAGAAGGATTTATAGTTAAATTCTTGGAGTAATGTTTGAAAACTTACCACACTTTTTCCCATATTAAGGAAAAATAGGCTGAAAGAGCACAATGTTTACAATAAAAACTTTAAAAAGTAAACAGAAAAATTGGTGTAAACTAGTACTGAAAAATAACGATGTTTGGAATTTAAAAATGAGAATGTGTTTTTTATTTCCACTTATATTTGTACATGTGTGCATATGAATTTTGACAAGTGACATCTATGGAAAATAAAACAAACTATAACTTTGATGAACATGTCTGCATAACCAGAATCAGTGTAGTAATCAAATGTAAATGCCTCTTTATCCCATATAAAGATATGCTCTACCCAACTGACTCCAAGTTATGTTTGGAACACACATTGAGATCAAATACTTGTAACACAGATTTTACCTGGGGAAAATGTCACACAGATTTCTAATCTCATGAATATAAAGTGTAGCTTGTTATTTGATGTTGTGTAACACTGGGGGAGTGACAAGGGGGAAAGTTCACAAAGACATACATGTTTTGGAAAAGTTCTGGGTCAGTTAATGTACTCTGTATTAAGAATTTTCACAAAGTTGGGGCTGGAGAGATGGCTCAGCTGTTAAGAGCACTGGCTGTTCTTGCAGAGGACTCGTTTGATTCCCAGCATGCTAAAAACTGCCTGTAACTCCTGTTATAGGGAACCTGATACCTTCTTCTGACCTCCACAAGGACCAGGCACACATGTGATGAACAGACATACATGTAAGGCAAAACATTCATCTACTTAAAGTAACTATAGATTTTTTAAAAAAATTTTTTTCTCAAAGTTACTAAGGGATCAACTGTTGTAATTTTTTTTTTAGATAAATGCTCGTATTTGCTAGACTGTTATGATTTTTTAAAGATACACACTCATACTGCTAAGTAAAAGCCTCCCCAGTCTGCATTAGAGTTAAAATGAATACTATTTGTATGTCCCTATCTTTATTTTTATTGCCTATTTTAGGCTTATAGTCTTTAATAATTTAATATTCAGAACTAACAAGAGTCCAAAAATAGTAAAACATGCTTAGAACATTGTGGTCATAAATGTCAATAACTTTTGGATCCATGTTATTAGGTCTATTTATTGATAAGTGCTTCATTTCTAAAATACCTCTACAGGACTGCTTACAAACAGTTTTTGTATCAATCTTATAGTCACAGTAAAATTCCCTCTAGTGAAATATTCTATTAGTCTGTGGGCTAGAATTGCAAAGAAGATACAGAAAAGTTTGTTTCTCTCTCTCTGCACACATTTCATTGTAAAGTTGAGTTATTTGTCTCTGAAAAAGTGTCCTTTTTTTCTTTCTCATTTGAAAGTATCCATATCAGGATATATTCATCGTAACCCTTTAAAACATTTGTAAATATTACTATATTGGGTGCATGTACACATGCACACATACACACACACATGCATGCACTCACAAAGATAAAATTCAAAGGCCTGAAGCTTATAGTTGTTAATCTGTGAACAAAAATGGGTAGATCCCAAAAGCTGACACAATTCCTACATCTGAGATCAAGGCATACAGTCCAACAAAGACACAATAATTTTAAATGATTTTATAATCAATCTCTAATTTAATAAATTCATTGTCAAAAATTAATTTATACACTGCTAATTTACAGCTGCTAATTAAAATTTCCTATGTCACATAGGTTTGTTGGCACAGTAGCATTCAAAGAATGTGACTATAAATCTATATTTTTCCTAGGTAGATTATGCCCTCCTTTTTGATAGTTTCTGCCCAAGCAGTCTTCCCCTTTCATTCTAAAAACCTGTAATTAAGAGACAGTGTCTTTGATAGCCTTTAAAATTAGGTCTCAGCACTCCTTCTCTGGAACAAACACTTGACACTTCTAGATGAACAGACATCTTCAGAGGAAAGAAATATATAAATGAGTTCCAAAATTTAACATTCTATTGTTGTTCTGGGTCTTTCTTGTGCCCAAAGTTTATCTTTGAAACAGTTAATTTTAAGGGCTAAAACAGTAGAGAATGGAGAATTGAAAATTAGAATCAAAGGTAAAAATGATAGAATAAAAATATAGACAGATTTCTCTTTTTAATGGAGGTAATAGTAACTGCTGGTTTCCTTAGGTAAAATTGAGCTTCATTTTAGGGATGGATACAATTAATCTTTCAGTCAAACCTAACTTAGTGCTTAACTAAGTTGCAACAGAAAAAAAACTTAAGAGGTAAGTGCGGTTCATGTTTAGTACTTTTTCTTGAGAAACGAAGTTTCAAGTTTATATTTCAGAACCATAAAACATATATGCTTATTACATAAAATTTACTAGTAAAAGACATTCACTATAGATCTAATTTTTCCCACACCCCAAAAAGTCTTACTTTTAAAGACTTCAGAATATGATGGCTTTTGGAGATACGGTCTTTAAAGAGGTAAAGTTAAATGAGGACCTTTGGTGGTCCCTAATCCCACATGACCTCTGTCCTTCCAAGAAGAAATCAGGATGCAAATATGTAAAGAGGGCAGACTATGTAAGAGAAGTCAGTTTACACCAAGGAGAATTCTCAGAGAAATCACTCCTGAGCAGACCTTGATCTTGGGCTTCTAGCCTCCATAGCCTCCAAAGTGATTTCTAGCTTCCACAAGTGTGGGGAATAACTGTTATTCAAGTCACACAGTCTGTGTGCTTGTTACTGCCTCCTCAGCAAACTAATACACTAACATGGCATCCAAAAAGTAGCTAGAAAGTTTGGATTTTTAAATACATTTAAACCCAAGAATTCTCCCCAGGAAAAAATAAAAACAAAATATAATTAACAGAAAAGTGAGACGTGTAATTCTCTAGAAGGGATACTACAACAGTATTGTGGAGATTTTAATTGCTATTGGTTGAATTACACTAGTACACATTAGCACATCTTTGAAAAGTCACTAGTCCATGAAGGTCACTGGGTAGTATGAAAATAGATGACTAAAACATGGCAAAACAAGAAGTCAAGTGATCTGTGGATGAGTAAGCCCTTTTACCATTGTGCAAGCAAATTCCACTGTTATTCCAATGTAAACTACCCCAAACTAGGAAAGGATTCTGCCTCTTTTTATTTAGTTAGGATTTAAACCCATTTCCTCACCCAAAGTTCTGAGATTACTTGAAATTTTCAAAACAAATTACATAATAAAAATCAGTTAAAATTCAAATGTTTGCATTAAAATGTTCAAAAGAGGAGTAAATAGCTCTTACTTCTAATCCAAACAAAGGAAAAAAAAAGGCTCTTACTGACACTAGTGAGGTTAAAGCTCTGGAGGATGTACAAACACAGTGCTTCACAGTTACTCCCACAGTTTTTAAAGTCTGATACACTATGAAGACCAGGAAGAACAGCTCCCTGAAGCACTTCCAGTGTTGGTGATCAAGTGACATGATCCAGGCTTTTATTATCCATTTTTAAAAACAGTGAAAAGTTGTGGGAGCTACATTTAAAAGTAGTGGTTTGGGTTATTTATCTCAGTAACAAAGAAAAAAACTTGTTTAGCCCAGACAACTTTTACAGACTCATCTTAATAATCCCTTGTTGTTGTCATTCCTTTTTGTAAATCTTTGGTATTCATCTTCCTAACCAAAAAAATAAACTAGTTTAGTTCAATTTACTAGTGTTTGGTGTGATAAGCGATTTAGCTACATTTAATCTTCAATCCTGCATGATGGGAGGTTTCTGTAATTCTTGTCTTCATTAAGCACATTTACTCCCGTACATTAGACTTACAAGAAAAACACATCCAAAATCAGTGCAGTAAGATCAATCTTTTATAGAAGTGGTCCATTCACAAGGACATTTTATAAACATAGCTGAAGGAATAACCAACAGCCACACCTAAATCAAGGTGTCGAAGGTCTCACAGCCTCTGATTGCATGACTTTTAAGTAATCTTTTAAGGTTATTTCATTTTACATTTTAATTATGTGTGTTGGTGTGTGCATATGAGCACAGGTGCCTGAGGATGCCAAAGGTGTCGGATCTTCCTGGAGATGGAGTTGCAGAAGCCTAGTGTCCTCTGCAACCACTCTTAACCACTCTTAACCACTGAGCCATCTCTCCTGCCCCCACAATCTCCTAGTATATTTGACTTTACTACTGGAGAATGGATGAGTCTCTGAGTTCCAGCATCTGGTCTACTCACAAGTTTCATTCTTTACTACAAATGAATAAATCAGCATCTGGTCCTACTGGTTTCCTATTAAACCTATCACTAGGTCACATCTGACAAAACCTAGTTTGGACCTGTGAAGCTGGATAGTGACCGTGAGACCATGGCAACAATGACCTCACATTCTTGGGTCTGGCTTAAGAAGCTAGAGTTTCTCTTCTATTAAATATCTTTTTTGTTTTCTTCAGCTTAACATCTTTCAGTTTGAGATGATATTAACTCCAGTCAGTATACGTTTGTAATAAATAAAACGTCTATATAAGCAGCAGTGAAAATGAAACATCTGACTTCACTTTATAGTTTATAGACCAATAAAAGTTCAAAACATAAATACTTGGGGGAAAAGGTCATCTTTATTTTTTTCCTTTTCCAAGTGAGAGTCACTGAAAATAAACTATTCATAAAAAATAAATATTTATGGAGAAAAATAAAAGGCATAACAAAAGATTTAAAAATTTAAATGTATTGATCTTTAAGGGAAAGCTACCGGAGTTTTTCTCACTTCACAAAGATGAGTCCTAGAGGCAACTGGTCCAACTGAACAACTTCATGAGGAAACTAACCACTTTGCCTAGAATCATTCAGCTGTATCCCAAGTCTCAGTTCAGTGTACTTTTCAGTGCCAGGACCTGAGCCTGGATCTAGTTTACAGGAAAAGGTAATCCTTAATCTATGGAAGGGATGCCCTCCCCATCCTCATGCCATCACCATTAAGAGGTAGGTTTTAGCTTAGATACTTTTGTGCTATTTTATATTATGAGCATATTATGATGGTGTCTGCTAGAATACTATAGTGGCATTATTGTACAGACATAATTATTACTGTTATTATTTCTGAGCTGATAGGCCCAGCAACTCTCATCCATCTACTCTCTTATTGACTTTGCTTTCTTAACAAACATATATTCCATAGGACACCATTTTCAATTCTTCATTCACCATGTGCCGCAGACAAGGTGTTTTGTTTTGTTTCTTGTTTGTTTGTTTCTGTTTGCTTGAGGACTGATGAGAATACAGCAAGAATAATTCTTGGAAGATAGAAGATATTAACAGAGATTTGAAATTAACAAAAATTTGGAAAAAAATATCAGGAACTGGAGAGATGGCTTGGTGGTTATGGGTGATTCCTACTCTTCCAGAGGACCTGAGTTCAGTTCTCAGTACCCACAGAGCCAACTCACAACAGCGTGTAACTTCAGCTCCAGGGAATCTGATGATCTTTTCTGGCCTCTATATGCACATGTGACATATACTCATACAGACACATACACATAAAATAAAATAAAAACACACACACGCACAATAGCAAATAAAAAATTTTAAAACGATTTCCTTATTCCACTTATTAAAACTATGATACCAAAAAAGTGTATGCACTTTAAAGTTCCTTAATTCTTTGGTAGATACCTTTGCCTTCCCTGTGAACTTTAACTTCTGGCATGCACACATAAAAGGAGGATTTGTGGGCATCTGAGTAGTGTTTAGACTAGGTAAGGAGACTCTATGGAAGGAACTGTACAACTGTACAAAAGGCCAATACATCTTCATTCTTCATGCTTTCTTTCGTGGTAAATAATACATGACCTTCTCTTTGGAATGTAAAGTACTGTGGTCTTGGGCTACCTCTAAGTCTCTGGTACCCTCCTCTCTTCTCCTGGCATCTGCCCTACAGAAGCTAACTAGCATTCAATGAAGGCAGCCTGTGTCATTACAGGAGTCAGACTCACTCTCTTCATTAATCTCATAATGGAGAGTTAAGCGGCTCTCAGGATTTTTTTTAGAGAAAAAGTTTTTTCACAATTTTGAGGGACAAGAATTATTGTTAAAATAGGTAATTAACAGAAATCTACAACTATCATTGCAGAAAAAATTAGTGTCAATTCTGTACTTGTTGAAACACAAATACTATATTTTATCACCTAATACTAACTTCAGTTCTGTGCACTTCACTAGGGTAAATCAATTATCACTTACCATTAATAAGCAGAGAACTATCGGATCCTGGATATGAATAGTTTAGACGACCTGAAGGTAAAAGAAGGCCGTTACTAAATTTCTTTCATAGATGGTTTAAATTTATTCAATAACAGAGCTGAGTTGATGGCTTCTAATATGCAAAGTATTTACAAATCTGCATTATGGGACATAGGTTTGTTGTTCTAAGGAACATAATGAATCAGAGGATGTATCAAGCATTGATGCACTGAAGGGGAAAGTCTGAAGGAGATAAAGTCTCCCTCACATTCAACTATTCATTTCATATTAACTATTTAATTAAATCATTCTCAGTTCCACATCACTACCCAAAAATAATTTCTTTTATACCATTGTGTTCTGAAATCAATCTATAATAACAATCTTGAACTTCTTTGTCCCATAAATATGAAAGTTTTCATTTGTGTTGGTTGTTACTTTTTAAAGGATGCAATTAATCACAGTATTTTTTTATATGGCTTTTTCCTAGGTAAGGGCATGCTGGCAGGTTTGAGTTCAGGTTTTGGGTGATGCACAGTGAAGGTCAAGAGGAGAACTTGTTCGACTTTAACATGCTAGGAAGAGCTCAAAGCCCTGATAGACTACAAGCACAGTGAGCACTCAATAAATACTCGGGCACTTGGCCACCAAGTTTGAAATAGTTCATAAATTTTGAAGCTAAAACGGCTATTTAAGATACTCCCAAAAAAGAACTTGTGAGTGTACTCAAATTGTTGGATGAACTGTCTTCCAAACTGGCAGCCATAATAACTGGGGCAAGGGAAGGCAATAGAATTTGTCTTTAAATTATATTTCTGTTTTTTGAAGCCTTCTCATGTAAATGGAGTTATCTAAACCACAAATCCTTATTGAATACATATTGTATACACTCTAAAAGTTACAAAATAAGTATCACTGTGGTAACATTTTTAAGCCTCCGTATTGCACATGCCCATCTTTACCAACCTTCAGAAAAACTTGCCCTCAGCAAGTTCTGCTGCTTATCTAAAGAATAGGCAAGAAAACTTGGTTGCTAGTTCTTTATTATAGTCAGGAGTAGCATGCCAATATCTAACTGACTCTGAAGTACAAAGATTCCCTTAGGAAACAGCACCGAATCCCAGCCTCATAGAGCTGCAATTCTCAAGGGCTATGGAAAAGCTGGGAAGAGGCAGAGATTCTGCCAAGCCTTTAGGCTGGGATAGGTCTTCTCTGACTGCCAGCAAGACTCTACCCACTTCATGGAGCACTCTGGGAACCAGAGCTAATGGTCCCATCAACCCAACATAACAAACTAACAACTCTTCAGAAGAAAGCTTTGACATTAAAATCTCATGTCTTTGAAACACAAGGCTTTGTATTGTGAAAAGAGAAGATGGTTCTTTGTTGCCAGAATCTGTAACTATCCACATTCTAAACCTGGGGTCCAACATGAAAAAACCATAACTGACTAAACTTTGCAACCAATTTATAATAAAATAAAGGGGTTTTCTAAGATTAAATTAGCTGCTCTACGTAAGATTTCAGAGTATTGCTATCTAGGGAGTAAGAGGAGGAATAGCGATGGGACAAAGTGAAACTGATTTTGATACTTTAATTTCTGCCTAAATATTGGTTTATTTCCTTAATGCTGAAATATGGTCAAGTACCCAACTCTAGTAAATGCCACTGGAACTGCTTTATCTACAGCTTGGATTCTATCTTTGTCACAGGATTTTTCTTTTCTTTTTTTTTAAGAATGACTTGAGATGCATGAAATAAGACATGACATGAACTGTTTAAAACCTGCAGGAAGGGGTGCTCACCTGATTTTCTTTAATGAAATGTATGTCTAGATTTTGTTGCTATGCAACCCTCTTAGCAAGTAAACTAGCTGGAGCTATCAAAACCACTTTCTTCCATCATCAAACATTTTTAAAAGATGAACTAAGAAGTCAATACATAAATAAAAAACATACTGATTAAAATCAAGGGCTGAGAAGCTGACTCCATATTTCTGAGGATCTGCCCTAATTTAGCATTGAATTGAAGCTAGACTGTTTCACATGAGCCATAATGTCTCTTATTTTGGGCTAAGAAAGGCTACAACAATAAGAATCAAAATGATAGATCACCACACTGGCTGTCCCAGTAGAACAAAGTTCAAACTTACCAGAAACTCATCTTTTGGGTACTTTTTGAGGACAGAGAAATATTTCAATTTCACAGGCACAAAAATTTGGCTCTGCTCAGGTGTATGGCCCACTTTTAGGTAGGCGACCTCTTCGCGGCTCCTTAGCTTTCTGAATACAGCAGTTCCACCCTGCACCCAAGATACAATTTGACACTGGGAGCCACTAGCAGAGCCCCAGCTGGAACACTAACACAGCTTTAACTCAGCCTTGTGATAGGATTACTGTCAAGTGGGCACTAGCTTTCATTAGGAGGCCGATACAGCACACGTGTGCCATCCTCCTAAGATGATCAGAATTCTTTCCCCCAGTTCCCAGTGTCAGCAGTGACGTTAAGAGATATTTTTTTTTCCTTTTTAAGTGTCACAATTTTCCCGCAATCATTTGCCCAATTCTTTCAGTTCTTTCTACAACTCACAAATCTAAAAAGTCATTCATAATTATGGATAACAACTATTTCTCCCTTTCTGGAAATCCCCTCAAAACGCCCATCATACTATGTAGGAACTCAATCTTCCACAGGCTATCTCCTGTCCTTCGGTCATCCCTGCTCTGTGGATGCCAACATCAATCATTATCTTCCCTTTGCCATTCCATGGCTAAGGTTGCAACTATCCCTTCCCACAGATCCACAGTGGGTCTCATTCCCTGTACCCAGCGAAAGACTGGATATTGTGTTTATCTTTCTTGGTACCTGCCATAAAAAGTTCTTTTTTAAATTCACAGAAAAAGTTAGCACCAGACTGGTACATTTGTTTTAAGTGATGAATCTAAATAAGCATTTCATTTACACCCAAAGTCCACAGGTATTTTACTTTCATTTTTAGAGTTCTGACAAATGTGTAAGAACATGTATCCACATGCACCTACTGATACAGAATCAGAGTAGTTTCCTTATCCTAAGATTTCTCTGTATTCTGCCTAATTTTATAGCTTTCCCTTTTCTAGAATACTATATGGCTGAAATAAAGAATCAAGCCCTATCACACTGGCTTCTTTCACTTAGTGGGATTTATGGTTCTCTTGTGTCTTTTCTGGAGCTTGGCAGCCCACTTCTTTAGTATCAAGTAATAACACATTGTTTGTATGCAACTACTAAAGGATATTTTGGTTACTCCTAAGTATGGTAATTAATTATTAGTTAACCTCTTAGAAACATCTGTGCATTGGTTTTTGTTAAGGATGCAAACTTTCTGAGGAGTCTTTTCAAAGATTTTCAGGGTCTCCCTTTTCAAGTCACTTTTCCTAAAGTGGAAACCTCTTTTTAAATTAGCTAACCAAATTTTACTTCTAGCCACACACCAATAGCCAGTCTTCCTTTCTTCCTTCCTTCCTTTCTTTCCTTCCTTTCTTTTTCCAGTGATTAACAGAAGATTTATTTATGTAAGAATAGAGTTATCCTTGCCAAACTTAATAGAGAGGTTAAATGTTTGGTCCAGTTTTCCTTCCCTGGTAAAATCTTTCCTTTCTTTCCCTGTTTGTTTTGAAAACATAATACCAGAAGACAAGGGGCCCAAACGCCACCTCAGCTCCTAAAAATGAGTTCTTGGGAGTGAGTCTGAAATTTGGATAAACATTTGCTGATATTGCATGGGTCTAACAAATCAAGGCAAGATCTTCAATATGTGCTTGGCATTTGGGGTCATTGTACCATACCGAAGCAGATATTCCTACTTAAGCCAGATCCTTATGCTCAAGTGCTCAACCTGTGTCTTTCTGGTCTCTGGAGGCACATCTCACTCGGGTTGAGGGTACTGGGGAGAGCAGCCAGGGGTATGAGCTTATATTTAGAACCCAGCATCTTGGTTCCTGGTGGACATCTCACAATATCCAGTTTTATATAATCATTTCAGCTACTGGATAATTCTCTTATCTCTTTTATATAATAAATGCCCTTAGGAACTAAAACTTTTTTTTAAACCTAAGTCTTCTGTTTGAACACCAGAAAACATTCAATGAGTTCATTCTACTGAACTTAAAACATCAGTATTTCACAAATGAATAAAGGATAAAATAAAAATAATTGAGATATGTTAATATAAATAAAACCCAGTACCCATGGGTTTGTTGGGTTGATTTTTTGATAACTCATCTATCTATAAACACATTTTGATACATTTGTAATTTAGTTCCTGAAGGAAAAAGGATAACATTAGTATTTCAAGCAAGTGAACCTATTTGACAACTAAAATTCAATCCTTGAAGACTTTTGCTAATGACTGTGATATAAAAAAACAAAAACAAAACAAAACAAACAACTAAGCAAAACACTACCTGATCAGCGGTCCTCCTCTTTAGGGACACCATCGCCAGAAATATAATAGTCTGTAGAGACAGCTACGGCATTTGAAGCCAGAGCCTTAGCACATTTCTTAGCACAGAAAGCAGAGACTATATTTGTAGACAAGATTCAACCTAGCCAAATATAGGCAACCGATATACAATGTGACTCTGTGGACAACACTACCAAATTCTACAGCCAGAAAAGGTCCATGTACCAGTCAGTCAGTTCCATGTTCCATGCTGGACATCTGTTAGTCAGAAATATATTAAGCAACCTTAGAGTTAGTAAACAGAGGAGTCTTCTAAAGAACAGCATATACTATCATGTTTCTTTAAGACTAAGCAACCTCATCAAGGAGATAAAAGGCCATGTTCTACTTTATTAGTAATAAATGTATGGGTTACTTTCCTAATTAGAACTTATTTTCAGAGGAGAAACCCAGATATTATTGCAACAGATGATTCAGCAGGAAATGATACAATAAAAGCACCTACTTCAAACACAAACAATGAAAACTATTAAATGTTCTACAGTGCTGTTGGATATCATGCTTTGACCTTCTCCAGAGTCAAGCTAGTCTCACTGTGGCATGGTACAAGCCAAGTTATATAAGTAACAGCTTTGCTGTCTAGAACACAGCCAATGTGGTCCTATATAATCCCAAGCAGCGTGAAATTCTAAGTTAGTTTTTTAAACCAGCACAAGCTAGAATAACCTAGATACTCCAAAAGAAAAGGAGAGTTTTCAGCTAATCTCATTAAAAATTTCTAACTTCCATACATATGCACATATGCATATGTATTTGTATATGGACTCATATATTATAGTTGTTGTTTGATTAAGAACACTCCCCCTAGCTCTGAGAGTGATAACCTTATTTAGTTCACATATAAGTCAAAGGTATACTGTCACAAATACTTATTAAAGGTAATACATGGCATGCATACACACACACACACACACACACACTCTCCCTGATACTTGTAACAAGATGGAGCTGTGGATACCTGGACAACATATAGCAAAGGCAAGGACCATTATAAATTCACTGGTGATGACATCAACTTTGTATGATACCACCTTTGTCTTTACACAAATGCAGAACCAATGTCAGTATGACCTAATGCAACGTACTGATTCACTATGCTTTGTACCTTGTGATAAAAAAGACTGCTTAACAATCAAAGTCCATAACCTTAATTAGTCTCCTGATCTATCTGCCCTATAACCAACTGTTCATAGCATTTCTATGTAAAAATAAAAAAGGAAGAACTATCACTGACACCAGCTGCAGACTCTTGCTCTTTTCCAAAGACCCATTAAAAACTCATTGCATATATACAGACTAAGGGCTAAATAAAAGCCCTCTATGGGATGCATGTGGCTGTCAGTGTGAAAGCCAGGAAAAATCCTTATACTTGTGCTCTTTCCTATCTGTCCACACAGCTGTTTCCCTACTCTTACTAGATCCACAGGCATTAAGACCTGCTACCTCATAACCTCTACTTCTTGATTACTTCCTCTGTGGAATGCCCCTCCTCTTTGACGTACAATGTCTCACCACCCAAGTTCTACCTCCATTCCCTCTACCATCTCTTGCCCTATTATAGGCAGTTCCCTACTGGCCTTATTTCCTATGGAAGCCTTCCCAGTTTCATGCCATCCAGACTCTGGTTCAGATAACCCTGTATAGCACCTCTCGTATCAGGTTACTACTGAGTGTTTCATTTCCTGTTGCCATGATAAAAATACCCTAGACAGGGACTTAGGCAAGAAAGGTTTTATTCTGCTCATAAATCTAGGTTACAGTCCATTGTTGTGGGGAAATCAAGGCAGCAGGAACTTAAACTACATCCACAGTCAAGAGCAGCCAGAGAATAAATGCATGCATGAACGCTTCCTAGTGCTCTGCTAGCTCTCTATTTACTCCATCCAGGGCCCAGTCCATTAAAACGGTATCACCCACATTCAGGATGGGTTTTCCACTTCAGTTAACTAAAGTAACACAATCCCTCACAGGCCAAACTGGATAATTCTTCATTGAGCCTCCCTTCACAGGTGATTCTAGGTTGTGTCAAGCTGACAATTAAAATCAACAGTCACACTCCTTTTTAAGCTATCTATTCCTCTTTGAACCCTGTATTCCAGAGCCTGGGCACAGAAAAATACTCAATAATCAGCTGCTGGATGAAAGGAACAAACAAAGGTAGCAAGTGGTGATGTCTCTGCCTTGGAAGATAGAGGGAAAAGGGTAAGATCAGTTTTTTATTGTAATTTACTTCATATTGCTGGATATCGGGGACACAGAGGTCCTTAATTCCATTTATAGACATTGTGAGCTAGTCCTAAAATAACATCTGTAGAGTGATAAGACCTCTGTGCCCCCAGTGTGTAGTAGTTAAGCAGTTAACAGCAATTCCTTTTTCCTCTCTAACAATAGCCAAAGATAAGCAACCATTTTCCACCTGTGAGAGAAAGAAAGCAGGGCAGTTTCTTCTGGCTAGTAAGTACTAAACTGGAATTTTTGAAGAAGGCAGTAGTAATCCAGGGGATCTTTTGGCTTCAGAGATATGGAAGTTTGCTAGTATCTTTGGTTACAAATAGGAACCTAAATCTTTTCTGAGAAAAAAGAGAAGACAGAACTCAAACACCGGACTTTTATCTTAATTAGCACAGTAGCGGAAAGAATTTTAGGAAAGGGAAACTTCAAGACTCGCCTTAAGTTTCCAGTGTTAATGAAAACAAGGGGTACTTTCTTTTTGTACCAAAACCTCAAATTCAAAATTTAAATTGTGATAAGGACAGTGGAAAACAGATTGCAAAAGCCAATGGAATAAATTTTTACAGATTGAAAGACTACTCGACTGTAATTAAAGGCAGCTGTAAAGTTGCAAGGTCTAAAAGCAACTAAGAGTTTCAGGCAGAAGGGAATGTCTGCAGAGAAGCTACCAAGGAGCTGACCTAATTAAGGAATTCAAAAGATTTCCGACTGCCAGGAAAGCTAACAACAAGCCAGCAAGCAGGAAGGCTATTTTTATCCTTCTGACTCTGGATGTTGCAGTGAGAGGACATAACAACAGTATAACTTGCCTTAAGAGGATGTTCTGATACCAGTGATTAATGACAAAAGTTTAGGTTTAAAAAAAAAAAAAGAAAAGAAAGAGGCATGCTTTTTGTCCAGATTAAACCAGCCATAGCTTGTTAAAAAGGAGTGGAAGGAGTAATCTAATAGGAAGAAAAGAAAACAAACCAACAAATGGGTGGGAGGGGAAAGCAGTGGGTCTGAGTCACTTGGGGAACAGGCTGCTTAAGCCACAGGACAGCCTGGGGAATCAGAATCAGGTCAGGGGACAGAACACGAGTCTCCATTCTTTAACAGGAAGTCAAAGTGTGAGGACATCTTCTATAGAAGATTACCATGAATCATGATAAAATACAAATTTTAAATTGAATTCCTAAACTAAAGCTAAGAAATATTAATGCCTACCCCATGGAAGCATGCAAAGCCACAACTGCTTACATCTTCTTATGTTTGCTTCCTTCCTTGTGGCTACACGAGAAATGCCTGAGCCATTGAGACTGAGGCAAAAGGCTATGTTTACTATATTGACACCTTCTCCCTTACTGGGACTCCTTACTGAGTAACTTTACAGAAGTTGTTTTACCTCTCTTAGCTTTACCTGTTTTGGGTTATAAAACAAAGATCACAAAATTGGAAGAAGTTTCTGTAAGGATTTAGGTTGGAGACAACTCTCCAAATAGCAGTGAATGAAAAAGAACCTGTGCCATAGTGCTTCCACTTGGACAAGCAGGTCAACACTGCTGTCCATGGAGAATGTCCTGGTTACTTCAAAGAAGAATGAAAGGGTTCTTCCCAGAATAAGAATATGAACAATCTTTGGGGGCTGGAATAGAGCCAAATGTCAGATACCTCCCAACCATACGGCTATGTATCACCACGCCAGGGTGTCCCCATTCTCCTAGCCCTGCCTTAAATGACAAACAGAGTTTCAAATACAGAAATGAAGCTCCAAAATGCTATTTGCTAAAGATGACAATATAAAGAAAGTATCCTATACATTTCCATTCTCCTTCGCTCTTCCTTTATTTATTCTTCCTTTATAGAACTATATTCTTTTGGATACTAGGAAACATACTAACAGCAGAAGCATAAAGCAAAACAATAAGAGAAGTTCTTTAGAACTATCTCATAACCTTTAATAAATATTAAGATCTATTACAAGGAAAATATTTCATAGTGGCTTCACTACATTATAACAATGACTAGCTCTACCTCAACCCAGAAAATACAAGTAAAACCTTAGTAAGAACTCAGCAACATCTTTAAATGCATTTTAACTGTATTATATCAATGTTCACATGCTTTTGGAAAAACAATCATGCATATGCAAGTGTGGTGGTTTGAATAAAAATGTCCACCATTGCTCAGACATTTGAATGTTTGGTCTCTAGTTGGTAGAGTTTCTTAGGGAGGCTAAGAAAGTGTGGCCTTGTTGGAGGAGGTGTATCACTGGGAATCTTGGGTCAGTCCCAGTGTGCTTTCTGCCTCCTGCTTGTGGTTTGAGATGTGAGCTCTTAGCTCTTCCTGTTGCCATCATAGACTTCTAGAAGCAAAAGCCCAAATCAACTCTTCCTTCTAGAAGCTGCTTTGGTCATGATGTTTGATCACAATAATAGAAAAGTAACTAAACAGAAAAGTGACAACTAGCAAAACATTAAGTAGAAAAAAAATCCATAAAAAATTAAATAAACTAGAATACTTGGTCACCAATGAATTCACAGACTCTATCAAATAACTCCCATGGCTGAAGAGGTTCATAGCCCATAAGTGCTAAACAGAAACCTTTCATGAGGTCACATTTAAACAACTTAGTCTAGAGGCAAAACCTTCATATGAATGACTAAACCCTGACTAGTTTCTGATTATATTCCTTCTGTAAGCGACTCAAAACTAAACACTGTCAAATCTTCTAATGCAATGTGCAGATGTTGATGATTGTTAAGTTCCTTCCATTTATAGCTGAGGAAATTAAGATCTAAAGCAAAGCCACCATCCCAGGGCCACACCACTGGTAATCAGAGAGCCAGGTCTGAACACAATACCAAATGTGTTTCTTAATATTTCAGAAAGTCTATTATAGGCTAACACTTTCTGATCAATGGGGCAAGATCAGTTGACTTAAACATCTATTTACCCAGCCATACCAGATATTTATTAATCAAAATTTTATAGCCAGTAGACATTGTTAGATTTGTTTCAAGTTATTTATAACTTCTATTAGTCATGACTGTTCTTCAGAACAAAGATTTGCACTATATTGCTAGTTTCTCAGGCACTAGAAAAGGAGTCTTCAAATTGGTTGACTCCCCCTCTTTTCTGATATATAGCAACTGGCATCTACCCTCCTCTAGGCTCCAGAGAGAGTCTAGAACTACCTTCCCTTCAGAGTCTGACTAACATTCTTAACCGGCTGCTTTACCAGGTACCAGGTAAACTCAGAATAAAACGAAGCCCAGCTTTTAGAATTGGGCACACTAGAATGGAACTGAATTCAGAACCAGTCAACTAGAAAAATGAAGCCCAAGAGGCAGCATTGCTAGCCCAATGTATTTTTCCAAGAAGTAACCAGTTTAAAACTAGTTAAGCTTATTTCAACTGTACTGTTGAACAGTAACAAATTCACTGATTTTTGTTGTTGTTTTCCTTCTAAGTTTTGGTACTGAGTACATCAGCACCATGATAAAAAAAAACAAAACATAAGTCAGGAATAGATAGCTGATAAATAATTAATTGCACACAATATTCAGGTAAATATTCCATGTTATGAGGTAAATGAATCTTTTTTGAAAATGCTTAGGATCATTAACCTTCTAATAACATAAGAGGTTTCAAACTATGCCCCCATCCCCTGGCCCTCTTTACCATCACATGCATCACATTTTACCCAGGTAAAATAAGAGTGTGGTAATCTTTTAAGGTGATTGTGACCACTCGATTTTCATAGACTCAAAATAGGATTCTTTGTGCTCAATGTTCAAGAAGAAAATAAGGGGACTGCTCAAGCAATTATGACCTCACATCATAGATGACATAAGAAAAATCCTTGCTTTGTGACAACTGCTTATTTGATTTTCAAGATAAAAAAATAAGCATCAAATATTCTATCTCACGGGGCAGAGGAGAGAGGATCACTATTCTCAACCTATGTATACAAGCATGACACAAGTGGATCTGAGGAGGGAACAGAATGAGTGTGCTCTTTGTAGCTGTGGTTTACTTCAAAGGCACAGCAGCTATGATGTCAACCTAATTCCAGCAAATCAATGTTCGACATCACATTTCCCCTTCATATACATATATATTTTTTTAAAAGACAGAAACAGTAGCAGCAACTCCCAGATCTGAAAGAGTATAGCAGCATGTTCAAAGACTACTTCTGCTGACACAGGACCTGAGGTATCCAATAAATCCTGATCAAAAGTAACCCTGAAAACAAACAGCTGCTTGGAATTCAGCAGGCCCTGTACCAGCAGTGACACAAGGAAACCTCCCCACCTCCTCTTCCTCACAGCAATGTGGCCTTCACACACCACTGAGGTCTTGTCCTTAGGCACCATCCGCCAAAGAGAAGGCTATTCAGAATGTTCCACATCCCCAGCTAGGAAAGGGAGAGTGCAGGAGAGGAAACACCCTTCATTTCAAAACAGTGTACCCAAAGTTAATTGTAGTCGAGTTTAAATTATACTCTCTGCTGTGTCTCTCACTCCATTATTCCGGAGACTTTTAGAAGGCAATTTTCCACTTTGGAAACCTCAACCACTCCCCTGCTCAGCTGCTTTGAGCTACTTGGTATCATCCAAAGAGGACTAGAAAAAACCTGTGTTCTCAGGAGGGCTGGGTCCCATAAGCAGGAAGCTGCTTGGCTGAGTCTGAATTCTAAATACACATAAATGTTTAAGATACCCCCAATTTGCCAGAAGACACTTGGTAATATAAATAGTAATTTAATCGGGAGGGGAAATTTGGTTATGAATCCAAGATAAAATAATTGTGTTTTACACAGTTCTTTTTGGTTCTTCATAGCAGTTTGTATCTTATCTGTTCTATGCCCCTTAAATATCTAACCCTTTAAATGGTTGGTAGAGGTTAGGGTGCCCGTGATCTGTTTTCAAATGGACAGAAGACAACATATTTAGATAGAAAAGGGGAAAATAACTTTCTGACTAGAAATAAGCATTATAATGTTAAAGCCACAGCCTGTTTTCACGGGACTCCTAGAATTTTTGAAATTTTTATTTATGGCCAAATTATTTCAGGTTCCTAACATATGACACAATTACCAATTGCAGTCCTCTTTCAACAGCTCTCAGTAGGTAGACTAGAGTTCTCTCAGGCTGCAGAGTCAGTACCTACACTAAATCAAGGCTAAGACCTCTGCATATCAGTGTATAACATCTGTTCTCTAGAGAACTAAGTGACTATAATTCAGAATATAAGAATATTAAGAGAGTTGTATATAACAAAGGTTTGCCAGCTAATTTAATCTCTCCCAAAAAGTGGCACTAAATTCATTTCCTCCTAATAACAAAGATAAAGAATTTACATAATTATCCTTAACCACTACTTTTCATAAAGACATTAAAAACTCATATAAAATTAATGAAGCAAGCTTTGTGCACTAAACCTCAACTGAATTTCTTGATTTTTTTGTAAAGAGATTATTATCAATTCTCTTGCTCAGCAACAAAGAAAAGTGGCACAGATGGATTCACCACTTGCCCACGCATTTAAGCTTTGGTTTGAAAAAAAAAAAAAGTGCAGAGATGAAAACAGTAGGGGAAGATCTGAAATTTAATATTCGAAAAAGAGAAAAGCATCAGAAGTGTTTCAAGTGGAAGGTCACAACACCTTTGGCAATCAGGAAATAAATGCAGAACATTCTTGGGTTAAGTCCACAGTCCTTAAAATAAATCCTTATAAGATGAACGTGTGAAGCGAGTGACGCAGAAATGTGCTCCACAGTTTAATATGAGCCACCACCTACATATCTAACGGGTTCCTTAAGCATGAAGGGATCTGTAAACAGCAGGCACTGCAAACAATCCTTATTGCTTACATGAAGACTTAGCATTTGACATGCCTGACACTCACAGAAATCATTGCTGAGTAAGTATGTTGAGTCCCATTCCTTCCAAAAATTGAAAGCAAGATTTATTTTATTTATTCTAAAGCATTGCAAAAGACTACATTTTCATTATATTCAAAGGAAAAAATACGATATTGACTCATAATTTAATTAATATCTGAAGAACTGCAGTTTTGCAATGACTTATGGACTGCATTTGTTCTTGCAGTAATCTTGCTGTCTAATTTGGCTTTCTAGTGAAATGAAGCAAATTGGATATTAAATTGCTTCTATATATCAGATTTAAAATATTCAACCACTATCATGAAACAGAATTATCTGACACATTTTAAGTAATAATTCTTTGTCTTTAACTAATGAATGTGATTCCATCCCATAAACTACTTCCCACTTTTTCCTACTTCCCTTTCATCCTTGCACATGCTGAAGGGGGAAAGCTCCTTGATGGTCAGAGGTCTTTTCTACCATGTACACAGATGAGAGCACAACTACTTCATGTGTCCAACCTATGCTTCAGAAGACTGAAAAACAGCTCTGTTCAGGTTTGGCTTTAATCTGCCACTCCATTTCTAAATAATAAGTACCAGTGTCACAGGCAAAAAGAAAAACAAAAGTACAATAAATATCAGTATTCCCCAAACAATCACCTGAACATCTAAACAGGAGAGCATTACTTAGTCCTGATAATCCAACAGCATTAGAGCCATGTTTAAGGTGCCAGTGGGAAGATCAGAACTCACAGACTCAGGCTCTTGGCATATGAGTCTGGGTGTGGAGCAAAGAAAACAAAATTGGTCTCTGGGGACAAGCTTCTGTGGATTTCACTGACAATGGTTATGGAGAAGGCAATACACTGTTTCCAGGATAAAAATAGGATAAGAACTTGCCAACTGACCTCAGCAGTGACACAAAGATAAAGCATAGGGAGGACCCTTTTCCTCCTCAGACAGCTGAGCCCCTGCCACGGAGTGAACGACAACAACTTAAAAATTCTTTAAAAAACAGTATTCAAAAAATTATTTTAAAAACCACAAAAACTCTGATGCTCACAATCAAATGAAGGCTAAGTCCTCCTTTTAAACATCAGTTAAAACGTTTTGAAGAAACTAGCTACAATCAACAACACATTCATAAGACAATTAAAAAATGTTGAAGGCCCCTAGTCATATCAAGGATCTTATTTGTTGATGGCAAAAACAAACAAAACTTGAAACCCCTGTATATCAAGGAAAAGGTAAATTCTCCCTTATAACTTTTTTTCTCATTTAAACTATTATATGCTGCAACAATGACTCAAGTTGTAGTTCCTGCATTAGTTTTAGGCTTTGTAATTTAAACACAAACATTTCTATGAGGAACTACAGATATAGAGATAAAATGCGGTCACTCATGTTTTATGAAATTATTTTAATATAAAATTAGCCCCAATGCAAAATTTGTCTTTGTATGATTAGATCTTTAGCACTATTCTCAAGTTAAAATTTACATTTTTCTAAGACATATGATGCTCTCACAGAATTAATAGTGATTTTCTGCTCTGTTTCTGAGGAAGGCAGGATCTAGTGCCTGATTTAGAGGACAATGTACTGTTTTAAGGCATTCAAAAGTTTAAACAAAATCCTGAGATAGAATCACTATTAAAATCAAGCAGATCAGTGTGAAACTCTCCAACTCAGAGAAGAGTTTGTAGGAAATGAATTGCTGTCCTGAACAGAGCTGCATTTTGCTAGTGAAGACTAGACTGACACAATGTTTAGGACTTTTTAAAGCTAAACAGGATTATAAACTGGTATTTTAGAGACATGCCTTCATCTATGGATTCCTCCTTTTTTGAAGAAAAAAAAAAGTAAAGTTCATTTAATACTGACACTTGAGCTGAACATGACTTCCTCCTGTGATAAATACAATGAAAGACTTAGTAGAGTCCAGAAAAATCCACATCAGTTCTTAGAGTCTTCTAGAGCCAGGCAGTGTGTAGACTTTGACACACATGATGTCATTTAAACCTCACAGTTTTGTTTCTTCTAATCTGCCTCATAAATAAATCACAGTCCCATAAACAACTCATGCTTCCAGATTAGATCATCTACACATAATATTTTCTGTCATTTAACTTTTGATTTCTCCTACAGAATCAGTTAGAGAGACATAACTAAATAATAGTGAGAATAAATTTTATATGGGCTACGGAATAAAAGTAGAATTTTTGCAATAATTACTTATCAAACTAAAAAAGAAAAATTAACCATAGATATCCTGGCTAAAATTGATAAAGCACATAAATCCTTAAGTTAAATATATATATATATATATATGTGTGTGTGTGTGTATAATTATATGTAATGTGTGCAAAGCTCATTATATTTAAATACTAGTTAGAAGCTTGCTTTCTAGAAATGTAATACAGCAAATTGTACCTGTTGCTCTTCTACCTACTTTCCCCAGCATCTAATACAAGGGAGTTCTCAAAAAACTTCTGTAAAAATCTAGTAAACAATTTTAAAAGAGTTCTTTACAAATTTTTCCTGTAATTAACTTCTGCAATAATTATAGACTCATAAACAAGTTACAAAAGGTAGTACAGAGACATTCTCGTGTACCCTTTATTCCATGTCCCCAAACTGGTAATCTCTTATAGAGAACAAAACCAGAATGGAACTAGATTTCTTTTTGAGCTACTTTTAAAAAGAACAATTTCCTGGTCTAAAAATGGCCTTAGACTCTCTTCATTTTTATGACAAGAAAAGGAAAAGTGGAAAAGGCTGAATTATAGGCATAACACTAAAAAATAGCAAACTCTGAAAGATCGTTTCTCTTTACATATGGAACCTGTATCTGGAATATGAACCCAAAATCCCACGAGGCATCCAGTAAAGACCTTCAAAATATTCCTAAACAACTTCAAAATATCCTTATTTTCCAAGCGATCTCATGAGATGGATACACACATGTCCACACAGATTTCTCATATCTTCAGAGCACACAAAGATTCTCATAGGGGAGAGGGAAGCAGTTGGAGGGAGAAACGGGATGGTGGTGCGTATGACCGTATTTCAAGAATAAAGGGAAAAAAGCCCAATCAAATAATTCTGAATTAAAAAAAAAAGTTTATCCTTAAAAGTTTTACTCTGTCATTGACAGAACAAGCTAACCTCTGGGAAACCAGGCTCAGTTAGTCACACTGCAGCAGGCTACCCTGCCACTCTGACCTCAGTCCAACGCTCTACATCTGATCAAGGCGGCCTTATAAACATCAAATAAATGAATGAGTAGATGTACTAAAACTTAGATGGATTAATCTAATATACTAAACATTCTAAATTTCTTTAAAACAAAGAAACCTGCTTCCTAGTGAACTGAGAGTCTTACAAGGAAAAAAGGTTCCCTTTTGTGTAATTTTCAGAAGGAATCCTGAGAATACCTACTCTGACAGTTCTCAACGTCAGGTCATGGTAGCATGACCTGAGATCTTAAAAAAGAACATGACAAATCCATATTCCATGTATGGGGTGGAGTCCATGCATATGTAGTTAACTTTTAAGACTGACTCCAAGTGACTGTGAGTCTCTTACCAAGGTGAAGGGAGAGGCCTGGTGAAACTGGGTGCCTGGCCAAGATTCTAACATAGCTAGTCACTAACTGACTTGAGACCAGAATCCAAGCAGGAATAATAAAATAGCAATCATATTTAGAAAAGAAAACTATAAAACATTTTAAATCAGAAACTATAATTCTGCTTTCAAAAATGTGAAACTAGGCCAAAAGTTGACAACATGTGAGTTCTCTTTGGTATGTAGTTTCGGTCACATTTTAGAACCTCTAGGGCTCTGAGGTTTTTGTCTGAGACACAAGAGTGAAGTGTTTGGTCTTTGAGTTAACTGCCTACTCTTAGCAATGAGGACTCATCAGTACTCTTAGTTGGTATCATGATGGGTTCTACTACAGATGCCCATCAAATAAATTTTTGATTTAACAAAAAGTTTGTATGTAGAATTGATACAACTGACTAGACACAATGACTCCATAATATGACTTCATAATAATGATACTGTGCACCAGAATAAATAGGTAATATAATTTTAATTATTTACTAAAATAGTTCCATTTCTCAACTTACCTTTAATGGAATCATTTTCAGCTCTCATTATGTCAATGAGTGAGCTCTCCAACGAGTGCATGTCAAATGTCCTGGGGCGATCCTGTAAACACAGACACAGGCTACTTTAAAAATAGCATTTTAAAGTTTAGAGATAATTCAGCCGCAGAGCATTAGCTTGTGTAAGGCTCAGTTCCCAGTACCACCCCTTCCCCACCTACTACACAAGAGGAAAATACATTGTATGTATTTAGTAGGACATAAGTCAAAAAGCGCATTTACTCTAGCAATTCCAAAACATCAAGACCTACTACACAGAGCTCATTATTTTATTTCTGACAAGAATTCAACAAAAGCATCACTTTTATTAGTAAAGCACAAACCATTAAAACAACCTTTCACATTAAGAACAGTAATAAATGTAAAAGAAAGCTAATATTATCCATCACTTAAGACTAGATTAATAGCATAAACCTTTCCATACTTTTCCAGTAGCTCTCTATCAATATGGCAGAACTCTGAAGCTCAATGGCCAGCCCACTGAATCAATAAGTCTCAGATTCAGCCAGTTGAATAAATGAGCCTCATAAACAGTAAGAGACTCTAACTCAAAAAACAAAGCTGGAGATAGATGGAAGAAAGAAACCTAATGGACACGGGGACACGGACACACAGACACACACACGCAAAACCATAACTAGGACATACATCATACATACACTATAGCACAAATACATGCATATACCAAAAAAACATAGTAATTTTGACAGAATCTACCCTCTCCAAGAATGATAGAATAATGTTACTAGACCCTGTTTTCCTCACTTTGACAAAGCTTGCTTCATTCAAGAATGAAGCATGTCCCCATACCCTCTCCAATGTAAAAAAGCATTTACTCTTTAAAGAATTTAGTCTTTACTTCTGATGAAAGACAAAGGACAATGATCAGAGTCAGAGCTGGTACCTGGATAAGAAAACCTGAATCCCCCTCAATGCTTATTTACTTGCTGAGCTGGGCTGGACTTTGCTGCCATTAAAGCTAAACAGAAAGAGTATGGGGTCCACCCCTGGCTTAATCAAGTCCACCTTCCGAGTGAGTGAGAAATAAGAAAAGTTACAACCTCTCAACTGTTCTAGCATTCCTCGGATTAAGAGAATTATCTAGCAACAACTAAACTTGAAGCTTAGCTTGAGAAGTTAAAAGTGGATGGAAACCTTTTAAACTCAGAGAGGAAGTGATAACACATCCATCTGACACCTCACCCTTCACCTACAGACCACTCTTAGAGTATCACAGAGGACTTCCCCAGGAACTGGACAAGCAGGCTTCTGTAACCTCTGCAGTTACATTTACTCACAGGACTTTTCACTTCGTTTCTGTTGTTGCTGTTTATTCTTGGTAGTAAATCAGACCCTTATGAATGCTAAGAATCTACATAGCTCTCAGTTACTTTTTAACTCAAAAGTTTCAGATTGTTTAAAACAATAACAACAATTACTGCTCTCTTAATTCAGCACTTTAGATTGCTCTGCTATATTCTTATTTTTACTTGCTAGGATCTCACTTTATTCTGATATATAACTGCTAGGCTAAAAGGGCATATTTTCCACTCAAGATTATTCTCTGATAACAACTCACGTCTCCCTGTGCTTCTTCTGTAACTCTTAACACTACTCTTCCTGAAATAGGGACCACTCCTCATTCTATCCACCATCTAGATACTCAGCAATGTTCACTGAATGAATGGTTTCCTGATACTATTCAGTTTAAGGAGTCCAAGTACACTTACATTTGAATCTAATCTAATACTAGAAGAGAGTATTGCAGGTTTGACCCTAGGGGTGAGAGATCTGGAGCGAGAATGGGGATACAAGTTGGGGTGGGGTGTTTTAACATTTGATTCTGCTCTAGAGGAGTGCCACTCACTCCAGAAAACTTTTCCTCCTGATGTTTCCCTCTTCAGCTTCCTTTTCTCAATTAGGTTCTCACAGAAATAGTACATACAGCCAGAATGAGACTTTCTAAGGTACAGAATGTGTAAAAGGGGAGACTGCTCTATTTTTAAGGCTTCAAGTGCAACACTACATCAAAACCCTTACTACAATTTCCTTTGGAGTGAAATGGATCTGAGGCATAACTCAAGGTTTGGAAATCACACTACCCCAATCCATAATAGCTGGATTTTTCTTCTTTTCAGAAGACTATGAACTACGCCTGTACCTGGGTCATCTACCAAAGCCATAGCCAGTACAAACCATTCCTCTGCTATAATCTCCGACAATGTCCAGAGGGCAGGACCTGTTTTACATCAAATGCTCTCAGTATGTCATCTACATCAAATGTCCCAGAACAGCACTGACAGTCCTACTTTTTCCCAAAAGAATGCCCAGAAAGGCCTGAGATGGTAGAAGCCATCTTTGATATCTTTGCTGAAATATTTTATTTGTGCCCACCCTTCTGCATCACTATGTGTCAAGCACGTATACTGGATGGAGGCTCTCAAAATGATTGCTAAACTAACATGTGAGTGAATGCCTTTGAGTGATTTTTAAGCATGTGAAATATTTTTTCTACCTCCTTGTCTTAAGGTTTGTTTATATATTTCCCATTTCAGCTGTTCGTTTTCATTTGCCAGAATAAATAATAGGAGTAGGAGAACAGCTTACTTGATTATTCTTTTTCACGGAACTAATGTAGTAGTAGCCTTGTGAATTTCCAGAATTTGCATTTTGCCAATCACAAAATGAAGAGAAAAGAAGAGAAACAGCTGATACAAATATAACAGTGATTTTGTGTGGCTTCTTTTATAAAAGCTACTTCCAGTATGTCTAAAAAGCTTCTCTTTGTTAATGGGACACTAGAACTTAATGAATGATTACATGGCAACCTGTTGACATGTCCCAACTTTTACTACCTGGAACATAGACTTCTACAAAATTTAATAACCACTGACTTTAATTTAAAAAGTGTATCAAACAAGAATCTTAATGAAAAAATGTAAATTTCAGTAATTTTTGGATTAAAATCCACTTCTATCTCTTTTATACCCACACTATTTTTTCTTTTAATTCACTGTGATTTAATTATAGACTCACAAATGCCAATATATAAACTCGGATCAATTGGTACTGATCTTTAGGTGCAGTGTGTTGAGACAAATTCCCAGGTTCTAAATGATTTTAGAAGGAAAGAGAGCCTTCAGAGATCACTGACAGTGAAATGCAGGCTAAAAGCTCAGTGGCACAAGCACCACCTTCTTTTTAACCCCACTGAAATAGGTATTCTTGACCACAACCCAAACGTACCAGCAATTAGACTTACCATAAATTACATTTATATAACATTTGTTTCCTCAAAGCTCTTGTAATTCAAGAGGTTCAAAAGTCACATATTTTGTCAAGTTAGCTTTTTAATCCACAGGGATTCAAAGTTTATCGTTCTTAATTTTCTCCTTTGGTAATCTTTTCTATTTTTAACATTTAATTTTTTTTAAACAATCTGGTCTTGTGCCAATAAGAAGTAGGTAAAAAGGTAGAGACACAATAGTAAGGCCAGTATATAAGAACAAACAATGCCAGTTTTCCTATTCAAAGACCAAAGAGTTGAGTTTATCAAAGAGAGCTTGATTTCCAAATTGTTTTCCCCTTTTGTCTTTTTTGACTACAAAACAGACCGCATATAATTGCTGATTTGTTTCTAGGATCCATTTCCCAGAACATAACTGTAAAATAGAAAATTTTTCAAGTGACAGCTCTTCTTGATTGTCCTTGAGCCGATGATCAAAACATGAATATCAGTCTAAGTCAGTGCAATGAATATTAGACACTAGAAGCTTCAACTCTGCAGGGCACTGCTGTCCTCCAAAAACGGAAGGAATTTCATTAGATGTCCACCGTCTCTTTCCTAGCACAAAATGCTTATCATTTGTTTGTATTTACAGAGCTGGCAATAAAATCCAGGGTTTTCCATGTGCTAGGTAAGTGTTCTGCTAAGGAGCTATATCCACAGCCAATTTTTTCTTTTGTTTTGCCAATATACTTACTGTCTGGGGTCTTTGGGGAATGTATATTTTACCAATTTTGACAACTCTGTCAAAAGCCAAAGATGTAAATTAAAACCACTACTCATAGTTTACTTCTGGTTTACAAAAGGTAGAGGTCACTGATAGTAAGAAATTGAACTCTTTTTCTTTCTTAGTGCTGGAGATTGAACCCAAGGCCTTCCGTGTAGTAAACAAATGTGTTTTGCCACAAAACTATAGCCCCAGCCCTTTTTACAGGGCTAATAGACCATTATACAAATGTAAGGTAAACTAACAAGTTCTTTTTTAAAATATTTTTTAACCTATAAAATTTGCTGGGGAAAACATTAAATAATA
Organism: Cricetomys ansorgei; assembly: GCA_026225945.1. Classification (NCBI taxonomy): domain Eukaryota; kingdom Metazoa; phylum Chordata; class Mammalia; order Rodentia; family Nesomyidae; genus Cricetomys; species Cricetomys ansorgei. Next base: position 33,005 of record JAMJFZ010003770.1, read on the forward strand.
TCTTACAAAAACTAAGCAATACTTTTGCCCCAATCAACAACCATATTTGTTTCAAATTAACCTTTGCCAGTCTCCCTTGGGAAAAAGTTGAACTTCTCTGTATTGAGCACCAAATAAGTACCCAATATCAGTCTGTGAACTTTATTAGAACTGTCTTAATTATAAGCCTCAGACTTCCTAAGCTACAATGTGTTATTCACATTTAATAATAAAAACTAAGACTAAGAAAATTTATACAATTTACTGCATAGGCAGGTTCATGCTAAGATCAGCAACACTGAAATGATTCAAGCTTCACTCTAAGGCCAGCGACACTACCTTAGACAAGGTAATCATCACAGGACCACTTATTTGAATAAAGTTGGGGAGGGGGTCTTTGTTTAAAGGACTCTGAGGGCATTAAGCATATGGTAAATGTTTGGAAAGCAGTAAGCTCTCAAATATTGCTCAACAAAAGAAAGAATGAACAAAAATGTGAAGAATGACAGGATGGTAACAGAAATCTGAAAGACACATGACAAAACAAAGCCTTGGTCCTCTCCCCATTAGGATGACAGGTAAGGCACACAAATTACATCTATGACAAACATATTGGCAGGTTATCAAATGCAAACCAAAGCAGCAGGACTAGTTCTAATAGTAACAATGCTGGCAGCTAATTTCAAATACTAAATGCATAATCTCACTTATCCCTCAAAAAAGCCTTATATAATCGGGTATATTCAATTACCTCCTTTTGCAGATGAAAAAACAAGCTTACAGTAACAGAATATCTTAGTCAGCTATGTAGTGTAAGAGAATTTGAATGCAGACCTTTAGCTCCCAAACTTGTGAGCTCAGTATCTATCCATAAATATGAAATATAACTATAATATAGAATAAATATAGAAGAAGAGCAGTCACTTTCAAGGCTCCACAAGAATCTTTACTGCATGTCCTGATTTCACTTTACTTTGTAGGCTTTCCCTGTGTGGCTCAGGCTTACTTCTAGCTCTTTTCTTAAAATTACATCTTCATTTATTTACTTTGTGTGCATATTGGGGTAAGGTGAATGTGTGTCATGATACATGTGTTGAGATCAGACAACTTGTACAAGTTGGTTTTCTCCTTCAACTCAGGTGAGCAGGCTTGGCAGAAGTACCTTTGCCTACTGAGTGGTCTTGCCTGACTATGGCCTCCAACTCTTGATTCTCCTGCCTCAGCTTATCAGGAGCTAGGATTTCAGGCACAGTACCACTAGACTGCACTAGTTACACAATCATGTAAGTAAGTAGTTGATTTCAAGAGTCCATCTCACCATACTCCTGCCTCAGCCTACCAAGTAGTTAGAATTACAAGCCATGACAACTTTTTTTTAACATTTAACACTTATATGATTTAAGTCAAAAATTTGTTGCTGTTGTTTGTTTTTTGAGACAGGGGTCTTACTATGTAGACCAGGCTGGCTTCGAACTCAGAGAGATCCACCTGTCTCTGCCTTCTGAGTGCTAGAATTAAAGATGCATGCCATTATGCCCAGTTGCCAACATTTTTTATACCTGAGGATGCCTCAGAATCACCTGGAGGGGGGGTCTTAATTACTGAGTCACCCCAGATTCAGCATGTCCAGAATTCTCATTTTTGACAAGTCTCCATATGAGGCCAGGGACTACACATAAAAACTACTAAGTTAAACAATCCCATTCAACAGGCTAGTTTCATTAGCTATTTGAGGCTGTGGTTTGCATCTATTATCCTGATTAACCTTGTACAATCCATCTAAAGTACCTACAAGAAACATTTTAAGTCTTCTTATAAGGAGAGGGTCCTTGTTGTCCAGGCTGAAATTTTCCATACTCTACAGCATATACCTTAAGAAAACAATACAAATCAAGTTCTATTACAACAAATGGGGAGCTGCTCTCGAAGAAAGCAAGTGGTTCACTATTAAGAATAAACGAAATACAAATCTGGCACCTACACTGTCACTATTATCTCTGAAATCTATAATCTTGCTTTTTTTGGCATATCATTCTTTTTTCACTCAATAATATTTACTGATAATGAGTCTCCTCTCAAAACTGTTGATCAAATGCCCTAGAAGCACATACTCATTCCTCTTTAGTTACGATTCTTCCTACTTATCAAGTGCCACCATTAAAGAGCTGTGTATATATCTTGGTCCACATTAGTTTACTCATATAACAGTATGATATCAGATTTCTACTTGAATCTTGGTGTAAAATATCAGTGTCTACCATTTATTAAATAAACATTATGGGTTTTCTTGAAAATAAGTTATAGAGGGAAATTATTACCTTTATCAATTTCCTAGGATTAGAGACTTCAAGGCAAATTTTTCTTGTGTTTCCCTTTTTAAATGGATATCCACATTCACTAGATAATAAGAACAGAAGCTATCACATTGTACGTCTGTGCTTGGTGTTTTTTTTTTTTCTGTGCTCACAGCTTCTGTCTTCAGACTAACTTTTCTCATTTAAATATACCCCATGCTAACCACTACACCACCACTCTTTATTGGCTCTTTTTATAAACTTGTGTCCCCATGTTTGGGTGCTACTGTACTGGTATGATACACAAAATGTAATTAATTGAATAAAACCAGATTATTAAGAGTCCAAGTCAAAATTCAGCTCCCTACTTTCTTTATCCCCTTTCTGTGATCACTTAAGCCTACTCTTCATCCATACCAGGCTGTGGAAGTTTCTCTTTTGGGCTTAAATTTTCCCTGGTGAAGAAGGGAAAGGAAAATATTTTGGTTCAAAAGGAAAGTCTATGCCAATGTGTCAGCTGCCAAAACAAATAAGAAGCTTGAAAGTTCTGGGAGAGCTCATATTTAATCAAAGCTAACTATGGGAGTTTTAATCCAAGATTTTCCAAAATATAAATATTCTTCTTGGATGAAATGCTATTTATGTCCACAAATCACAAAGAGGTGACTGTACAGTTAACCTTCAGGACTCTACTTCCAAAAGGCCTCACACCCCAGCACAGAGTAAGCTTCTTTCTCTTGAGTCCCTCAGCACTCTCGTGCTCCATCAGACAGATAGGCTGCTGATTATCTCCATGTACAGGACTGCACTCTTCCCACAGCACGGTATAGCATGCTGTAAACCTACCTCCACCAATAAGGCAAGAGGCTGCCTTCTTCCTCCTGGCTCTGAGCTGCATTTCTCACACAAAGTATGTATTGTTGATCTGCAATAGTTTCTTACAAGTACCATGTGAAGTCACGAACTGTTGTTATCCCATTTTAGGTCAATGAAGCTTAAAGTTAAGTGGTAGAGTCTAGGTTCAGAAGTGAAGTTTAAAAAAATCTATTTAAATTAGTCATGTCATAACCTAGAATGTTCATTACTGACATGCATGAGGTATACAATTCTTTGTTGTGTCTGCATGGCCTGGACGCAGGTAAATGTTAGGGGTTGACATTAAAGAGGTAATTAATTATGTGACTGTGAAGAAAAGGGGGCAAGCTAAGCATATCTAATAGCACCTCACATTTCTCAACCACTTCTTTTCTGAGTCAGTACTTTCTCATAACACCTTCAGTGAAGGTAAAGAGTCTTACTTAGGCTAATGATATTCCTTGTCATAATTCTAAATTATAGCTGAATCACTCTGATCAGTTAATAGCTCCATTTGGTTCCCACATGAACAAATAAATCAGAAGATCTCTCAGCTGGGCAGTGGTGGCACATTGTCTTTAATCTCAGCATTGAGAGGCAGAGGCAGGCAAATCTCTGTGAGTTTGAGGCCAGCCTGGTCTACAAAGTGAGTTCCAGGACAGCCAGGGCTATGAAGAGAAACTCTGTCTTGAAAAACTAAAAAACAAAGCAAAACAAAACAAAAGACAAACCAACCAACAAAAACTCACCAAAAAAACCCAAACAAATCTCTTCAGAAGGTCTTTGAGGTTACTGCCTTTTATTTCCCCTTTACTAAATGTCACATGTGTTTCATGTATTTTGAGTATTATAAAACCCTTAGTATGATTTTTTTTTAAAGAAAACTTGTTGGCACTTATTTGAATTGAAAATCCAAACTGACAATTTAGTCTCCATTAGTTCAGTGAACCCCCTCCTTCTTTTTGACTGTTTAGCCATTCTAGCCTTGCTTGGAAGAAAGAAATAAACTCCATTGTAAAGCTTGATTCCAAATCTGGACACTGTAACATCACTGAACCATGATTTCACACACACAAAGAAATAAAACATCTCTGTAAAATTGTGATGAGGAGCTAAGAAGGCTCAGGGATGGGAGAGCTTGCTCTGCAAGCACGGGGACCTGAGTTCAAGACACCCACATTAACAGTTAGGCACACTGCTTTTAGGTCCCTTTCCTTCTGTTGGGTTGCCTTGTCCAACTTTGGTATGATGGTTTTTGCTTTATCTTTTTATATATTATCTTGTCATGTTTGGTTGTTATCTCTTAGAAGCCTGTTCTTTTCTAATGAGAGACAGGAAAGGAGTGGATCTAGGGAAGAAGGAAGGTGGGGAGGAACTGGGAGGGTATCTGTACCTGCATGCTCATGCATGCATACACACAGATAGAAAACTGGTGAGAAATGAGACATGGTATGTGGCAGTATGGCACAATGGCTAGCAGCTAGAAGACACATTCAGTGACCCCCCCAGTGTGCGTTCTCTCTGTGGTACAAGAGGAAAGTGTGAAAGTCACACTTTTAGGATTCAGGTTATCTGAATAATCCAGCTGTTCTGTGCTTTACTATGGCCAGTTTCGTATAGTTTATCATAATAAGCCCAAACCTCTGAATCCAAAAATATCACAGGAGATGTTCTCCTACCTAACAAGTTATTCAACACAAGAGGCCAATGGTTTAGGGAAAGTAAACAAACTAAAGCACTGCCCTGAGAGACTAAAGAGATAAAGACATATGAAGACCCTAACAGCTGTCCAGAGTTCCTCATCTGCATGTCTGCCTGGCCAGCACAGGGCCCAGACAGCAGAGGGACTGCAAACCCAAATTACAATCTTTATGCCTAAGCTGAGGCTTATGTTTTGCAATTCCTAGCATCTCTTTTTTGTGACCCTTGACAAGGATGACAAAAGCAGCCAGTGCTCAGTTTCTACCTAACAAGATCACCCCATCATTATCTCAGTATAGTCTCCAAGCAGAACACATTCAATTCCCAAGAACAAAATAGAAAGTTGCCAGACTGTACTCTTCATGAGAAGGGCCTCTCTTGCCATAGTCAAATATTTCTAGCCTAGAATCCGTCAAAAACAGCAAATACATTGCATACTGAAAGAGAAAGGAATGAATAAGGTCTGATGCACTCCACAGGCTTCCAACAGACCCCAAATCTCTGAATTCTTTTTTAAACAAAACATGAACAGAAAAACAATTCCAAAGCATAGCCCTGTCCTATTCTTTTAAATTCTTCTTTCCAGAGACCATACCCACAATTCCACAAAAGCCTAAAATTAGAGGAAGATCAAGATTAAAGAATATAATACTCTGCTAGTAGATTTTCTAGTCACCAGCAGCTGATTTGGTGCTTTAGCTGGGCTTATTTTATTTGATGACCCAGAAAGAGATGAGGCCACTAATTTATGTGGGAGTAACATCAGGCTGAACAGGGAAAACAGGCTGAGCAGGGATGACAGAAATGTGAGCCATCAGTATCTTTCAAAGACGTTTGGATGATACTCTTTGTATACCCTTTAAATACTCTATCTTTGAGAAGTGGGTACTTTTACAATGAAATCCCAGCCTGTCTAGGAACTGCTTCAAGATATATGGCGGAGAAGAGTGCCAGAGTGTAGGTGAAAAAGGACTGTCCAATACCAGTGACTGCTGAAGCCAGGTGACACGTCATGGGGGTTCATTACACCATTTGTCTAGTCAATGTTTAAAATTTTCCATCTAAAAAAAATTAAAAACACATGGGGAGTAAAACAAATCAAAACAGGGGGGAAATTACCAGTTAGACACTGTATTTATTGGTGTTCAGGAAAATAAAGATTATTATGTAGCCCAAGACCTACTATTATTTATGTGCAACGATTTTTAGAATTATATTTCGTTTATAAAAATATTTTTTAATTAAGTTAAATTATCACATATTAGTTATACAATGGTTTCCACATTTAAATAGCATTTATTTGGTGTGTGTGTGTGTGTGTGTGTGTGTGTGTGTGTGTGTGTGTGTGTGTGTGTGTGTACAGGTACAGGAGTTCCATGGTCCCCTCACAGAAATCAGAAGATAACTTGAAGGAGTCAGTTTTCTCCTTCTCCCATGCAAGTTTTATGATCAAATACAGGTCATCAGGTTTGGTGGCAGGTGCGTGTACCCACTGAGCCACCTCACCAGTTGTTTTCACATTTAAAGAAACTGCCATTCACAAACTTTAGATTAACAAATTTTAAAATACTTTTCTATTTTTAATTTGTGTGTGTGTGTGTGTATGTGTCTGTGGGTGTGCACGCATGTGTGGTGTGTGCATGCAGGTCTCAGTACAGTGCAATATGGGAAGTAGTTAAATGCTTAAGGCTTTGAAGTTTAAAAATTCAGCCCATAAACATGAGATAAGGGAATGTATCAGGTTTTCTTTGACATGAAGGAAGACCAGAATTCTGCTATCCAAAGGTTTAAAGTTTGCCTTTGGTGATACCATTTTGTCACAGAGTATAAATAAGTAATGTATACAAGTATACAAAGTAGCTTCTATAAGAATTTAATTACAAATTTCCAAATATTTTAGGGAATTCCTATTTTATTAATGGTCACATTTACATATTACTTCTGTTATGCCTAAAGCTATGAATCTGTTAGTTTGCCTTAAAGTTGAATCAATTATCTCATGGATTAAAATGAAATTAAGCTGTTAGGTTAGTTTATGATTTGCTTATAATGTTAAGAAAAAAATGCATTCTGAGTATCATTCAAACATTAGCAAAGGTTAAAAGAGATTATAAAACACATTATCAAATCATTTTTGTGAGAGTTCTATACTTATTTCATAATAGAGCTGCTCAATAAATTTATGCTAAAAATAAAAACTGTATGAAAATATAATATATATTATTATATGTAAATATAGTATTAAAAGTCATAAAATATACAATTTAAATCTATGGTACTATTTCCAACTTCTTATGAAAAAATATTTTTCTATTAAAATGTTCTTTAATATATAAGTTTAATATATATGTTATAGTATATAAAGTAACACATGTTCTAAAATTCTTCTTCTCTTTTTCGTATTTTAGACAGGGTCTCACTATATGTGTAGTCCAGGGTAACCTGGGTCTTGCTATGTAGCCCATGAACCTGTGATTTTCTGCCTTCACCTCCCAATGTCTTGGATCACAAGCATGTACCACCATAACTCATGCTAAAAAACAACTCAATGTGAAATCTTTCAAAATACCTAATGATACAGCCTGCTAAATGATGGTCAAAGTTTAAATATATACATAATTAGAAAGTTTGCTTTTCCCATGTAATTCTGTTAAATGATGTCTCTCTCATAGGTTGCATCTATATTGATTGTAAAGGTGTATTCTGAGAAACGCATAAACAATAAAATACACAATCCTAAGATTGTTCAGAATTGTTCAGAGGAACCCTAGTTACATTTGTAATTATCTTCATTTCACAATTTTACTCAACATTTGAGGGCCACATTTCAATTTTAGTATAGCCACATATTTAAGGTGCCTTGCAATAATCCTTCACCACTATTATCTTGATAAGGTATCATCTTCAAAAATTTAAGAGACTTAATCCAGGCCATTCAGTTCAGGTTCAGAATCAAATTTAAGTACGCTTCAGTCTAAAGTCCCTGATTCCCCCTACTACATTTTGGCCTCACATAAAAGTCTTTCTCAGTAATTATTCATATTTCATATTCAGAAGCTGACTTAAATAAAAGTATGTATGCTGTCTTAAATAGATCAAGCCAATAACTTACTTTTAATTTCTACAAGAAACCATTGAATAATTAAAATGAAATACAATTAATATTTGTTGCAAAAAATTAAGAGAGAATACTGTGGGCTTGTGATCATAAAACAAAGCACACTGTTCACTTATCTGCAATGAGACCAAACGTCTTATGAAAACAACGTGATAGTGCAGGGCTTTCACAAATTTTCACTCTACCAAGACAGAGGAAAAGTCCTAAGAAAAATGAATTTATACTATAAAATTCAAATATAAGCCTAAGTTAATTTTGAGAGTACTCTTGCCAGGTGGTAGAGGCACATGTCTTTGATCCAGCACTTGGGAGGCAGAGGCAGGTGGATCTCTCTGAGTTCGAGGCCAGCTTGGTCTACAGAGTAAGTTCCAGGACACCAGGGCTGTTACACAGAGAAACCCTGTCTCGAAAAAAACAAGCACAAAACAAAAACAAAAAAGAGAACTTTCACTGTGTCTTTCTTAGAAGCACCACTGAGGACTATTCTCACAAGCTTACCCTGGTGAATTAAATACCACCTTCTTAGTTTCAATTAGCAATAACCATATTCACTAGGCTTGCAATGAGTAAGGTTTTCCTGATAGATTTTGGAGCAATTTGTTGATTTTGTTGATCATATTTCATTGCTTCCCTGAAAACAACACAAAATATTGTTTAAAATTCTACCCTCAAGGCTGGAGAGACAGCTCTTGCACAGGACCTGGGGTCAGTTCCCAGCACCTATATGGCAGCTCACAAACATCTGTAACTCCATTTCCAGGGGATCCAATGCCCTCTTCAGGTCTGCAGGCTCTAGACCTCATGATGTGCATTAGACAATGTACATGCAGGCAAATCACCCAGACACATAAAATAAATAAAAATTCATAAATCTCTCATTTTTAAATGAGGAAAACACAGGGAGGAATGGGTTTAAAAAAAAAAAAAGTACCCCAGTTAGTTTCAGCTCCATCAGGAAATAATGGACCTAGTTAGCTCTTTACAAAGAGGAAGAAGTTGACCTCATAGGCTTTTCCCAGCATGTTTTTCAGTATTTAAATTCTGCCAGAGCTAGAATCATCCAACACATATTTCACAATTACAAATTTCTTAGGCAAAAATCTCACCTGAAATCACATTAAGAAAAAATAAAATGGAGTGAAGTTGCATCCTATAATTATTTTTAATAATTTACCAAGATTTGTCAACCTGAAGCACTATAGTGATTTGTTTTATAAGCACACAATATGATATATAATTTTAAAAATATTAAATTGGAGTAAGTCATTATGATGACAAGAATTACTTGTGTAATTAAGACAACTTAACAAACCTGTGATGCTGTATCTAAAATAAGAACAAAGTCCTGAATTCTCTCTCTACCAATCAAGATGGAAGATAATCTTTATGGTCACTTTCCTGATTTTGAGCTAATGGAGATGGTAACATAAATAGAGCTTTAGATAAAGTATATAGACTAAGGAATTCTGTTCTACTTTTCTTGTGAGGACAGATCTAGGCATCTCTCCAAAAAGGTGCTATATTCAAATATAATTACTGGCAGGTATCCCGATCTGTTATTTGGTTTGGAAATTGGAGCTCCAGGATATGTCTGGCAGGACAGATAGAACTTATTTTCTCTTTAATATAAGGGTCAAACCATACTTTGTCACATGAATATGGGTCTTGTCTCTTTATTTTGAAGTCAGAACAACACAACCAAAAGTGATGGGGTTGAGAAATCCTATCTCAGGAAGTAATAGAGTAATAATCTGAAAGTACTAACCCAAAGCTGATAGTAACTACTACTAATTTTGAGTAACTACTCAAAATCAAAAACAGAAGGATTTGGGGACAGTGAGGTTGGATAAAAGCACTTGCTGCCAACCCTATGGCCTGAATTCAATCCCCAGGCCCCACATGGTGGAAGGAGATAAACAACTTCTGCAAGCTGTCCCCTGACCTCCATGCATGTGGCTTGGTGTCGGCATGCACATATAAATACAATAAACAATGTAACAAAAGATTTTAAGTATTGACCTTAACATTATAAAGTTTAATATTTAGGGTTGATAAACAAATATGGTCAATTGTTTTTTACTTTTAAAACTCTATGAGCCAACTTTTGTTTAATGGAAAGCCTCATTACGTTGCTTAGGCTGGCCATGACTTTTAGACTCTCTAACGTGCCTCAAGCCTCCAGGGTAGCAGAAACTATATCTGGCTTAAATCAGCTTTTGTTCATTATATATAGTTAACTTTTTTCTGTTCACTTTATATACTTCTGGGAGGAGTTCCTCTCACCCCCAACTTACATCTGTATTATGATTTTATGAAGAGGCACCATAATATAATGGTTAAGAGCCAAATTTTGCATATGAATAATAATTTCCACCTCATAGGATTATTTAATTTTATATATATATATAAAACTTAGAATACAAAAGGCATCTTATATATTATTAAATGAACTTTAATGTGTCTGAAAACTGAAGTTATGTCTTCCCAATTTATACCATAAAATTTTAGTCTAAGTAAAAACTTAGAAGCAATTTTTAACTAAATTCTTTTCTCAAAATATACCTCCTTGATGGCTCAGTTAGGGGACTATAGGGTATCTAATCAGGCTTCATAAATGTGGACACAACGGAATGTTGAAAATGGACAAAAAAAAAAAAATTGGGGAGGTCAGGCAAAACAGCACACCTGGTAAAAGCTACTATTTGAGTTTGATTCCTGGATGCACATTGGGAGGACAAAACTGACCCCTATAAGTTATCTTCTGACCCCTACATGTACACATATTCACACACGCAAAAATAAAATAAATAAAAATAATTTAATTTTTAAATGTTCTTAATTTTAAACTTCTGGATATAGTCAGAAAAAAACATACCTGCAGCAAACAAATGTAAAAACATTCTGGTTCATTTCAAACTAAATAAATGCTGCCCAACATTAGATAAATTTCAGATAATTTCTTTTTAATATAATAATACCATGCTATCATTAATTGTATATGAATATTATAACTTTATACTAAACCCATTACCAAAAATGATGGAGATGGGGAACAGAAAACAATCCACTTTCTAATCGTTCCATATTTGGAAAAAAAAAAAAAAGGTTTTTTTTTGTATATTTGTTTTTTGTTTTGTTTTGTTTTGTTTTTTGAGTCAGGGTCTCACTATGTAGCTCTAGCTGGCCTAGAACTCACTATGAAGACTAGGCTGACCACATTGAAGTCACAGCAAACCACCTGCCTCCCAAGTGCTAGGATTAAAGGCCTGTACCACCACTCCCAGCTTTTCTGTATTTGAACCAGTTTACTGACCACCCTTTTTCTATCTTTGGCATAAAAGACAAGAAAAAACAAGAGTTAAGTACATTCTTTTTTCCATTGTTGGAAATCAAACCCAAAGCCTTATGTAGACAAGACAGGTGCTCAATAACTGAGTAACATCCCCAAGCTCTAAAAGAGTTAATTTCTACCATCAGTCCCATAGGGAGAAAACCTGACGCACATTTATTTATTTCCTGAACTTCTCATTTTCCCCCAAACAAATCTTTATCCCAAATTAGTAAGCTGAGGAGGAGAGAGTGATCATGAGGTCACATAAATTTACTGTTAAAGAGTAACAAATAAGAAAGAAAAGTGTATTCAATTCCCACTCTAACCATAATCCAGTTAAAAGGTATGGATTTTTTAAATTAGCAATACATAAATAGTTCATAAGTCACCTTTTCTTTGTTTTAAAATTTAACTTCTAAAGAATACTAAAAACAACTTTTAAAAGCCAATGTCAATTTCTTGAACAGCTATTTATCTATTAACTACATGGCAGCTGTACTTTGGCTTGAACAAAAAATAACGTTTTCTAAAAGCAAAATGCCAGTAACTTTTTGACAGGCAAAGAAAACGGATTTTTTTTTTAATCTAAAAGTAAATTTGACTGGCTACTTTAAGACGATTTGCACCTGTATCCTTAAGGAGTGAAGAGATATTATTTAATTCCTTGGACTGACATGGGGCTCTTAGCACTTTCACTTCCCTTAAACAGGAACACTACAACTATTTTATAATATGCTTTAGTCCCTGCAGAACTGTATCTAAAATAGCCCCTTGGCTGTAACGCATGTGTGTCATACATGTATGTGTACAGTTTTAATCCCATGTTTAGTTTCCTTATCTGTAAATGGGATAATGGAAGAACTTACCTTGTGGGGTTGTTGCAAGGACAGGTTCAGTATACCTTATTACTTTCTATAAATTTTCTAAGGACATAGAAACAATCATACTCTACAGTATATATAAAGTGAGTGTGGCAAGTGATCTTCAGCAATCATGAAATTCCCTTTACCTTGCTTCTTGTTTCTGAAGATAAACTGGCTGTTTGTTAGTTCAAAAACATCAAACAATGTGACTCCTACTAGAAAAAGGATATACCAGTAGCAACAAAGACAAGTGATCTTTGCCTAGATCTATTTTTAGGAATGGTTTAATTATCTACACCCCTAGTGTTAACATTGGAAAATAAACAAGTGGGTGAAAGGCATCACATACAAAAGTGGGGAGGGCTCTCTGAAATCAACACCTTCATGTCATTCAAAAAGAAATGGTTAGCATTTAGAAGGCCCTGGGTTCTACACCCAGCACTGCAAATCAAATAAAATAAAAATTTTAAATATGACAAAGAAACCATTTATACCATTTATCCCAAACTAGTAGCCCTTACTGACACAAAAAAGGTCAGAATTTGCAGAGAGGTTTAAGAGGAATTGCTGAATTGATCAGTTCACACTGCTCAGACTGCAAAGTCCATGTCTAAATATAACCAGGAGGAAAACTGGAACTCAGTAAATGGCTTCAGTGAATCCCTCTACCTTACAATGTCAAAAAAGGTCATTTTTAGTTAGTTCCTTCAGATAGACAGAAAATATTCATTAGTTTCCACAACAAAACACATTTCTGCTATATATTACTGTTCTTCCTCAAGCAAGTGAAGAAAATTCTCTTGTTAAGCAAGAAAGGTATTATAATTAATTAGGATATCACTAACTACCTGATATCTGTAATTATAAATGGAAAAATTAGGACCAAAGAAACAGATGACTATTTTGTTCCAGTTACATTCATTTGCTAAAATAAAGACTGGCAACTAATTCATTTTCTAAGAGCTTCAGTGTGAACAGACAATTCCAATTCTTTCATTTCACAGACACTCTACCACACTACTTCCTTATTCATTCAATCTATTAATGGAGGGACATCTTACCGGAAAAGGAAAAATGTTGTCAGCCCTGTTCAGGCTATCTTCCATCCAGGATTTGGGAGCAAAGGCTGAGCTAGGGCGAGCATACTTCTGGAGCTGAATATGATTGCTTGCAAAATTTTTCTTCAAAGGTGAGATGGAGTTCAGGGGTGTTATTCCACCGTTCAGCCCTCTGCGGTGATCTCGGCCTTGAGAAGCTCCCCAGCCACCATAGCCACCACCTCCTGGGCTCCAGGAAGAAGAGGGGGTTGGAGAGGGACTCTGGTAGCTGCTCCACGGAGAAGGAGGTTTGTTAAGATTATTCGCCAAATGAGGCAGCTGGTTAAAAGCAGCATTTCTATGTGTGAAGGGTGGGGGGTGGGGACTGGCAGGAGACCTCCTTTGCTGCTGATGCTGGCTGTGATGATGCTGGAAATGCGGGTGATGAGGATGGTGCTGGGAGAGAGGCCCGATCTGAGGGGAGAAGCTACCTCCAAAGCCAGGACTGACATGATGGGGGAAATTTTGAAACAACAGAGCACCATTATTAGCTGAAGCTCCAGGGACCCCTCCCTGGTGAAAGAAACTTGCATCTTCATTGATTATCGTGGAGGAAGAAGGTGCTATCGCTGCTGACCAGTTACTGAAACCAGTAAGGGACGATGCACTAGATGTCAAGGGTTGGGTGGAAGTACCTAGGCCCGTGGCTTCTTGATAATCAAACCCTGTCAACACTGGTGATTCAATGCGTATTTTTTCTTTTCCATTGCTGTTTTCTGAAGAATTGTCCCCTGGATTTTCTTCAGCTTTTGCCTTTTCGGTTTCAGGCAGTATTCCAGCTTCCTGACCCGGACTCGGGGAGAGTTGTTGTTTTTCTAAAGGGTCTTGTTGTTCCTGCTGTTGACTTTTTGCTTTTTCTGACCCCAAGATCTCATCCTGAATGTTATGGGTAGCTGGAGCAGGAAAGAGCCAAGCTGACCCAGCGCTGCTGCCATTGGCAGCTGTGTTATTATTTATAAAAGCAGCAGGGTTGGGGGTGGCATTTTGGTGATGATGTGGAGGCTGCAGATGTGGATGGAATCTGACTGGAAAAGCAGACTTATTCCCAGTATTGCTTTGCACTAGCACTCCAAACCCGTAATCCCCCATTTATTATTTTTAGGATCAGAATCTCACAATAAAAAAAGACAACCTAATGTCTCACCTCTTTCCTCCCCTGTATCTCAAATTTGTTTGTTTGCTTGAAGTATCTTATTTATAGTTAACTCAAAGATCACAGCTTATCACCCTAAGTATCTCTGATTTGGAATTCTGGTCTCTCTGAAAGAAAAACAACTAAAAAAAAAATCTCTTAAAATATTGATACGAATCCAATCGGGCTTATTTCTAGGCAGGGGTAAAAAAGGAAAAAGGTAAAAATCAAGTCTTTGGTTAGTAAAATAGGCGCTTTCTTTTTCCAAAGGAAAATGTACATGAATGACAAAAACACAGCTTCTCAAGCATCTATGGATATAGAAGAATAAGCATTGTGCGGAGTAAAAATATATATATATAAAATTTAACAATCACATATGGTCTTCCTCAGCAGTTTAGATTCACATAAAAATTAGAATAGGATTAAGGGGAGAATACGTTCTTTTCTTGGCAGCTTGGTTAAAAAAATCAGGAATAATTTAAGAACATTATATATTATATATTTATATATAGATAGATTATATTAGGTTATCTGGGGCAGGAGGTGAATTTCTGGTTGCCAAAGAGGAAATCAGCCTTGACTAAAGGAAAGATGATTGCAGGGAGGTTTCTGCTGTTCCTGGTCCTGTTTCTGTTCTTTTGTAGGGTGCAGTGTGGGCCTCTGGGGCTGTTCCTGGGGCTCCGGGTGCAGATCTTGCTGCGTTTGCTGTTCTTGGGCTCCCCTCGGCCTCCTTTCCCCCATGAAAGGGGTTGGAAACACCCGTTTCTCCCTCTGGGGGGTGTCGCGATCAGGAGGGATTAGCGAGACTGGACAAGGGCAAGCTGGTGGCCCGGGGGTGCGGGGAGCAAGGGGGCGACCTGGAAGGTCCTGCGGTTTCTGCCTCTTCCCCTCTCTGCGGCTCCGGGATTTTTTTCCCTCATGGGACCCAGGGGCGGTTTGTTCAGTTCTCTCAATTCGATTCTCCGCCGGGGGGAGGGGGAAGGGGGATGGACAAAAAGGAAAACCCCGCTACCGTAGTTACTCTAAGGGAGAAAGGCCTCCCCCCAGGGCTCGCGCTCTCTTTTCCCCTAGACTGCTTGGAAACTATAATTTAGAAGGCTTTTGTTTCTCCTCACGGTTGCTGGGCCGCCGCCGCCGCCGCCGCCGCCGCCGCTTTCCCCGGGTCCCGCAGTCCCAGCTGTCGTCGTTGCGGACTCCGCCTGGCTGTTCTTTTTCTTTCCTTCTTCCTCCTCGTCTTCCTCTGCTGTCGCCGCTGCCGCCGCCGCCGCCGCCGCCGCCACCACTGCCTCCGGTGCCCGGGTCCCGCAGCCGCGGCTGAGTCCTTCTCCTCAGGACCGAGCCGAGTGAAATGACAACCAGCTGGAAAGACCGAGAGACACTTCCGGTTCGAGGAGGGAGGGGCGGGGTGCTGCGGAGGCCACGCCCACCAGCCAAAAGGCCAATCCGACGTTACGATTCGGACTTGGCCACACCTTCCAGGCTCAGAGCCCCGCCCAGGAAGGTCTTCAGTCATTTCAGAGCCGCCCCTTCCGCCTGCGCCTGGCCCAGCGGGGCGGGCGCCGGAGTAGGCTCTGCGCACCTAGTGCAAGCGGTCTGCCGCCATCTTTTTTGTGGGCAAAGACTCCTCCGCGATTTATGTTTCCAAAGTAGGCTTCTCTGGAATCCCATAGAGAGACGTTCGGAAGAGAATGGGCTCCTTGCACACTAAAACACTGAGCTTAAGTATTGGGGAGTCGAAATGGCAACCAATGAAACCGAGGATAATCAAGAGGCCTGCCCTGAGTAAAGGTGGGTGCCCCAGGCATCACGTGCTCTGGCCCGAGCTCCGCCCCAGAGGGATGGAGGGGGAGGCGGGTTTTCCCGGCAGCTGTGCTGTGCCTAGAACTGCGCAATCCTTATCCAGAAAGTGCTTCTTCAAAGGGATTCCCTTCAGCCACCATTCCTTCACCCGCACAGCCTACTCTCCCATCCTTCCTTTGAGGTGCAGATGCTATAGGCGTCCATGCCTGAGCCACCAACTCTGTTTTCTACCCCATCTTCCAAGCAGAACGAAAGGATGTTTCTAAAACAAAAATCCAGTCACGGTCCTGTTCTGCTTATATCTTTTTAATGGCAGTCCGTTATCTGAAGGGTAAAGGTCAAACCCGATAGTTCAAGCCTTGTCTTCCTGTAGGTAGTACTCTGTGACTTCTTCCATACCTTTTTGTCTCTGCTTGGCAAACTCATTTCTTTTGAGGAGTCAGTCCCCAAGCTACCTACTCTGCTTTCTCAATTCTCTTCCAGGCGTCCATGACCCTGGATACAGCTTGTGTTTGTGTATCACATTATATTGCTTCGATGGCTTATGTCTCTAGACCTGTATTTGCTCTATAGAGTTGACATGGTAGGTGGGAAGCACCAGGGAATGAATCTTGAATGGAAATAAAAATGGATAAACCAGCAATAATGAAGTCTTTCCTGACAGCTCCTCTTTTCAAATCTGAATTAACAACTTAGTTCCTTATGCTATTTGGTTCACCATGTTGGTTGTCTGCTGTCTACTCAAGGGCTCTATGCCTGTGTCTTTGGGTAGCCCTACCGTCGTGCAGTCCACCCTCAGCATAAGTTTTAGATGTGTGTGGAATAAATGTTTCATTTCACTGGGAAGTGAAAACTGAAGAAAAATGAAACTAGGATAAAGCCCTAAGTAATTCTAACAAAGTAAGAAAAAATAAAATAATATTGGCCTAGTGTGGTGGTGACACACGTTTTCAATCCCATCACTTTGAAGGCAGAGGTAATGGATTTCTGTGAGTTCCAGGCCATCCTGCTCTACATATCAAGATCCAGGCCAGCCAGGGATTTATAGTGAGACCTTGTCTCAAAGAATCATCTTCATCATCTTTTATTCTATTGTTTCTTTTGCTGCTTTCCCTGACTCTAGCTTCTTCATCTCATCTCAATTCTCCAACACTTTAATATTATGGTTCACCTATGTGGACCCTTACCTGGGGATTTTATTCTCCTTCCCTGTATACGTATCATAATTATCTCCACAGGTCTGAGTTCTTTGAGCATGGATATTGCTGGGTCTTCCTCTGTTGTTCCCCTCTTCTCTCCCTCCACACACACCTTTAGACTGAGCTGGCTCAGCCAGGTACCCTTTCTTCCAGAGTGATTTCCTTAACTTCCTCTCACTAGAGTCTTGTTGATTCCTCTTTTTAAATTACTACTGACTACCGAATAGGTTAGTTTCTTAAGGGCAGAGATGTGTGACCAGTAGAGGATTTGGGTCAGAATAAGGTCACCACATGTTTGCTTAGTCAGTAGATGGATGTTCTGTGTCCAGGGATGGATATGGATCTCTTGGAGCTATCAATTTTTATCAGCATCTAAAATGGCAGCCGTGGCTTAGAGGAAACTGGTCTGTTCTTAGAACCAAACAGCCCTGAGTTTGAATCCAGCTCTGCTACGTACTCCTTGTGCAGCCTTAGGCATCACCACTCCAAGTGCTTCCGTCCTCATAGATAAAATGTGGACAACATTGCCCACCCCCTTCTTAGGTTAGTGAAATGCTGTGCCCACACACAGTATTCAAGATGTTGGTTTCTCATTAACACACTGAGTCCAGAGGATTACTTCAGCTGCATCTTTTGTCCAGAAGAAGTGGCATGAACCAAGGCTCCAGGAACCTCTCTTGATTTGTAGGAGGAGACATGCCAAAATTCACAGTCAGTGATTCAACTCCTAGATCAGTCTGATCCTTTAAGATTTGGTATGGGCTGAGACTGGGATGATCACTGAGGACATCTGAGTCATCGAGGATCAGGTTTATGATTAGGCACTGTGAGGAAGAGAGGAGGGGAGAAACCATTCTCTTAAGTCTGTTGCCTACTCAGAAACTCATGATATTCAACCTAAGACTACACTCCTTGAAAACATTGTAGCCTCAGAAACTGCCCCCTGGTAACCATGACAACAGTTCAGTGGCTCCATTTAAGATCTTTAAAGGGATCTGCAGTTACAGATAAGAGCTGGCTGGAATACTCTGCTGGCAGCAGGAGCCCTTCCCATGAAGTGTGATCACCAGGAAACTTGGAGGTTACAGAGAAAGCATACTTTGCCCAAACAATAAGGTGCCTCCAAGTTCAAAACTAAATTTTGCGAAGTTCCTTTCTGTCTAGTTTATAGACACACCCTCAAAGAAGCTATAGGCTAGGGGATGCCTGTACCCTGCTAGCTGCTGCCCAGCCCACTGTGGGTCTTGAAGCCACACCCCAAACCTGGAGCCTACCAGGAAATAATCTCCTTCACAGCCTCTTTCTTCTAAATCTTGACAGGTGACATAAATCTCACTCCATAATCACACAAGGTGAACGCTGGCCTACTAGAGCTCTAATGTCCTCCCTACTGCTCATAAAGCATACGTTGCCCTTTCCCAATAGCCTTCACCCAAGCTACCCAGAGGCCTATTGACTTTAGCAATCACAGCCCTCACCCAAGGCTGCCTGTATTGTGTACTATGCAATTTCAAAAGGTACCATGCACTAGTATGTGAATGAGACCCACAAGAGCTGTACAGAACCTGGGCCCTGGTACTTTTCCTTTCTATAAAACATAGGGACACATTATAAAATATGGCTCTCCTACAGAAGAAACTATCAGATACTACCATAACTGACATAATGTTCACACATGCAGCAGTACTTAAAGTGGTTGATCCCTTTAGAGTCAGCAGCCCAGGAGCTTTCTAACTGAATTGAAGGATTCAGTGTCCTTAGTATTGGTTTTAGTAAGAAGGTAAGTCTAGACAAGTATATAGTCTAACTGCACAAGTAATTAATATTCAATAGCTAAGATGGCAAAATGTACTTTTAAATGAATATAAATATCACAAGATTTAAAGGCAACTCTGTGAAGACAAAGAAAAGAGGAATGAGATAACTCTTGGAGTAACCTTGTTTCCAGGAGTGCTTGGACACTTGCTACCCTAAGGTGAGCTGGACAGAGATGGAACCAATCCCCAAACAGATATTTCTCAAATTCCACTTCTGTTCTTCACTGAGACCCAGTATTGGAAAATGATGCTTGTTTACTTAGAACGGACCATTTCTAATGACTAATTGCTCAGTTTTATTTTCTTCTCTTGCTTGGTGTTCTGCAATGTGTGCAAGCCTCTGAATTTTCCTCCCACCTACCCATAGAGTGCTAGCACAGAGCACTAGCAAGCTGTTTGGGTGGGAAGTGATACAGCCAGCTCCTCCAATGCATCCTTACTGACCAACTGCTTTGACATGTGGACATGCTTCCCTTGAAATGCCTTATACTGCAAAGACATAGGTGAGCAAGAGCAGGAAGTTGCCACTTGCAAACTGTGATGTGCATCACATGGGATTCTCTCAGGGTTCCAGTTCCCTGTGTGGACAAGCTGCTGATCTGGATCATGCATTGCTGCTTTGAGTAGATACACTTTGCTTCATGCATCAAAACCATGGTCATGCTGCCAATTAGCTGCCTTCTCACACCCCATAGCTAGGCTGTAGAATTTTATTTGCAATTGTAGGAAAAACAGTAGCTTTTCAGAGCATGTTGGGAAGCTGTAGGATCCAGAAGACAGAGAACTTGGGAGTCAGGTGTCAAAAATTTATCCCAATATAGCCATAAACCCACAAATACTGGTCTAACTGGTCTAATGATTTCCACATGACTGGAATTTATATTACAAAGAGAATGTCAATTCTGAATTTTGTCTTGTTTTTTTTTAAGTGCCATTAATCTATGGGAGAGGGTGATCCTTTTCTTTTGTGTTCAAATTTCTTGCTCTTTTATTCTTTGAGCATATGTTATTAACAAACATTAGCCCATGGGAACTCATCAAATGTAGAGTCCCAGGCTTTGCCCCAAGATACAGGGGATCTAGCTTTTTGTTGCTTGTGTTTGAGTCAGGGTCTCTCTGTGTAGCCCTGGCTGTCCTGAAACTCTGTATGTAGACCAGGCTGGCCTCAGACTCACAGAGATCTGCCTCCTGATTGGGATTAAAGGCTGGCTTATCTTGCATTTTTTCTCACAGCATCTTCTTATAACATTACGAGGAAGAAGAAACTTCTTCGTGATGGTGTAAGAGCACAGAAATCAAACTAAGAACTGCTAAAACAATAATGCCCCTTTCTTACATAAAAATACTCTTTCTTTAATGGGAAGTACTAGAAAAGAAAGGTGAAGAACTAAGTTTCTCGTTATGTGATTCAATGTCCTGCCTTATCTGTGCCGCCACAGTCCCCTCACATTACCCCAGTAGGAAGTCTTCCATTGTTCAAAAGCCAATGCCAAACTCTTAGGACATGGCAAAAGGGCCCATCAGCTTGGTACCTGACTTCTGACTTGCCACCTGACTTCTCTTGCCCTCTCCTGGGACACGTCTCAGAACCCTGCAGACTTGTCTCCACCAACTGAACTCTCAGCCATGAGTGCCTTTTGCTGCAAGGAACAGAACATGTGGATAGCGGCACTCAACACTATTCAAAGAGATTTCTGTCACACCTAAAGAAGACTATGTGAGTGTTTGTTGATGCTGGCTGGCCAGTGATACCAGGGTTCCAGATGGAATCGCTGGATGTTCTTGACTTTCTTTGAGATCTTAAAATGCTGATCCAAGTCCCCAGGTCATGTTGTTATTCAGTGCCTTTCAGAAATAAGAAAAAGGGCTGCAAAGAGACTAATTTCTCCACATGCTGGAGGGTCTTTTCCAGAGGCCTACCACACAGTTAACAACCCATTGATAGGATTCTTTTAGTGGGAGCTGAGCCATATGCCTGAATCTGGATCTATGCTCCCTTAAATTAGAGGATCCAGCCTCAAGCAGGAACAGTAAGCTTCTATAGAGAAGGGGAAGTCCTGAGAGAGCAGGTGTGCCCCGTGCCCACACCATCACTGTACAGCTTTGCATCTTTGCCCATTTCCCAAGAGTACCTACTTGTTTATCCATGGCCTTCCCATCAAGAGCCTTTCCTAGATGTCCTTTTCTGGCAACCAGCAGAGGTGGCATCTCCTTCACATTCAGCAGTTAGTCTATAGTCATGTAATTGACTGTTTAACTCTAGCTGCCCCTCAATCTTGGGAACTCTGTCCTCCTTTTTATACTAACCCATGGTAGGCTTTTAACTAGTATTTTTGGAATTAATTTTTTTTCTTCAATATAAATCACAAGTAAGTCCAAAGTAATGCATATTAGGTTGAATATGTATTGTTGAATATGTAATACATATTAGGTTGAATAAGAAAGAAGGAAGAAAGGAAGAAAGAAAGGAAAAAGCTTTGAAGCATTTACGAACGGTACTTCCCATTTTATTATTTAGTGGGATTTTGTGGGGAGGGGAGATACAGCAGTGTCCTAGTAGCATATGTGAAGTTCCTATCGACATAAGACTTCTGGCTATGTCATGGATCTCACTGCAGATCAGTCATCATAAATCCTAGAGAGTTATTTTATAAACAGTAAGCCATTTCAACCCTGTGTAAAACACATTATACATAATAATTGCTTCCCTTGGCTGAATCATCTTAGGTGCAGTGCTAAAGCTGCATTAAGTTGGTCTTTATTGATACACACTCTATGGTAAACTGCTTCTTAATGAAGTGGATTGCTTGGAAGCCACCAGCCAGTGTATGTCTAAACACATGCATGCATACACATAAAGTAATCACCACCTCAGAACCAGTGCAGATACTGAAATTGTCTAATATTAATGAGCAATATCATATATAAGGGGATGCTCCAGTCTCTAATGTAGTTGAGTCGAGTCTCAGTAATGGGCTTCTTGAAATGACCCAGCCCCCACAGGAACACCTTCACATTCTACAGCCCATGTAAAGCCTAATAAGTGTATAAATATTTTAGCAAGGGAAATAGGTAGCATTATGACCACACTCTGTGCTGGTGGCAGCTTGGTAGTTAGAAACCACCATGTCGAGAGGTATAGTAATTCACCATTCACTCAGAGTTGAAATGAAGCAGAGGAGAGCTCTGGGCCCCTAGCTCATTTTTTATTTAAAGACAATTTTTAATCTATTCAGCTATTTAAGTTCCAAAAATAGAAAGAAAAAGGAAGAAGCATGCTTAAAATGCAGACATTTAGGGACTGTATTGGAGTCTCATACAATTAAATCTTAGGCAACATTCTGTAACGCTCTAAGTACATGGTGAGAATTTAAAATTTAGTTTCCTAGTGTGCATGTATGTGTTCGTGTCTGTGTGTGCACGCACATGTGTTTGTGTATGTGTATGTTTCCTTAAATCCATATATGGTTGTTTTGAGGCAGTTTATTTCCAGTTCTACTCCTTTAAAATAGGCAGATTAATGATTTGTATTACATTGTTCTATTGCCTATTATTCAACATTATTTTCAAATGGACATAAATTTTAGAACTTAAGTAAATAAACTAAAAGAAAAGCTTATGTCATTGATACAAATTTTAAAAGATCAGTATGACATGCCATACATACAATGCTGTCTTTAAATTTTTTTCTAAAACATGCTGAAATAAATGCATGTTGAGTCCAACAGAAGTTGTAATCAAAGCAAGAGACTGTCCCTCCACGAACTTTCTGACTGGAGCATTTCAAGAACCACTAGGTTACTGGGTAAGAAAACAGATGTTTTTATTAGGTAATGGTTCAGGTCCCATCTCTGTTACCAGCTGAGTGATTTCTGTGAGTGTCTTTTTGTCTCTCTGACCCTCAGTTTCTGCTCCTGAAAAACACTGACATAGATGTACAGGTAGTTTTCTAGAGGGTTAAAGGAGGTCAGACATGCCAAGCTCTTAGGATAGTTTCTAGGTTGTAACAGTACCACTATGATTATTATTCACTTTTTGATTGGGGACATATGTTATTAGTGCCAAACACCAATGCATATGCCTTGGGACAAACAAAATCTACCAGATGTCTACATCTGATAGGCTCTTTGGTAGGTCCTGGAGACATGCTGATAATTCTTGAAGTGACAGCTGTGTGCTAGAGATAATAGCATCAGTGTATGTGTAATGCAGTGAGAGCCATGTGCCTAGGTTAAGATGGCAGGTCAGAGAAAGAGAAGTGTGGCCAAAGTCAGCATCAGAAAAGAAAGCGTGCAGATCCATATGCCAGGCCTGTCCTTGATGGCTCAGGGGACACATCAAATTTCAAGTATGTGGAATTCTTACTGGGAGCAGTAAGAAGGATGCATGAAGTTTGAGCATATATTCAGGCATGGAGCTCTGCTATCATATACGTAGTACAGGCTTACATAGTATTAAAGAATTGAAGAATACCATTTTCAAAACTAGACAGGGGTCAAGCAGCATATAAATAAAATTCTTATTTTCCTTCTACAGAGATCTCACAGACAGTACACAGAAGCTGGCTGCCTTCCTTACCTGTGGGCTGAGTCAGTACTGGTTAAAAATATTTATAAAAAACTGTATCTTCATTGAACATGGATTAATTTTCATGCAGTGTTCTCTGGACTACAAAATTTATATTGTGCTAGTACTTTAGAGGTGATGAAATACATCATAGACAATTGTGTAGGTTATATGCAAATGCAATGCCATTTTACATAAAGAACTTGAGTATTCATGGATTTTAATATTTGGATGGTTTTTGGAAGCAGTGTTTTTGCATATTAGGATGACTGTTTAAATATGTGAGAGACAGGCTTTCATTTAGCTCTTTTCCCAAGTGTTTAGATGACAGCAGCTTGTGAGTTGCTCTGATGGTGGGTTTTTCTTCTTTCCCCTTGCTGCCCACCCTGTCTAGTATTTGAACTGCCAGCTTTTACTTAGACTGGAAGCTTTGTGAGAGTAGGAATTGTACCTGACTTGTTTACTAACATGCCCTCTGCCCCATACTGAATGAGTGACTATGTAATGAGAGAGGGATTTGGGGAGTAAGTTCTTTTGCAATTATTTTCTCCTGAATGTGAATGTGTGTGTGTGTATGTATATGTGTATGTATGTGTATATCTATCTATACACATACACACATGTATGTATATATATATGTATCTATACATACACACATATATACACACATACATATATGTAATAATATCTAACTTTTTCTTCTTAGAAATTCAATTAATATCTGAAAATGTTTTGGCTGTTTCTCTGTTGGAGTTGAAGGGATCCCAATGACAGGAGAGAAAGACGGACATAGGTACTAGTGCAGAGGTGTGTACCCCAGCCTGCGAAAAATCGCATGGCCCTTTAAAATGGCAGTTCCTGGCACATCAGTGGAACCCCAAAGCTGAGGCCATGCTTCCATTTCCTCTGTCTTTGGAGAAACCTTGTTCATCAGCATCAGATAACTGATAGGCTACAGACTTTATATACAAGCTATTAGATGATTGGGCCTTCACTGCCCTTAGCCCTCCCTCTCCGATTAATAAGCTTTAGGTAGGCTGATTAAAATATCTAGTAAGCATAGACCAATGCTATTGGCCCTCTCCCTTGTGCACTGCTCTACTTCCTCCATAAAAACCCGTTTCCTTCTGCAATAAACGGATTTGCACCACGAGGCATTAATCTCCAGAGTCTGTTTCTTGGGCTAGTGACTCTGTCACTGCTCGCCACCTGGGGAACTCTACACTCATGAAAGACCCACACTTCTATTTTTCTAACTTAAAAGTATGTGCATGGCAAAATAAACTAGTATGCTCAGAAATGCAAATATAAGCACCTGGCATGGCCCCAGCTCCACAGCAGCGGCTTCCGTCGATGTCTGTTCTGTTTATACCCAGGCCCTTTCCATGTCCATTTCTTTGCAGAGTTGACACCCTCGCAAGAAATTTAGGACAATGAGCTCTCCATATTCCAACTACTTAGGCAAGTTTCTCTCTCATTCTCTGTGATGTATTTTAAAAGATAAGTCATATTAAAATCTTCTAGATTTCCTGAAGAAATGGTGAACTAAGAATGTTATATTTCCCAGAGGGATGAATGTGGTTCAATTTTTGTGTGCATGTGGGAGGTCCTAACTTACCTTATTTACTATCATTTTTATTGAACTCATCATCACCATTGAGAGTCGACTTTTTTGTTTTGTTTTTTGTTTGTTTTGGTTTTTGTTTTTTGGGGCAAGGTTTCTCTTTTGTAATTCCGGCTGTCCTGGAACTCACTCTATAGACCAGGCTGGCATCGAACTTACACAGAGAGAGTCAATTATTGGCTATTAAATTTTATAGTCTTTTTGTGTTGTCTGTGAAGACAGCTATATGTGCTTGGCCCTTCCTTTCAACACATACATACTTTCTTGTTGTATTCAGTGATCCACAAATATTTTAAGGGTGACCCTCAATTGTGATGTACCATCAAAGCCCAAACTATCCAAATAATTATTAAGATAGAGTTAACCACATTCCAAGTTACAGTAAGCAAGAAGAGACCATGAATAAGGGTGCCATGGGGACACTGAAGCTTAGCTGCCTTACTCAGCCTCGTCTCCAAGGAAGGCTTCCAAGAATGGACATTTGAGTGCTGTCTGGAAAGATGAGTAGGGGTTTGGCAGGTACTGAAAGGATTCAGGTGTCCAGTGGGGCCCTGAGAGGATGGAGAGCACCTAACCCACATTCATTCACTACACATCACAGGTCAGGGTCCACAATGGGACCTGAGCAGTAGGGATGGAGAGCTGATGAATAAAATGTGAAGGGACCTTTGGGTGGCAACCTACATAACAGAACACTTCAGTCACAGCCTTAATAATTTTACCTAAATTGTCAATGCAAATAGTTTTAAATACCCTGTACAATTTGATAGAATCTATTAAAATTGAAAGTGTGCATATTCCATGAGTGACTCAGAGATTCTACCACTTAGTTTCAAGCAGAGGGGAAAAAAAGAAACAGTATATAAAAGGGTATTGTTGGCAGCACAGTTCGTGAAAACTAGACTAGCACGTGTCAAATCTGTAGAGAAAGGATAATGCCTCTCCGTGGAAAAGTATAGAAAAGTAGGAGTGAGATATCTTTGTACAGCTTCAAAAACCTCCAAGGCCTATAGCTAAAGGCATGGACCAAGACACATGACATGCATGCCACCCTTATGGAGGCTGCCGGTGTGAAGGCTGCCCTGATGGAGGCCGTCCTTATACAGAAATCTGCATGTCTGTAGTTACAGAGACATATGTTCCAGTAGTTCACAGATACAGTTGGTAAGAGACACAGATAATGGAGCCATTGTTTGTAACTGAAAACTGGTAAGCCCTAAAGACTTCGGCCCTAAAGACACGGGAAGAG
Source organism: Cricetomys ansorgei (assembly GCA_026225945.1). Classification (NCBI taxonomy): domain Eukaryota; kingdom Metazoa; phylum Chordata; class Mammalia; order Rodentia; family Nesomyidae; genus Cricetomys; species Cricetomys ansorgei. The sequence continues at coordinate 59,633 of JAMJFZ010003770.1, forward strand.
GCTATTAAAAGAGACATGAGTCTTTTAAAATATTTTTTCAAGGAGAATGTATTCCACAAATTACTTGTGTAATTAAAGATTAATTAAAAGTAATGAAAATGCCCTAATTTTCATAGTAAGTCAGTATCATCTCTTTAAAAACAAATTAAACAACATGATTCATAACCCTTAGAACACATTCCTACTGTGTGGCCCAGTAATTTTGTTTTAGGAATCTATCCAAACAAGATAGCTCTATATTTACAATGATTTTCACAGGAAGATGTTTAATGTAGTATACTTACAATGGCAAAAGGGGACAGAATCATCTGTTTTGTCTAATAATGGGTGAGAGCGTAAATGGTAAGTTTATATAGTGGAATGCTGGACAGCCATTAGACCCTTGCTTTAGAAGAATTTTTACTGAATTCTGAATTGGTTCACAAAATAAAATTAAAACAATATAAAAATATGAAGATAATGTGCTCTCAGATGTGAGATAAATATAAGAGTACATATACAGGGCGGGGTGGTGGGGGCACCAGGAAAGCCATTTGACTAGGTCCTGTGGGTATTTATTTATACTTTGACATGGTCTCTTAAGAGTAGCTATACAACACGAAGCATTATTCTGCATTCTATCACACACAATCACAGGCATACTCTTGCAGTTTATGGAGTGACTCTGGTACATACACACCTAAAACCCACTTAGCTTCAGAGATGGAGGAAGTCCAGGCTCCCCTCCTGCTGAACAGACCTGTTCTGCCACTGCACAGGGGGCAGGACACAATTACTCTGAAGGTGAGTATTCATGCTGCCTGGTTTCTGATAGTGCAATTACAGACTAACTAACTAATTTTATTTATTTATTTATTTATCTATTTATTTATCTATCTATTTATTTATTTATTTATTTATATTCTGAGTATCTATCTATCTATCTATCTATCTATTTATTTATTTATTTATTTATTTATTTATTTATATTCTGAGACAGGAGTCTTTTTACATAGCTCTGGCTGTCCTGAAACTCACTATGCAGACCAGGCTGGCTTCAAACTCACAGAGATCCACCTACCTCTGCCTCTCAGTGCTAGGATTAGAGACGTGTGCCACCACACCCATCCATGTTTTTTCCAGGCTTTAAGATAGGTTTCTGCCCTTTCTGAATCTTCTCCAATGAGCATGCATTCCATAATTCAAAAAGCTTCTTCAGTGAGTTTTAAACCACCCAGAAAACAGAAGAGGAGATGTCCTTTTTTAAAACACAAAAGCAAGGCCTAGCTCTAGAATGTGCCACATCAGGATGTCCCCAGGGTGGAGACCTCAGCAGTCTGGCTCCAGGGCTGGACAAAAAGAATGTGACTGGGCCTCGCTCCAATGTGTCACAGAAAGCACACCAGTGATCCCTACTAGCCACCACTCCCCATGATGCACTTCTAGGTGAGGCCAAAGCAGTTCTCTTGGCTTGGCTAGGGAGCAGATTCCAGTTCAAAACTAGACATTGTGTGTAGAGGGCCTAGAGACACAATCCAGGCTCCTTTTAGACTGGAGAGCCCTGGGTTCTGGCTTGGGTCTTCAGATCAGACTGTGTGAGAGGAGACACGCTAAAAGAAATCCTGCGGGAGGACTTTAGAACAGGCAACTTATTTGTACAGCAGATGGGCTGAGGTGATGGCCAGGCACAACAGGATGGGAAGAAGCACTAGATTAGTATAGAATCTCTTATTAATGTAATTGAGCTTTAGTCATTAATTTTTAAAATATTTTTATTTTTTTTTCCCCCTTTGGTTTTTTCTTGTTTTCTTTGAGACAAGGTTTTTCTGTTTAGCCCTGGCTGTCCTGGAACTCACTCTGTATACCAGGTTGACCACAAATTCAGAGATCTGCCTGCCACAGCCTCCAGAGTGCTGGAATTAAGGGCTTGGGCCACTATGTCTGGACCTAGATTTTATTTTTAATTGTGTGTGGGGTATGTGCGCATGAGCGCCGTGCCCATGAAGGCAGACTTGTCAGTTTCAGGTGAGAGTGGGCAGCCAGATCTGGGTGCTGTGAATGGAACGAGTATCCTCTGCAAGAGTGGTATGAGATCTGAAGTCATTTCTCCAGCTTCCCCCTCCCCCTTCTTCCTTATTTCTGGTGCTGGGAATAGCATGCATGATAAACATGTACTCTGCCATTGAGCTACATCCCATTGGGCCTTATTCTTGTTAGTATCTGGAGACAAGAGATGGGATGGAGAGAGAAAGAAAGAGGGGAGGGAAATGAGCAGGTAGGGGAAGGAGACCCTTTCTCACCGCCACCACTTCCCACACCTCCCACCACCAGAGCAGATATGACTGGTTCTATTTGCAGAAGTAATAGGAGGCTTTGGCTTTTGAGGGAGGTGCATGCATACCAAAAGGTCAGGGTGCACACTTAGTGTCCGGTGCTGAGTAGCTGGGACTGGCAGCCAGTGCCCTCATTAACAGCCGCTGCTATTTCCAGCTGCTGCTGCTTAGCAAAAGCAGGTCATTACAGACACAGTACAATTTTGCATATTAACCAAATTAAAATAATAATATGTTCTCTCCTTTCATGTACTATACTGATAAATCCTGATTTATGGATAAAACATGCTGATTAGTTAGTTAAAAAATAATTAGTACCAGAATATGCTTCAGAGTTAGAGGCTTAATGAGTGCAAACAAATCTAGTTTCTCCAAGTCCTCAGAAGATCAGTCATTTGGAGGAAAATATTAATAAGATGTGTTGAAGAGAAACACATGAAGTAGCTAGCAGCTCAGTTTGCTTTCTTTTTTGTTCGCTGTGCAAGGTAATATTTGAATGTTATTTTGGTATCTTGTGGGGCTGGTGCACTTCAGAGAGATGCTTCTGACAGTAGCTATTCTGTTTGGCTGAGCTGTAATGTGCAGATTGTCAGGGTGAAAGTCCCTCCCACAGAGCTCCTAGGCTTTTGTAGAGCCCTTACTTCTGGGGTCTGAAGGCTAACTACAAAAATAGCAGGGTAGAGCTGGAGAGGCGACTCAGTGGTTAAGAGTATTGGTTCCTCTTCCACAGGTCCTGGGTTCAATTCCCAGCAGCCACATGGCAGTTCATAACTGTCTGTAACCCCTGTTCCAGAGGATCTGACACTCTCACACAGACATACATGCAGGCAAAAAGCCAATGTACATAAAATAAAAATAAATAAAATATTTAGCCAGGTAGTGGAGGCATATGCCTTTAATTCCAGCACTTGGGAGGCAGAGGCAGGTGAATCTCTGAGAGTTCAAGGTCAGTCTGGTCTACAGAGTGAGTTCCAGGACTCTGGCTAGAGTTACACAGAGAAACCCTGTCTTGAAAAACCAAAAATAAATAAATAAATAAATAAATAAATAAATAAATAAATAAATAAATAAATAAATAACCAGGGTAGTGGAGAACTTGTGAATAGCATCTACAAAACTAGGGAGCAGTTTATTAAATTGCATTGTGTTTTCAGGACTGGAAAAAAAAATCCACTAGATTTTAGATAAAATTTGGATATTTTGGTCACTGAGAATCAGAAGAGCCAGGGCACCAACATGCCAAGATTGCTGCCAAGATCCTTTGACCCTGCAGATCAACTGGCCACCCCTCAACTAGGAGGCTACAGACTTCACAGTTGTACCTTACTGGGTCTGTGACCTTTCAACGATAGCTTGGACTGCCTTGTATCTTTTCAAAGTCACCTCTCAAAGGGTCTTATCTTTTGTATCAGTGTGGACAGCATAGTAAGGCTTGTTTGATACCCATAGCTGGCCCAAATTCATTATTGTTTCTTTGAACCCCTAGTGAAGTAGATTTGTATCTAGGACACTATATGCAAATCATAAACACATAAACCAAAATACTTTCTGACAGCTTTCTTTCTGTGCCTAATTCACCTAAGTTGAGTTGCCCTACTACACTCTGGGAGGCTAAGAGAAAAGATTCAGGGTTACATAGGCCTGGCTATACAAGCTGAAATTATTTTCTCTGGATAAGGTAAATTCCTATGTAGGAATATGTGGCAGGGACTATTATAGGTGTTCCGTAATTTGCATCTCTAATCTTGGCCATTGTTCTTGCCAAGGCAGGCAGGTTGGAATAACACAGTGTGTAAATTCTTGGCATACCATACACTGCAGTGGACTGAAGCTATGTTATTGCTTTATTGTTGTTGTTCAGCCTCCTCCACTCTGGCTCTCTATCATACTTCCTCCACTTCTTTCATTCAGTTGTTATTCTTTTGTAAATTCAGCTGACATCTACTGGCTACATTTAGGATCAAAAACGAAGAGATCCTGAGCATTTCCCTAGTAAACCCTGTCTCTTCCACCTGGGCAGGTTCCCTAGCAAAGGCAAACTCCTGTTCAAAGTATATATGCAGAGTGCATACATGAGTCAGGACTGAGCTCGAGCATCAATCCTTCATGAAACTGCTTCTGTCAGCACTGAGCTGGAGTCCATTTTGATGGGGAGGCAGTCTTTGGTCAGTCAGTAGCAGTCATGAAACATCTGGAGGATCACTTCAGAGTTCACCTGGCTTTTCCCTACTCTGTCCCCACAGCAGGGATGCAGGATATTCTGGAAAATATAGCTGTAGGTCTAGGTCAAGTCCTTGGTCTTTTGATGCTGTGAGACAAGTATGAAGAGTGTGAGGTTGCTGCTGGGGTAGCGGCATACTTTTATAGTAAACACTTGCCTTATAAGTAGCAGAGCACACTCTGAAATAATGACAAATGAATAGTACAGTAAATACATAAGTCAGTGGCAGAGCTCTGCCAAGAATTATGTACTGTTCATAACAAAATGCACCACCCACTGATATTACTGGAAGCACAGGTGATTATGGCTGCAGCATCAAAAATATACACTACATGCAGTCATTTGAACCATGATATCACTAGACAGCAAGAGTTCCTTCAAGCACTCTATTATCCTAATGGGATCACTGTTAAATATGTGGTTCCTTGGATGACTGTGATGTCACCATGTGGCTCTAGACCTTGCTCTATTATCCTTGATTTGCATGTTAGCTTTTCTCACTAGAATTGGAGCCACTGGAAAGTGGGAGGAGCTTAACTATTTCCTGGTACTGTAGATAGCTAGCCCAGGGATGGGTGCTAGAAGGTATTGATGATGTGACAGGGAGAAGAATGAAGGAACTGGTGTGTTTTCACCCACTGAGGAAGTGGTCATAGACTATCAAGGTATGTACATACCTTCCCCTCCCTATCTTCTGCCCCTCAAATTTTGGCTCAAGAAATCTCAGCCTTCCCTATAAAAAACTAAAACACATGAACAGTGCATGTAAATATTCTGTGTTATGCGAATATTTATGTGTTATGTGAGGTTTAGGTTCAGAAAAGGGGGTTGCTCCCAAACTCTTGCTCTTTCCTATGTCAGTTTTATTATTGAGCCTTTGCAGCCCTGGTCTGTAAGTGTGTGCCATGTGGTGGCTGAGAAGGAAATGTGTGGCAAAGGAAAAAGGCTTTCCTTTGGCCAGTTCTCTGGATCCAGCTCCAGTCTGGTGCAATCTGCCACCATACACTTCAAGGAAGTCCCTCTGTGTCTCAGTTGCTATTGCCTTTCCAGGCAGGCCTCGTGGGATACCCTCTGACTCACTAGTGCCTCTGGGCCCATCAGAGGCCTGGGTCCACATGCCATATCCCGAAAAGCAAGGCCACGGGACCCTGTCTGTTTTTATTTAGAGACCATATGCAGCAATGGAAAGTAGCCAGGCAGATGCAGGTACAAATGTGACCTGACTTCCTAGCTGTGTGTTTGCAGGTGAGCTGGACCACCGAGTCTCACCCTTCTTACCTCAGCAGAGAGACTTCAAGGACAAGGCTTCAAGGCTTCAAGGAGCTCAGGCTCACATTTTGTGAGCTTTTCTTTTTATATTTTTTCAATAAGATTTTACTATGTTACCCAGGTCAACCTTCAACACTATTCTAAGGTGATCCTCCTGCCTCAATTTCTCCAACTTAACTGTACATGTTGTTTTTTTTAGTTTTAATGCTAGGGATTGAACCTGTGGCCTCATGCCTGTCGATTTTTAAAAAAATGAATGTAACAGGAGTTTTGAATTGAAGCTTCCACAGGGGCACCAGGTTCCAACAGCTGTTATACTCCATAGGCTAGCCAAGTACAGAAGTGCCAAAAGTATAGTATAAAAACTAGTGACATGCTTCTCAGAGCTTGTTCTTGTTTGAGTGTTAGAATTGGAGTGTTGGTGATTAGAGACAAGTATGTAAGGCTACTATAGGAAGGAGTATATGCTTTTGTTCTCAGCTCTGGTTCATGAAGGCTTTCATGGAGCTTTGTGGCCTGTAGCTTGGACATGAGGTAGGGTTGAGTTTTGTTCCTTCTTCTGGAAGCTACAGTGGCTGGTGGCACAGAATATGTAGGGGCATAACCACATTCTTATGTCGGAGGCAAGTAAAGCAGAGGGCAGGGGAGGGAACATCGTATTTAGAGCAGCAGTAGGAATGCCAGCCTTGGATCATGTCTATGAGGAAGTACCTGAATGGTACATTTCCTAACTTCCATGTTAGGAAATGAGAAGGCCTAGCCAAATGAGAAACCTGCCTACATTAACAGAGCTGGCATCACAGGTGGCCAGGGAAGGCTGCCTCCAGAAACTCCATAGATCATCCAGGAAGGAGAATGTCATCTGAAAACACCTGCCAGCCTCTAAGAGGTTGGACAAAGCCAACCTTTGACAGTACCAACCAATTAAGAACTTTCCCATCCCCCTTAACTTCCTTCCTTACCCCCACATGATTCCTGCAGGGACCAAAAACTAAGTCCCTAAGCTAGTAGAAGAGCAGAAATGCCAGATCCACAGGTTCTTGCTGGCAGCAGCCCAAGCAGGAAGAAGACAGAAGAATTACACACTGAACTGAGGCAATGTCTCTTACTTAAAGTGACCACAGGCCTATTGTCGTCGTCATCATCGTCATCATCATCGTCATCGTCATCATCATCATCATCATCATCATCATCATCATCATCATCATTTATTACCTAACAGAGATCAGAGAATGCATGGATCTGTCTGTGTTCTCATTCAGGAGCAAGAGACACATGGGACATCATGAGTACCTTTAAAGGAAAGTGGGAGGCAAAAAGAAGTCCTTGTTCAGTGTCTTTGTACATTATTTATCTAGCACTGACATGTCCAAAGTGCTTTATATTTTCAAAATCACTCATGGTGGGGCGAGGTCCACTACAGCCTCATTTGTTAGGAAGGAGCTGAAACACAACAAGGTTGCATCAGCTGCCTCTAGCTGCAGGGTGGCTGGGATGAAGCAGGATTGGAAGCAGGCTGTCAGGCTCTAGAGCTACCTTCTTGTTCTTGTCTCTGGAGGCAGGTCAGACAAGGTATCTGGGGAAACACTAAAGTTGTCCCTAGGGCCTCCAAGCATACTCAGCTAAAAATACCTCAAGAGTTCACAGGATTCTCTTCAGATCCTTTGAGGAAGGTTTTCAGGGAGACATTACTATTGTGATTGCAATGACTTGGTTTTAAACATTGAGATCCATGCAAGCTAGCTTAAGGAGAAAGAACATTATTGTGAGAATATTGAAAAGTGTTTTGAAAGCTTGTCATGGCCTCCATCTTTCTTACTCATCTTCCTTGTCCCTCTGACAGTCCCCGTTCATTTTATATACCCTAGCTCTTAGGTTAAAGGAGCTTTAGGTCTCTCTCTCTCTCTCTCTCTCTCTCTCCCCCTCTCTCCCCCCACACACGTCTCAATCTCTCTCTCTCTTTCAATCTCTCTCTCTCCCCCCTCTCTCAATCTCTTTCTCTCTCTCTTTCAACCGCCCCTCCCCTTTCAACAAATTGGCCAAACATTGACCCAAAACAAACAGAAAGATTCATTTAAATTAACCCTGAGCATCTGCTAGTGTCAGGCTTTATTTTGGGCACTTGAGTAGTATGCAAAGCATGTGTAAAATTTTAGAGGAAAGAATTAGGGAGAAATCCTAGTTCTTTTGGGGGTTGTCACTTCTGGTGAGATTATGGTTGATCTATCTTGAGTCAGCTTATCTCTTTTCCCGATCTAATCATCATTCTCAGGAAAGAGTCACATGACCCTGGCTAAAGGCCAGTTGCTGGGGATGAGCCAGATGTGGAATCCAGACTGCATGTCCTGGAAGTCCACTAGACCAGAAGGTTTCAGTGCACAGTTGAGCTAGTTCTAGCAAAGCTTCAGCCCCTCCTATCATGGGAGCTGCTTGCCCAGGTCCTGTTGGTGTACTGACCCAGGAAGGCGGCTACTTTTTTAGCCACATATTTAGTATCTTTCATACTAGGTTTGACCCATAATTGTTCCTTATTCCAACCCCATTGTAACTTATTGAGTCATATCCCATTTTTCCCCATCACTCTAACCCTCTCCATCCATCCGAGTGTCCTAGTTAGCATTAAATGTCAACTTGACACAGCCTAGAATTACCTGAAAAAGGATTTTCGATCAAGCAGCTTTCTTTATAAAGTTGGTCTCTGGGAATGTCTGTGAAAGATTGTCTTATTAGGTAATGGATATAGATGGACCCAGGTCACTGTGGAAGGTGTCATTCCCTGGGTGAGTGGTCCTAGGGTGTCTTAAAAGTCTAGCTAAGCATGAGCTGGAGAGTGAGCCAGCAGTGCTCCTTCATGGTTTCTGCTTCAGGTTCCTGCCCTGACATCCTTCAGTGATGGACTGTGACTTGGAAGTGTAAGCCAAATAAATCCCTCCTTCTGCTGAGTTGCTTTTCATCAGAGTGGCTTATCACAACAACAGAAAGAAAACTAGGATGGTGAGTTAACAGCCTTGAAGGGGAGGTGGGGAATCTCCCCATTCTGATGCATGCTACAAGCTCAGACAGAGCCAGGAATAGCAGAATACATAGAATAGGGTGACTATACTACAGCTCTTGTCCCCTAGATATGCTCCTCTGAGGCAGTGACTCTGCTTTGCACAGCTGGGCTTGGCTGAGGGAGCCTTAGGGGACCTTGTTAGAGTACCCATCTTCCTTGCTCTGCAGGCTGGGATCATGACACAGTATCCCCTCATGCCTCCCATTTGGTGGCTGCTATGATCAGCTTTGGTGAGCCCAAGTGCCATTTATTGGTGGTTGAAGCTATAGGCACCCCTGTCTTCCTATTTCTCCATCTTTTCTTTTGTTTCAGTGTGAGCCACTGCACATTCCATAGTGGAGTAGATTACGTCAGATGCTGTATTTGCCAGCCTCAACGCTATGCTGTGCTTCTCCCTGCTGCAGCAGAAAGCCAGTCTGCTTTATGGTAGGATACAGTTTATACTGCAGACAGGGCTTCAGGAGATTCCTGAAGTGAAGAAGCCTGGTGGGTCCTATCTTTTCCTGGTGGTAAGTAAGGAGTCTAGGGTTCAGTCCCACTGAAAGCTCTTTCCAAGCATGACCTTATGCATGTAACTTAACCCTTGAGTCTCCAGGTTCTTTTGGAAAATAGGGTTGATAATGGGTTCCATTCTGTATCCTTTTGACCTGAAGTCAGGATATTGCATAGAAGTATTTGCTTATCATGGTTCCTGGTACACAGTAATGACCCAATGCACAGCAGCCATTAATAATATATTTGTTACACTTTGATGCTTGAATTCTGTCACAGAACATACCTCCGTGGTCATAGTAACAGTCTGCAGAAAACAGGCTTCATGGTCAGAAAGACTTGCAAAATTGTGACAATCTCATATGTTTCCAGGACTGTTGAAAGGATTAAATAGGACAACGGGTGTGATCATAATGCATGCACTTAGGTACTTCCTGTATTTTATTCATTTATTTTTCTTGGTAAATCTAACAGTAGGTAATATATGCATTTTTCACATGAGGAAACTGAGGCCTTTACAGAAGGAAACTGGTTCCAAGTATAAGTGGATAGTCAGGCCACTGTCTTCAAGACAATCTGAGGTGCTTGGCACTAGTAGATTTCAAAATGTGAATTAAATTTCTATACGTTGCAGATGTATAAACAACGAGGTAGCTACAGAGCAGAGTTTGTTTTTAGAGCAATATCCATGGAGCCACTGGGAAATGAAGTCAAGCCAATCATGGAACCAGAAAGAGTCCAAACTCCTTACCATGTACTGGGTGTTCCACTGGGAGCTTAGCACGCATAATTCTATGGAGTCCTAAGAAATACCATGTGTGATAAGTTCATAGTTCCCATGTTCCATCTGAATTCTGTCCTCACGCACACTTCTGAGCTGCTTGGTCCCAGAATAGACCTGAGAGAGCTTTTCCTAAGAACTGGGGAGAAAAGCAACTCTCATGGTTGGCTCCAGCTGACAGGATGTGTGAAGGTTTGAAAGGACAGCCTTGTTATGGCCAAACTTCCGGCTTTATTTCCCAGTACCCAGAAGAATCTATACACAAAGTACAGCAGTCTCTAGACAGAGTTCCTAGAGGTATCAGTCAGTGGCCCAGAAGAAACAAATGCTACCTTCCAAATTGAGCAAGATGTGGGGAGAGTTGGATAAAGGACTATTTACAAAGGTGAGGGGGACCCATGAGACAGAGTACAATTCCCTGGGGTTGGTAATAGCTCTGTGTTGTCCCCTCCCCCGGACCTTTGGGTATAGGGATAGAGAGCACCCTGGAGGCAGCCACCTGGCAGGAAGTAAGACTTTTGGCAGAGGGACTCACACCTTGTAAGACAGTGTAAATATCCTAACCACCATCTCCATCTCCTCAGACTTCCCAATCATGTTGCCTCACTCGGACTGGCAGGGGAAGGGACAGCCTCTCAGAAGCACAGAGCAGGAAGACAGAGTAGAGGCTGTGAGGATCTAGACAAGCAAGAGGAGGTCTCAGGAACATTGGTACTCAGAAAAGCTAGTGTTACTTAGAGACTGAAAAATTTCCAGGAAAAACCGAAGTTTGGAACTACAGTGATAATGGTCTCATTCTTGGATTGTGTAGAACGGTAACCAAGGCATACCTATCTTTTTTCTGATAAACTTGGATGCCTAACATTGCCTTCTGTCCCTCTACATGTGAGATGAGAGTCTCCTAACCACTCAAAGTGAATTGTGTCTTGAATCTAAGCTATCTCTATGGCCGTGCTCCTCAAAGCAAGATATAGCCTAAGAGGACTGCCAGCTCCTTCATGTCCTTCACACCTGGCTTGTCTTCATTGACTTGTTTGTGTTCATTTCATATGCACAAATAAAACATGATATTCTTTACTGTCTTTGAGAAAGTTGATGATGTATACTGAGCCCCTCCATATAAGAGCTGTACCTGCTCAAGACCATTATATAAAATGATGCAGTACCTACTATAACCTCATGCATCTTCCCATGTACATTAAGTCATGTCTAGATTACCTTCAGTACCTAATGTAATATAAATTACAAATACATAGTGACAGCACTGTATTATTTAAGAAGTTAAAATAGGAAAGAGTCTATGCATGTTTGGTAATGATGCTGCTGTTTTTATCTTGACATTGGGTTGAATCCATGGATGCAGGAATCACAGAAGGGGATAAGTGTATCCAGTTAAATTATGGAACGCCCCCTCCAAACACACACACACACAACATGTTTTGTTTCCATATGCCCAGAACCTGGCACAGGCTGACATATTGTAGAATATCAATAAATATTCTTTAAGTTTAAATGTCTCTGTGGTCCTCAGATTCTCATGTAAGTGGCATTTATTATGCCCTTACTACTTTTTAAGCATTGTCTCAGGCTATTCTCATTTTAATATTTTAATTTAATATTCCCAACCACTGTAGTTATATTACCCCCATTTTTACAAATTAGGGAACCAAGGCTCAAAGAGATGAAAGACACAAAATGTGAGTTTTAATAAAGTTTCTGGTTGTTTCCCTGATCAAATGTTTGGTCCTCTTCTGCTCAGAAGCTGTCTCTGGATTGGTCACTGAACAGTTACTTCATGCATATGCATGGACTGACAGCATGAATGAGCCCCCCAGAGCCTCTGTGCATGTGTGCTTTGTGCTTCTCTGAGCCTGCATTGAGTGTGCTAGCCTGCTGGCAGTTGTAGTTTTACTTTTTAAAAACTAGCTAAAATAATTTCAGTTAGCCGAGTTGTACATAATTATGGACTGTGGCGTGATATTTCAATACATGTATACAATGTGGACTGATCAAATCAAGGGGAAAGTTTCTGTTTCCCTTTCCTCATTATTTTGTTTGGAGCCTTTGAGCTCCTCTCCACTAGTTATTCATAAAGTAGATAATGGGTCATTGTGAGGTGCAGTCCTGTCCTGTGCTGGAGAACGCCAGCACTTATCCCTTCTGTCTAAATGTCTTTGATACCCAAACTGCTCATCTCCTCTGATGTGTACTGCCAACAAGAGATTCATAGTGTCTGCCTAACTAGAACCCATTATACAGCATGAGCTTGAGATCAAATAAGGTGGATGCTGGCTCTGCTCTTGGTTCTACATTAGGTGTGAGGAGCCTGGGTCTGTCATACTTGGCTTTCTCCCATCGATTCAGAACACACACATTGCTGGCAGTCTTTTCTGTGGAATGGTTGAAATAAAACTGTCAGGTTTTTCCCCTTTCCTTGTTCTGAAATGGAGCTGCCAAAATATTGGACAATAACATCCACCTGTCTTAGGAGAAAAACACACACACACACACACACACACACACACACACACACACCCCACACCTATGGAGTAGGGAGGAGAGAAGGAGAGAGAGAACAGGGCAGGTAAGATGGCCGAGCAGGTAAAAGTACTTGTCTTGCAAGCCTGATGACCCAAGTTGAATCCCATAGTGGAAGAACCAACTCCAGACAATTGTCCTTTGACCTCCACACAGGAGTAGTGGCATGTGCACACCTGCACTGCCTCCCCCTACTAATGATAAATTTAAAATTTTTAAAGAGAGAATAAATGTTAAAAGCTAGTCCTTGTTGTACACAATCCACATGCCACATGTATGTAACTTTTTCAACCTTCATAAAAGCTCTGAAGGTAGGAAGTATTGTTAGTTGTGTTTTGGAGACAATAGGCCAGAGGCTTTGGAGTGATAAGGCAGATGTCCACAGGGCATACTTCATGTCTGGCTCCTGTCCTTGGGTGGGACCAGCCCTAGCCTCATCATCTCCAGCCCTGTTTTATGAAGGATTCAGAGAAAATTTGGATCTGATCTAGAAAAACATCTACCTGACATGTGGTAGGTGGTGTGGGATTGGGGGTCAAGAGGCAGGCAGGGAGAGTCTATTTCTAGGTGGGTCAGTAAAACCTAAGGCATTTCCATGACAAGTGTTTCTTCTTCCTATCAGTCCTCAGGGCACTTTTCCTGACCCTTGTGTGGCCCTTGTTCCAGACTGCCCCTTATCTTCCTTTCTAGGCAGGAAGCTAATTAAAGACAGGTCTGCAGCTGATACTTGTTTGTCCCCTTTCAGGCCCAGACTCTCAAAGTCCACCACATGTTTACTGAGTTAGGAGAATAGGAAGCAGTGTATCATGTATGTTCAGAGCTGTGTTTGCTTCTTCTTTGGGAAATTTTAGATGGCATAGATGGGAAGTGAGGTGAGGAGAGAGGAGTGAAAGAACTTGCCCCAGGCCACAGAGATAGTAAGGGTGGGGCTGGGCTTGAGAGTGGGCATGTGTAGTTGCTAACCACTGTGTGGACTCACCAAGAGAAATAAGGATGGCATATTCATAGGTGCAAACCCTGCCAGACCTCAGTAGAGGGAACCACTATCATGCAAGCACCATACTAGACAGTAGAACCCCTAGTGTCTCATCTCAGGTGTTTTTATTGATACAGAACTCCTCAGGTGTTCTACTGATAGCACGTGCAGATCATGAGCAATCAAACATCCCCCACATAAATCCAACACCTGTGGATGATAAAAATGCCAAGGCCTAGACAGCCCTTTTCCCAACAGTGCACAGAACAACTATTTTATACATAACGAAAAATAAACTTCCACAACAGTCCCGCTTCTCTTCTCTCATGATCTTTCTGCAGCCTCACACTGCTTAGTAGGTGCTTGCCAACACCAGTAGACAGGAAGGGGAAGGGGATGAAAAGAAGAAAGGGTTGAAAAGTGGAATCCAATAATTTCCAAGCAGCAACTGGTAGAAGGTTAGAGACATGGATCTAGGGTCCCATTTCCTGTCTTCTGAGGTCACAAGGAGAAAGTCTCTCAGCAAGGTCAGAGGACGAGACACTGAGGAGCAGCTGGGCAGAAGTGACTCTTCTACTGGGCTTTGTGAGGCGGTGGTAACAGTGTGTGCTCTTTACTGAGACACTAATATTCTGTGCAGTGAACTCGGATGTTTTGTGTACAGTATACATACTTGAGTATGTACAGTGGAGTTGGGAAGTCTCTGCCCTTGGATTACATTACTCGTGTCCACGTCCCAGGACTACAGCTTCCTAGCTGCCCAGATTTAGGGCAAAATTCCTTACTCAAAGGAGTGGAGCAAACAGGTGGCCACTTAATATTGATGCCTGACAGCCCTAGCTCAGTGTTTCCCCATATCGTTCCATCTTCTAATTCAGGTTTATGTGGTATTGGAATGGAACCCAGGACCTTGCACATGCTAGGTGAAGGATTTATGACTGTGACACTTCAGCTAAACTAATTCATTTTAAGTTAGGAAAGGCAGAGAGTGCCTTCTGCTCTTGACCCACCTTCTGACCTGGGCTGTGTAGCACCTGGGGCTATTCAGCAGAGTAGGGTGCTGCAAATTGGAGCCAGGTGGGAAGAACTTAATCCTGGCACTTCCCATTGCAGGTTGAGTAACCTGGAGCAACTTGCCTAACCTCCCTTTGCCTCTGTTTTCTCCTCTGAGGTGGGAAGAACTTGAACCTTTGTCTTAGAGTGTTTAGGAGGACTATGGTTCCTTGGAAGGAGATGCTTATTGTGGAACAGGTGTTCAGCAAATGTGAGTTATTACAATGCTGTGCTTCTCATCTGGCTGTATTTCACGATTGCACTGCCCCTTCCTCAGCCTTCTCCACATTCCAGCTGCTGAGCCAGAGAACCCAGATCTGCAGGGCAGCAAGGAAATGCCTCTTCATCTTGCCATGATGTCAGGAGGGCTCCTTATCAATAATGGAACAGTTTTTCCAGGAACCCAATCTAGAAAGCGCAGTGCCCTGGCTGCTGCAGGGCCTGGCTGGCTGGTGTTCCGGGAAGACACTGGGCGAGAGGAGTGTTATCTGAGTGTGTCTTGCTTACTGTGTGGGCAGAGGCGGGGTGTGCCTGCCTTGAAACGGGGCTCTCTGGTGCTCCCACATCCTGCTACAACAACCCCAGATAGACAGCCCTGTACGTAGCCTGTTGTGCTCAAGGCATGAGCCTGGAGTCACTGGTGCCGCAGTCATGCTGAGTGCCTCCTCCCTCGCTGCTTGTTTCCAAGCCTGCAAGTCCAGATGACTTTGTTTTTAAATGGTTTCCACATCTTCTCCCATCTCAGTACCACAGATCTCATCTGGGCTTTCCTTGGTGCCTGGAGCAGTATCACTTTGCTTCCCTGATCTCCATGCAGCCTTCTTCCATGTTCTACTTCAGCACACACAGGCACACATACCCCACACAGATGCACATATGAACATGCATGCAGACATATACATACTGGCGTCAAAGAATCATCTAAAATGGAAAGTTGAGTTGTCGTCTCCATGCCAGAACCCTTCGATGCCTGTGCTATTCTCAATTAGTAATAGTCTCACTATTCGTCCTCAAGACCTGTGGTCAACCTCTGTCCATCATTATCCTAAGCCCTTCTTTTCTGGCCATGCTGCCCCTATTTCTACCTCTTTTGCAGGGTAGCCAGTTCTAACCTTTGGGCCTTTGCCCTTGTTTTCTTTGCCATGGATGACTCCTATTTATCACACAGTTTTCAGGTAACGTCACCTCCTCCGAGGAACTGTCCCTGACTACAGTGATTTCATCTTTTCTGCCTGTTGTAGATCTGAATATTTTTACCACAAGACTCATCTCAAGCCAAACCTGTCTGCTTTCTTGTTTATTCTCTGTCTCAGAGTGGACCCCTTGGGGCACAGGTCTATCCTTCTGGCCCATAGCCATATCCTAATATCTCCAATAATTCCAGGTATGTGGCAGGAGCCAGCAGGTTGTATGGTAGAGTCGGGTATGTGTTGGGCTTGAATTCTGCTCTGAATGAACAGTGATGTAATTCTCTGGAGGAGATCTCAACCCTACTGCTTCTTGCTATGTGAGCTTGGGAAGGCTCTCACCTCCTTTTCCTGGGCTGTTAAATAGAGATAGGAGTCATCCAGATTCCACAAGATAAAGTCCATGCACATAGGTGGATCTGCACCCTTGAAGGGAGGGGCCTCCGGTACATTGGCTTTTTATACTGAGGCCGACAGACCCATGTGCACCCATGGGAGTTAAAAGCTCACCACCAAGTCAAATGTATGGTCAGACAGCACCCTGCTTTGCACTAACATGGAACCAATGCCCAAATGGTTAGCTTCTCTCGTCAAAGGTGGACTGGCTCTGACTTCAGAGTTTCCCTTTGAGCTGTGACTTCCAGGTTGCTCAGAGAGACCATAACCACTTAATATAAGCTTTTCTTCTGCAGTTTGAATGTCCATCATACAAATGATATATAGTTAGCTTTATAGGGTCCCCTTCTGTCTCACCAAACCACAAGAACAACAGATTTGAACATACACCTTATTAGAGAGACTTCATCATAGCATGCTAGAAAAGATGACAAGAGATTAAGAGGATGTGTAGCATGTTTCCCCAATGTCAGAGCTGGTACTGATAAGAAAGGTGCAACATGATGTAACATGGGAAGCTGGGAGAATTTGGATTTTATGGTCATGAATGCCCAGTTATAAGAACACTTTCAGTGTTGGTATTCCTACAGGAAAAATCATTTTTTCTGTTGTGACTAAAGCACTCTCATATACTCCCTGACCAGTTTTCCCCAGTCCCATGAACTTTACTTTATAGCCATGAACTTGAAGTTGATGTTGTTTTGCCTATAAAGCCAGAGAGGGCCATCAGTGCTTAGCAGATATGCTTCTGCCTGCTTGCCAAAATGCTCTGTGGTGTTTTGTACTTGACAAAAAGCAATGTGACTGAAGCATTTAACACAGTAGTCAACCCACAGTTCTAAGCATTAACTAAGCATTAGTTAAGCATTAGTTAATTAACTAAGCATTAGCATTCTGACTCTTTTTTTCATATTACACAGTAGTATGATCTGATGCCTAGTGGCATGATTTGGTTCCAGTGCAGGTGACCTTGAACACAGTCATCTTCCACCTCCCAGGCCAGGTCTTGCTGTAGCTTCTAACACTGAGCCAGGTGAGAAGCCCTTGATTCCATGGATGAAAGGAACACATATAATAAACACGGTTGCCTGTCATGAACCTCCAAACACCATACAGCAATTAAGTCTCATGGCATTCTTGGAAGGTGGGGTGGGTCCTCCTGAACTCACAGACTGGGTCTTGGCATGCTGTAGTGGGAGCTAGTATTGGAGCTGTATTGGAGCCCAGATCTGACTCAGGACTGCAATTTCTTGCAGTCTGGAGTGGATCCACAAGTCCTGACCCCTCCATCAGGAGTCTGCAGGATGTTTAAGTTCTCCAACTCTGCATCTCTTTCAAAAGAGAACCTTAAGCTGCTGTTTACTTCTATGTGTCCATTCCATGGTTGTGGTCAGCCCCGCATTATGCCTTTGACTTCCAAGTTTTAGCTAGTCAGGCTTCTAGTCTGTAACCCAACCCATGATCCTAACAGAATCCAGTTAAAGGAAGCTATCTACTGTTAAGACTGCTTAAATATTTCATGGTGTCCTGGATTTCTCTGCTCTGGGGGCAGGCAAGGCTGCTAATGGATCAGCCACAGGCACCAAATGTCCTGAAGCTGGGGACAGATAGATGACCCAGTGGAGAAGGAAATGGACAATGGGTACTTCATACTGGGCATCTTGTGAAGGACACTTCTGTGTATTTACAGTGACCAAATTACAAAATTCCCAATCTAGGTGGATCTTTGAGGCTAGATTTGAAGGAAAAGCTACCTTGGTGCTTTTATTACTCTTACATCAAGACAATCTTCTAAGGAGCATGAACATGTGTGTACACGCACATTAGAGAAATTGGCTGAGAACCCCAATCTGACAGTGGGGAAACTGAGACAATAGGATTAAACTGATGAACGCTGGATCACCCAGTGGTGATGAAAACTTTAGGATTTGGCCTAGTCTTCTCTGTCCCCACCTCATAGGTTACTGGAAAGAGCTTGGAATGTGGAGACAAAAGAAACTCAGTTTCTCTTCCATTGTCCATTTAACTGCCTATAGCCAGGTCGCTTCTCCATCTGGGCCTCAGTTTCCATTTTCTGTGTAATTCTTGGGCTCCATGATGGCATTGCCACCCCAGTTTACTCCCCTAGGTAGAGGCATTAGTGGGGCAGAGGGGAGGTGGCTGAGGGAGATGCTAAGGCCTTTCCAGGTCTGTGTCCAAGATCTTGGCTTGAGAACATAGTTACCAATCCTGAGCCAAGAAATGAGATGCAGACCAGGTGGCTTCAGAAGTGCTGCTTGTCTTTTTCGTAGGAGTTCATCTGCAAAGAAAGCTTGCTAATGGTTGGGCGAGATGCCAGGGAAGTTGCTTCCATGAGTTATAGAGACAGGTGCTGCTGGGGAGCCAAGAAGCCTGAGTCCCAACAGAGGCAGACAAAGAGATCCAAAAGGCATCTAGCTTGGATTAGAACCCCAGCTGTCTACCTATGGCTTGGAAATGACTTATTTAGTGCTAGGTACTGAGCTAAGCTCTCAGGCCCGTGTTCTAATATGGGAAGGGCTTGCTGATTCCAAGTAAGAAACACAAATGAGACACAGGAACTCTGTAGGAAGCAGATAGGATGGGACAGAGTGAGGGGCATAGTCAACAGGGAGGTGACAGGGAGTGATTTTTGAGCTAGACTTGAAGGATGCCATGGGGTCAGTAGGAGTCATACAGGGAAACAGCGTTAGGGAGCTCTGAAGCTGAGTACCAGCTGGGAGATCCCTCACTGAAACGAACGGAAATGCCAAACTCAAGATGGCTTCCTAGTAAGATCACCTTCATCTTACTGGAAGTGCTGGGAGTGCTCCTGTGGAAAGGTGGGCAGCAGGAGGCACAGCCCTGCTCAGACCTATCACCAAGGCTCTGGAGGCCTCTTGTGTCCCTGTTGCCCTTCAGACTCCAGCAGCACCACAAGGCTGAGTCCCCTCTTGGTACCCGTGGTGTCAGGCACATGGAGACCACATTAAAGAAGGAAATCTCTGATGCCTTCTCTGAAGGGGTGAATTCCTCCTGTGCTCCTCACCTTCACAAGCCCAGCACCCAACCACCCACAAATGACATTCATCTTTGTGCTAGCATGGTAACACCATTTCTTCAAGGCTTATTAAGAAAGACCATGCCTTGAGAGCCTGACTAATGTGTTTAACTCATATGGTGAGATGCTAGAAACAATCTAAGTTTGAGTTCCTTTCAGGTTCCTAGTTAAGAAAGCAGACAGGCAGGTTTCCTCTGTTTCCTCTTCTGCCTCTGCTGCTCGCTGAAGACACGATACAGCAGAGCACAAGGCCTTCCACTCTACCCACCCATTACCTCAGTTGTCCCATCCTTCCATCCTTCCCTCTTGCAGCTGGAGGAAAGCTGGGACATAGCTCCCCAAAGAGGCTAAAAGTCAGCTTTGTCTCAGCTCCTCTTTGGAGCCCAGTTGCCTAAGGAAGCTTCATCTTGCTGCCTCTGCATTAACAGTTACTAGATAATGGACACCACTTTGGACTGCTCACAGGGGTGGAGGAAGTTCTCCCCTGTCTGTCACATGCCGCCAGATGAACCTGCTATTTTAGTTGTGGGCACTAATGCCTCCACCCAAACCTCCTGAGGCTCCAAGGTACGGAATGTTTTGAATCAATTGTCTTCTATTTTTCTTCCTGCTCATGTACCTCGGTGCCTGTTAGAATAAGATCGACTCGAATCCTTCCTGAATTCTGATTTGGCTTGGAGTTAATTATCTCTAATATGCAGTACAATTCCCTCTCTGCCTTTTATGACATGGAGCTGAGACATCATTTATCCCAGTCTATCATCGGACACTTTTAAAGAGAAAACAAAATAACGTGCCTGCCTTATGAAAGCTGGTTCAGCCTGTTTATTCACCCGATGTCTGTAAGGAGTTACCTCTGGATCTTACAACTCATTACCAAGCTAGAGTTCCTCCCCTCCCCTGGTCTCTCTCAGGTTGCCACTCTCATCCTCCCTTGGCAGAGAGAGGATGTGAATGCTAAGCTGAGAATGAAGAATTCCTGGCTGCCCTGGAAATTCTCCGTTTGGTTCCCTGGATCCTCTCCCTGCCCTTTGCCCTCTCTTTGTTTCAGGCTACTGTGTCCTCTGGGCTCCCTGCCAGTTCAGCCAATGGGAGGCCCTGGCACGAGAAGACAGAGGGTGAAGGTTTTCTTCCCTCCTGCCTGGTTGGTGTCACGTGTCTGCCCCTCTCTGTGTCCCTCAGCGGATCAGTGTCTCATAGCCCACTGCCAACTTCACCATCCTTGGCTTGTCCCTCACCCACTCTGTACGCCTTACATGTTTTCTTTCTCTCAACCGTCTGCAATAGGACTTCTTCCTCTGGAATCTTGTGAGAGACCATGGGACTGATCACGTGGTGGGCTGGAGCATGTGACATAGCTGCCCGTAGTCCATGTTATTCTGCCCTCCCACCCTGTCATCCTGAGACTTCACTAGTACTGGTTTAGTTTCAGATATGAAAAAGATAATGTAGAAGGAGTCAGTTTTTTCTACAATCTAACAAGAGTACATATTTGCTTCTAATACTCTATTCAGACTCACCCAGTTGAAATCAATTGTTTGCTATATTTGGTTCCCTTTGAAAGACTTTTGTCCCCTGAAGATCCAAAGAAGAAGCTGTATCAGATAACTGTGACAAAGAACCGCAAATGGAGTACCTGCAGAAAACAGAAACATTCTATCCTATTTCTGGAGGCCAGAAGTTTCCAGTCAAGATGTCAGCTGGGCCATGCTGCTCCTGAGACTCAGTCAAGTGCCTCTTGCTGGCTTCTGGTGGTAGCTGTCAGTCTGTGATTTGGGGGCCTGTGAATCTATCTGCCCACAGTTTCTGTTGTCACAGAGCACTCTCCCCTCGTGTCCACTATCTGGGGCTCATCTTGTCTTCTAACACCTACTCCAGTGTGACCTCATCTTAACAAATTACATCTTCCATGACCAAGTAAGGTCATGCTTGGAGGTGCTGAAGGCCAGGACTTCAACAGATGTTTCTGGACAAAACATTTTAACCCATAAAAGAGGTACTGCTAAAAACTGAGAATCAGCTTTGTTAGGGGAATCTGACCTCTCTGAATGTGATTTTTTTTAAAAGAAAGGATCTGGAGTTAACAATTAACACCTCAGGGCAGGTGCCTCTTTTTATTTACTTATTTTTAAGAATACAAACAACATTATTTTCAGAGCAGAGCAATGCTTGTGCAGACAGACCCCATCAGGAGCCATGGGGATGGTGGTGGTGGATGATTGGATACATCACCATCGTCATGGGCCTAACAGGACCTGTGGATGCACTCAAAGGGAGATTTTTAAGAGCACCCTATTCTTGTCTTCTCCTAACAAATCTATTGATCTGCACCAGCCTGTACCCTATATAGGAATCAGAGGTTGTCAGGGTCGGGGAAACAGATCCTGAGGCAAGAAGAAAAGGGTCTAAAGAAAGAGGCTTTGAAGGTATTCTACAGAGAGACAAGCATCAACTTGTCTTCCTTTTCCCTCTCTCCCTCCCTCCATCCTTCTGCCCACTACTTCCCCCAGCTTTTCCTCCTCTCTCTGATTGGCTCCCAGTATGCATCATATCATCTTTCATTTCTTTCTTCCTTCCTTCCTTTTTTTTTTTTTTTTGAGACAGGGTTTCTCTGTTTTAACTCTGACTGTCCTGGGACTCACTCTGTAGACCACCTGACAGAGTAGACAGAGATCCACCTGACTCTGCCTCCTGAGCACTGGAATTAATGTCATCATTGCATGCCACCACCGCCCAGCTCATATCATCTTTCTAAAGAAAGATTAGACCTTGGGTATTAGCTGAATGGAAACAGAGGTGGTGCCACTGAGGTATGTGGCCGTGAGGCTGTGAAGGTTCAAGGGTCTCTTCTGTCATTTATGACATGATGCAGGCACCTAATAAACAAATGCCAAAGCATCCCTAGGATGCAGGAAAGACATCTGGATGCAGGGAGGAGGAAAGAACCAGAGTTCCTTATGCCTTTTCAAGACCTCAAAAGCTGGACTAGAGACACATGCCTGGAATCTCAGTGCTGGAGGGGCTGAGGCAGGAATATGGTGGACTTGAAATCAGCTTGGGCTACATCTCCTAAACCTACAAGAGTCTTTGAGGCAGGGCAAAGATGATGGGAGCTTTCAGAAATTGTATCAGTTAGCTTTCCATCAGTATAATGAAATACCTGAGATAATCAACTTATAAAGAGAAAAGGTTCACTTTGGCTCACTAGTCCACAATCAGATGGACCCATTGCTTTGAGACTCTGATGGTCATGCTGTCTGGCAGTGGCTGTTCACTGCATGGGCAGAAAACAAGAGAGGAAGAAGCCAGTGTCCATAATCCCACTCAAGGCGACAGCTTTCCCCCACCCTCAAAATAACCAAAGTACTTTCCACTCCTAAAGGAACCATACTTCCTAGTAATACTGCCACCACCCAAGGAACTAAGATCAGATGGAGGACTATACGCTGCTGTCCCCACTGTCGTCATGGAGCAGGCTGGTGAAGAGCAGACGATGAAGTCTGTGAACTGGGCCTGTGTGAAGCTTTGGAGAATGGCAGGGCCCATCCAAACAGAAGGAAGCTGCCACCACCCAGCACCCACTGACTCCATTTCAGGGCGGCCAGGTACTCTTTATTTTCTCCAAATGGACTTAGAAATTGGAATTTTAGACATAATCTTCCGTTATTAAATATTGAACATGAATATTTTCTTAAGGCTTTTAAATCTCTTGTCAACAAAGCAGAGGAAAGTGACCCCTGCAGAGAAGTCACCAGCTGATAACCTGCACTTTGAGTTTTAATGCATGCTAAATATTTACTACTGCTTAGATCCACAAAATCAAGTGTCTATATTTACTGCATCTGAATATCTGGTACGTCTACTGGTGGAATGAGGCAGTGCCTGCTGGTAGGGAGGAGTGTGGACCATGAGGCTGGATGCCCCCAGGCGTTCTAACTCATACAAGGCCCATCAGTCTAGGACAGAGACCAAAGTGTGGATGGGGCTAGGCTGAGGGCTGTGGACCAGAACTGTGTCACCACATTAGGACACAAAATTCTGGAGTATGCTACACACCTAAAATTTTTTAATTTTTTGGTTCATTCAAGCATAAGACTGGGGAATTTGTGTGGGGATGAATTTTAAGGATATGGAATAATGGTAGAAAGAACATAAAAGTTAATCAGTCTAAGCTTGTTGATAGGGCCCATAGAACAGAAAGATTCCAGGTGTAATATTGAAGCTTCTACAGTTAAAAATGGTGCCAGGCATTTGAAAGGGGTTTGCTGAAGTATTTGTCACAAGATGGTTTACTGAGAAGGAGCTAGAGTTGCCAGATATCCCTTGGCTTGGTGTTGATTAAGGGATCTTAAGGCTCAGGAAGATTGCAATGCTGGAGTGCATTCACTGTGTAAAATTCAATCCTCCACGACAGGCGTGCCCAGAAGACACGCCCTTCACTACTGAGACACACAGCGGCAGGAGACGCGCCTCCACACTTGAAGGCTTGTGCGACTGGTCGCCTCATGTCAGGTTTTAGGATGGGTGATGCAGCTTCTATGGGACCCTAGGAAGCTAGGTTAGAGGTTCTTGATTGAACATGGAGTCTAGTTTCAGGATTTGGCTAAGGCCTCACCCAGTCCCTCCTCATTCCAGTGCTCTGACTCCTTCCTGTTGCCATGCTAACTCTCACTGGCAGTGTGTCCCACCACGAAGATAAATGAATCTCTTCTTTCATGAAGGGGGCATTAGCAAAGCTGGAAAGCTTAACTGAAAGCTGAAAGTAAGGCTAGGCTATAAATGTGACCCTGCAAGGAAGGGTACGAACCTGGGATGGGCAGGGGAGGAACAGGCTAGCCCACAGGCTCTGTGACCTTACAGATGAGGCTTTTGGCCTGCAACACATCTGACTCCACGACAAGCTTCTGGAACCAGATTTGGGGTGACAGAGTAGGAAATCTTGCTCCTCTTTCCAGTATCATTACCCACACCTCTAACCAGACCCCTTCCCACTCCAGAAGAAGCCAAACAGGCACCCTCCTCCGGGGCGATCTCTTGTTCATGCTCATCAGACCACTTTACCTT
Source organism: Cricetomys ansorgei (assembly GCA_026225945.1). NCBI lineage: Eukaryota > Metazoa > Chordata > Mammalia > Rodentia > Nesomyidae > Cricetomys > Cricetomys ansorgei. The sequence goes on from JAMJFZ010003770.1 coordinate 84,035, forward strand.
CAGAGACCTACCTGCCCCCTCTCCATCTCCATTCGTTGCCTCCCCAGTGTGATGCCCCCCTTTAGTGTGTGCAACACTTGGCACAATCTAAAGTCACCGCGTCCACTTCTGTGTTCACCTGTTTCTCTGCACCCTGTCCCTTAGAATGTGAGTCTGAGGTCGTGGGGCCCTGTCAGCCTTGTCACTGCTGCGTCTCTGGAGCCTCCAGTGTGTCTGACACCTGTTTGTCCTCAGAAACAGTTGTTGAGAACAAATGGAAGAAGGAGGGACCTCACTTCTGCTTTGGGTGGTGCTCCCTTGCTCTCCATCACTGGGGTTCCCTCTTCTTCCCACACTAAGAGTGGCACCAACTTAGGAAGTGCCCAGATGTATTCTGGGGGAACCCTGGAATCCTCGGCAATATGTTGGTGTTCTCACTGAAAACAAAAAGAAAACCACCATAAAAGACCCAACTCTGGAGTTCAGGGAATGGTCAGGAGGCCTGACAGATGCATAAGCCAGAGAGACATGAGTCATCCAGACTTATCAGAAGGCAGCAGATAAGCTTACACACTCTCAGTGACAGACAGAGCCACAGGCGTGGTTGAAGCAGCTTTCTCTCTGTCCGTCAACTCTCTGTGTCTGTCTTTCCCTGACACTCACCCCCTTCCACTCTGCTATCATCTGCACTAGATTAGGCAGTTAGGACAATTTTTAAAAATATAATATTTTTATCAGTCACCCTTGCGACATACAGTTAGCCCATATCCATGTGTCACAATAATAGAAACAAAATTACACTCGTAGAATAATATGTACTACACTACTACAATAAGCTAGAGAATTGTAGAACAAAGTAGGATTAGGGAGAAAGAGATGTAATATGCTAAGACCAGGAGGATAGGACATAAACAAGGTATCCAGTGAGTCCAGCTCCTGAGCCTCATAGCCTGAACATAATAGTGCTTAAAATGTAAAAAGAATATGATGCTATAACATATACATTCATATATTACTTACACACATTCGTAAAGAAACAAATACTAATTTCTCAGGAGAAATTGGAACAAAAGATAAAAATAATTGTACACATATTTAACATGAAATAAAATGCAAATGTTGTATTGTATACAATATTTTGTATACAAATTTTGAATGACTAGAGAGGCTGAGGCAGGAGGATATTGGGAGTTTGAAGTCAGCCTGGGCTACACAGTGAGATTGTTTTGAAAAAAAAATTTTTAACGGAAATAAGCCAGATCTTTGATCATAGTTCTTCTGTGGCAAAATGACAACATTAGTGACTTGAGTTCCTGTTATTCACCTAGGTTCTCCAGATGCATGGATACAAAATTTATAATCAGAAAAAAATATGATCAGAAAAATCCAATGAGTTGTTTTTCAAAATATTTTATTATAGTAAAATATTTGTATAAATATGATATAGTTTATCATCTTAATGATTCCTAAGAGACATAAAGCAAATTTTAAAATGCAAGATGAAGGCTCAGTGTTGAGCACTGAGTGCCCAGAAACGAAACAGAAACGATACTCAAGGGACATATGAATTTTGTCAGCAAAGCAGAAAAGGCTAAGAGCCTCGTCATTAACAACTTACCACTGGAAAACAGGAAGGGAAGAGACAAGGACTAGTATGTGCAGTTCCCCATTGGTCACAGCAGAAGACCAAGTTTAAATCATCTGGGTTTTGACAAATTCTTTCTATGTAGCTCTAGCTTGAATCCTTCTGCCTCAGCCTCCCAGGTAGGTTCTGGATCACAGGCATGAGTCAGTATACCCAGCATGAAGAGTTGTTCTTTTGTAAAATAATGACATTTCCCAATGTTTTAGTTTTGTGTTTTTTTCTTAACTGTCAGGGGATTTTTCCAGGATCTCTTATGCTGGCATCTGGACAATTATCTACACTGAGGTTTTTTTTCTTTCAATTTTCATTTGCTGAAATCCAAATAGATTTAAATAATTTGAAAATCCAAAATCAGTATTATCCAATACATATTTCAAACAACATTAAATGCATTCATAACATTGCTGAAACATTACCACCATCTAACTTCAAGATTCATTTCATGTAACACACTGAAATTAATTCTAAGTACCTTGTTGTGGGCCTTTATGATGTCATGTAAAATGCCACACCATGTATATATTCAAGTTTTAAAAGAGACCAGGAATCAGTTGATAGGCAATCATTTTATTAGACTAATACTGCTCCACTGACAAAGGGAGAGATGTGGCAGAAGGCAGGCAGTACTGTGAATGGAACAATAGTGTGTGCTTATATCTAGAAGGATAAATTAATCCAATAGTCCGAGTGTTAATACCAACTCTTCCCAGTAGGAAAATGAATGAAAGGAGCTACAATTTACTGAGCACATGACTTAAAGGAGTGCAGCCCCATCGACCTGAGACCTTGCATTATCCTCCAGCAGGAGAGGAGTGGGCAGTCACTTCGTGCCAGTCAATCTCAGTAGACACCCCAGCAACAAATGTCAGTTTAACAAGAGACGCCTAACACATTGATGTAATCAAAGTTTTGTAGGCACAGGGGTTGTGCTAGGACTCCAAGCCCCAGAGTGAACTGTCCATTTTTATGCTTAGACTCAATAAAGTAGGGACATCAGCATACCAAAGTGAATGGGTCTGAGCGATTGCCAACAGACCAAGTGGAAAAGCCAGCCAAACCTGTCTGTTTAGAACCTTCTGGGTCCCTCAGTTGTAGTATTTCTTCCTCTCTAGTATAGGTCAGGACTCCTCTGGTATGAGGGTCTTGATTGGCTTGATCGCCTGCTATTATTGCACAGGAAGGAAGGGAAAAGTTAGACTTCCTGATTGACTTTGGGGGAAAGGGTTCTGACCTTTATGGAAGAAGTTCTGGTTTGCAGGGCTTCCGTTAGAACAGAGTGAGGGACCGAAGAGGGAGAGAACCCCAAAGAGCAGCTTGGCTCTGAGGCGTCACTTGAGTTACCATTTTCTGAGCACAGCAGTCCCATCAGGGTAGGTTTGGCCAGTTCTGTGCCCTGTAGAGATTATGCAGCTCTTACCACTGACCCTTGTGACCCAGATCCTAGGGTACAACAGGCTCTTCCTTGTTCAGGTCAGTCCCTTACAAGCGTGAGTAATGATGAGACCCATCATGATTCACCCTGGACCATGCTATGATGAATGCATGTGAAAAGAGTGCACATCAGTTTCAGTAGGAAAAACTGGTCAGCGCATCAAGATATATAACATTGCGGTCATCTATGGAGGAGGGAGGGAAGGAGAGACTGGGGCGAGAAGAGGACATGCATGCTACCCTGGTGTTGCTGGGGAGAGCGGGAGAGGACCTCTGTATGTTCCAGATGGCCAGCTGCCCTGCGGATTTCTCCTTTCCTGGTTAGCCTCTGTTGCACCGTAATACCAGCTTCACTGGAAGATACACACTTAAAACTGAAAATCTCCTTGAAGAAAACACCCACAGAACATTTTATGTCTGAACATAATAAGTCCCAACTCAGAGTTCTGGAGTCAGGTTCAGACAGTGACCTTATCAGGTTCCTTTGACAGGTTATTTAGCCCCTCTAGCAATAAGAGTGCTGACCCCACAGGTCCACTAGGAGAGTTAACTGAAATGCTGGATGTTACGTGTCTGGCACACAGTAAGTGCTTAATGGATGGAGTTATAATTATCCCCTAGCTTAGCTTACAGCCCATCCCTGAACCAGTCGCACTGGTCAGGTGATGTCATAGTCTAGCCAGCCAGGCCTGGGTCGTAGAGTTACATTCTGAACTGACTGCAGTAAGGAGTAGACATTGCAGAAAGGCCAGGCTGTGAATGGGGGAAGTCAGGGATTCAGAGCCCACTGCAGGCATCCAAGCAGAAGATAGTAGTACCTTAAGAGAAGATGGGAGTCTGGCATCAGGTTCTAGAATCCTACATTGTGCTTCCAGTGAGCTGTAGGGAGTTCTCAGCTTCTCCAGCAGCCCCTTCTCCATGGGATAAGAATGGGCAATTATAGATTGAGCAGTATCTACCAGCAGGCCCCCTTTCCTACACTGAGTCAGACCACCACATGTTCCTATGCATTGCCATGCATCTGGGACAGTGCAACCCCATGGAGGGAGGGCATACTGCTATTTGAGAAACAGGTTCAAGAGTTCCCTGGCAGGCATGATTACTGCATGCCACACACAGTCCTTAGGGCACACTGGAGGCTGTCTTGCCAACCTCTGCTATCTATCATTGAATGCAAACAAGTCCTTGGGTTTCAAAACAGGAAGCAACCCAAGCGGGGTTGCTGCTCTTCCTGGTAACTTCCCTTCCCTGTAGCCCCTCCTGCACACAAAGACAACTCAACTGCTCTGCAAAGACAAAGAAACTAATCTCCTGAAGCTCTGGGACTGGAGACACTTTGGGCAGGGGCACTGGGCAGGGGTTGAAGGCAGAGGACAATGTGGCACAATTGCAGCATGACCAGCCATCGTTGCACAAGGCACATGGGGTTTGAGAAAGGACGCATCAGACAAGAGGGAAGGGATATGGCAGGCATTGTGAAGTGGCCCAGAGGGCACTGGAGTGAGGAACCTTGGGATTATTCTCAATGACTATGAGAAGTGGGCATTTTGTTTCCCATTTGTCACGATCTAAGTTACTACAAAAGCCAGACTTTCTTGGCCAGTCTCCTGGTTCGTTCCCCCTTCGCAATATCCTATGACTCCAGCTGATCGCCTTTCTCTCTACTGAGTTGGATGAACCAGTGGGAAAGCACTATGAGACCACCAGTATCCAGTGGCAGCAGATAAGAATAGCCTTCTAACTAACCATGTGCACACAGGCACATACGCATGCACTTTGCATATTGTAGCTGGTAATGGAAATGTCTGGGCTTATCACTGCGAGCAGGCTGCCATTCATCACGCCAATTCCCCTCTCACATCAGGACAGTCTAATTTCCTTGTGTCAGGAGACACTTCTATCGGTTTCATCTTGCTCACCCAAAGCATGGTTAGACATCACTATCTCACACATGGCAGGTGCTCCTGTAAGGTGCTTTAAATGGAAATGAGTTGAATTGTATGTTTTTATCTGTGGTCC
>JAMJFZ010003771.1:2500-35000 GCA_026225945.1 Cricetomys ansorgei
CCATAGCAGGTGAAGATCAGCATCTGAGGCTTCCGTCTCATCTCCACATGTTCACCGTGGAATGCCCATGCCTGTATTCATACAGGTGTGTGTACACACATACATACATGTGCTCATATCACACAGCACTCGTACAGGTGTGTGTGTGTGTGTGTGTGTGCATGTGTGTGTGTGTGTGTGTGGGCAACACATACATGTACATACATCACACACAGAGGGATGAAAGTTCAGTGTATTGTGTGTGATTTTAAAACTTTGTTAATCCTACTGAACTAGTGTGGTTGTCCTGCAACAGATGAGATCAGCCAGCAAACAAGCCACCACCACAGCCCATGAGTGTGCTGACACTTGATCCACACCAACAGCCAGTGAGAACCCTTAGTCTTTCTAGGAATTGATGGCTCCTGAGAGGAACGCTGTCTGGGTTACACTTATCTGGAACTTGACAAACTGTTTTAGGAAATCATTTTCAAATGTATTAGTTTCTTTAATTCTCACAATTCCATAAGGTGATGCAGATCTCCTTAGAGATGTTCTTTCCAGTTGTGCATTGCTTTCTGAGCCATTCACATTAAAGCATCTAAATGTTGCTCAACATTTTCATGGATTTAGCTACTGTTTGCTTTCAACACAGCATAGGTAAGCTCCAACTGGTCTGGGGCTTTTTTTTTTTTCTTAATGGTAAAGGTCCAGAGAATAAATGCTTCAGATTTTATGGGCCAAGGCTCCAAATAGTGAATGTTCAGTAGATACAAATATAACCAGAAAGAAAGCATGTCTCCATAATTTTTTATTTATTATTTTATGCCCGTGGCTGTTTTGTCTGATTACCACATGTGTGCCTAGTGCCTGTGGAACCAGAAGAGGGAGTCAGATGGTCACGAGCTGCCATGTGAGTGCCTGGTCCTCTGGAAGAGCAGCCAATGATCTTAGCTGCTGAGCCATGTCTCCAGTCCCTCCCATAATTCTTATTGATGAAATTAAAGATGCACTACCAATAAGTACATACCTAATGGGAGGAATTTAATTCTCGTTAATAATTTGAATAGTGATTAGTTTTTGGTGACTATTATCAAACTGATTGCAAGTATTCATTCGTAAAAAACTATTCTTGATCCCAGGCTGTATCAAGAACAGTAAGGAGGCCAGAATTGGCCTGTGGGAACTGCTGATTTAGTGTAGTTGTTCAAATGTGATACCTAAAGCAGCAGCTTCTTCATCATCTGGATTCATTTTTAAAGCCTGATGACTCTAGGGATGGTGGTGCAAGCAACAGCCCCAACACTTGGGAGGCTAAAATTTAAGAGTCGCTGTTACATATCTAAGCCCACCTGCATGTGTATACACCTCCTGTCCATTTGCCTTTTCCCTTCCCCCTCCTCCTCTTCATCCTCCTTTACCCCAACCCCCACCATCTCCCTCCTTCACTCATACTAAAGCCTTCATTTAAGATAGTGGTTCTCAACTGGTGGGTTGTGACCTCCTTTGACGGTTGAATGACCCTTTCACAGGGGTCACCTAAGAACATCTGCATATCAGATATTTACATTACAATTCATGACAGTTGCAAAATTACAGTTATGAAATAGCAACAAGAATTTTATGGCTGGGGGTCACAACATAAGGAGCTGTATTAAAGGGCCACAGCAGTAGGAATATTGAGAGCTCCTGACAAGCCTTAGAGGCCCACAAACGTAATCCCAGCACTTGGCGGGCAGAGGTTGGTGGCTCTCTCAAGTTTCAGGCCAGCCAGAGCTACATGAGAGACCTTATCACAAAACAAAATAAAACTAAACAGGTTCATTTAAGGGACAATCACTTTACAATGCCTTTACAATTTATCCAGTATTGAATGAAACATCCCAAAATGCTCTGCCCTGATATGAGGTTGAGCTTAGTGCAGAGTCTCAATGTGTTAAGAGCTTCAAATTGCTCACATTCTAAAATTTACTTTAAATGTTGTTGTTATCATTTTCTGAGACAGGATCTCTCTATGTACCCATGGCTGTCCTGGAACTATCTATGTATATGGGTCTGGCCTTGAACTCATAGAGATCCACCAGCCTCTACCCACATCTGCTGGCATCAAAGGCAAGCCCCACCACACACTCTTGATGAGCAGGTACTTTAGGGGTGGCAGGAGACGGTGAGTAGTCTTAGCCACTTGGATGTTCTGGGACCCCAAGAATGAATATCTTCAAATCTGAGGGAGTGATTCAGTCTGCTATCATTTCCTTGTAAATTGGAACCAAAGTTAAGGGGATCCCTTGCCATCCCATTGGCCAAGATAGAAACAAAACCCATCGAGACAGGTGAGCAAACAAACAGCCACCTAAAATCTCTCAGCATATTCAGCCACACCACTGCAAACCAAGAGTTTTTCAGAACTAAATCTGTGGTTATCACTAACCTCTGTAACTCACTCGGATGAACTAACCCCCTTCCTTCCCTCTGTCTGTCCCTTTCCATGCCAAAACTCAGATAGGAACTCCCAGACAAGTCTGTTTCAAACCGCACTAAATTAAAGAGCGGATCTAAGGAAATAAAATGTTACGTTGCCAGTGTGGGAGTGGGGGAGTAGAAGAGTAGGGTCTTGGGCACACAGATGACTAGAGATCTCCTGGGATCGGAGCAGAGAAGAGGGGGTGTCTGCCAATTGGAAAAGGGTTTGCTGAGTTCAGGAGACACTTCGGGATTGAGCCTTTGTCTGACATTCCCTCTCCCCCCTCTACACATGGAGCTATACCTTAGGGCTGTGGAAGGAATCCACACTCTTGGGGTGTTGAGCACAGAATCAAACCCTCCTGACCCATGCAGGTCCTAGCGCGAGAGCTGCACCCATCCCATCTCCACCTTTCCACCTGGCCGGCGCCGGAGGAGCCGCCGTTTCCCGAACTTCATTGCCCAGCAACTCACAATTAAAGGCAGGGAACACATGGTGAAGAGCACTGTCATGAGAGCCAGCAGCAGGAGGTGGTCCAGCTCCTCCAGGGGATGTAGGGACGCCTGCCTGCGGCCTGGCTGGGTGACGTCCCTGAGGCAGCTGCGAGGGAGGCGCCTCAGGCGCCTGTGCATGGTGTAGAGGTTGTGCATGGCGCCCAGGTTGCACAGCACGGTCGCGAGGACCAGCAGCGCCATGAGGCTGGAGTAGAGCACAGAGAAACCGAGTACGGACAGCGAGCGCTCCTCGTGGAACATCTGGATGAAGCACCACGTTCCAGGGCAGTACTGCACGAACTTCCCAAAGCCGGCCAAGGGGAGCGCGCAGAAAGCCAAGCAGAAGGCGCCCACGAAGGGTGCCACCAGCACGCCCCGGCGCAGGGTGACGTGCCTTTGGTAGAAGAAGGGGTGTCCCAGAGACAGCCAGCACTCCAGCGCCATAGCCAGCAGCTGGAACGTCGAGGCTAGCCCAAAGAAGGACATGCAAAAAGCGAAGGCTTGACATAACTGATTGCTCTGGGCAGGCAGCAGGACCTGCAGGCTCCGGTTTTGCGCGTAGGCAGCCAGGACCACCGGGCTGATCAGACACTTGCCCAGCAAGTCGGTGACCGTCAAGCCGCACACTAGCACGTAGAAGACCGAGGGCGGCGGGCGCAGCGGCCGCGGCCGGCAGGACCCGAACCCCGAGCGCGCCAGCAGCACCAGCGCCAGCAGGTTGCCCAGCAGCCCGGCGCTGAAGAGCACGCAGCCCATGGTCGCGGAGGAGCCCTCTCTCACCCAGGTGACTGCCTCACAGCGATAGAAGGACGAGTTCATGGCCCCTGCCGCGTTCGGCCGGTGGGGAGGCTGCAGCCCGGCCAGGTGCGGAAGAGCCCCCGGGGCTGGTCTGGGAGCCGCTGGAGGCACAGAGGGAAACGGAGGCACACAGAGCGCAACCGAGAAAACTCCCGCAGCAGCAGGGTGTTGTTCCCAGTCAGCCCGCCCCGAGCTCCGGGGTCACACCCCTCAAGGAGGGCGGGACACTGCTGCTGCTGCTGTAACTGGGCCAGCGGAGCTGCTGGCAGCTCTGCTAAGAGCTCTCTGCCTGAGGCACAGTGTCCTGAAGAGAGACAGACCCTGTACCCAGAGTCGGAAAGAGAGGGGAAGGTACCCAGAATCTGAGCACACAAGGCCAGTCCTGCAGATGAGGCAAGAGAACCACTGTTTGGAGAGGGAAAGGACTAAGAACCAATCGGGAGGAGAGCAGAGCCTTGAACTCTGCAGATGATCCAAGCTGGGGGGCTGAGAAAGGGCCATGGTCTATTTTTCTCAAATTAGTGATGATAACTAACATTTGCACCACTCCTGAGCCTTCACTCCATTTCTCCTTCAGATCCATGAAATGTGGAGGTTAACAACGAGGTGAGGAAACAGGGCCTCGGAAAGTTGGGGGATCTGGCTAGGGTGGCAGAGGTAGTAAGAGGCAGAGTCAACCAGGAATTTGTTGAGTCCACCTCCGTCCTTCCATGGCTCCTCTTCCCAAGAGGCTGTCCACACTTCAGGGCCAGCTTCTTCCACACATGGTAAACCAAGAGGTAATATTAATGTGGGTGCAGGAGCCACGGGTGAGTGTGCGATCAGAGTGTCTGGGATACTGTTAACAGCACCGATGCTATCATCAGGCCTGGGTTCAAGTCCTGGGTCTGCTGTTACTGCCTGTGTGAACTGGTCTTGCTCAGCTTTCCACACAGTTGCATCGGTCCTGGTTGCTTGGTGCCTTTGAAGTATGGGGGCAAGGCATAGGCTGAGCCGGGAAGTCGTTGGTGCAGACTATGGCCACAACTTACTTTGGTGGACAGCGTTTTGGTGGCTGATAAGTAGCTGCAAACTTTAACGTGGATTTCAAGGCCAGAAGGTATTAGCCTCCCCACTGTTGGGTTGTGTGACTACTGGAGAATACTCCTTCCTTTCTGGCTGGGACTTGCCTGCATCAGAACGGGGATGGGGTAGGGGGAGTAGGGTGGGGGGCGGGGTGATAACCGGAGTTTCTTTATTTAATATCCCATATACTGGGACAGAAACTGGCTTCCAGCATGGAATTTTAGAGGGATGATTTGGGCTAAATTATGTAAGCAAGTAGATTATGCCCTGAATTTAGTATGTGGAATTCTGAATGCTGGGCAGAGAAGCTGCCTCCAGATGAAAGGCTGGCCAGCAATTAAGGCCCCAGGACAGGAAGAGTTCAAGCTTTGGAATTACACAGGGCCTTTGGATTCTGGGTTGGTTATTCAACATCTCTGAGTTCTAGTGCCCTTATCTGTAGGTTATGGGACTTCTCTGACCTCATAGGATTGCTGTGAGGCCGTGGGGAAGAAGTGCTTGGCACAGAGTCATGGCAGTAATGACTCCCGAGCCCCGTGCGTGCTGGACAACGTCTAAGCCTTCTGAGGTGCACTGACTGCGAAGGCCTGCGTGGAGTTAGCTCTATGTTGGTGCCTTCTCTCACCCTCATCTCCTAGCAGACGATGATAAACTTAGATGAGCCCCACTTGAGTATGATGGGGTGGAAGGGTAAAGAGGCCCTCTGGCCAGCGGCGGGAGAATATGATGAAGGCTGAGGTCTCTTCTGTAGACAGACACACAATTTCCATCAATTTCAATTCCCACTGTGGTATCTGGAGGAGACTCAATAAACTCAGTTTAAGAAACCTGCCTCTGAGGCCATTGCCTGGGTATTCTCCTGAGGAACGCCTACGTTAATTCTTTGCAGCTTTCTCTCTTTATTAGAGGTGTCTCTGCCTTCAAAAGCGCAGCAGGCCAGAGGGAGAGAGGAGCCCAGTCGTGTGAATGATTTTTAAAAACAGTCTCCAAATATGAGCTGTGGGTCTCTGATATGGTTTATACATGCTGTGCTTCAGAGATCTAAGGTTTGAACGGGTACAATTAAGGAAACCATGCGTTTCCTCTTGGCCAACTCAGCTGGCCTTTACCACGGGGTTTTCCGGCAGCCCTTCCTGCCTGCTTTGCTACTGTCCACCCTGCCCTCAGCTCAGTTTCAGAGTCATCAGTCCCTGTTCCTACAAAGTCATCCTATCCAATGACGTCACCATAGAGCTGTGGAGAGCTACATGCATCAGATGCTTTTTTGAGCTCCTACTCCTGCGAGGCATTGGAGAGGGGTGGGTGAGTTCTTAGGCCCTTACAACTAGAATGGGAAGGCAAACGTCATGTGACCTTTACAAGCTTACAAGTTTTTAATATCAGCTTTCAGAGTAAGCAGGCCAAGCTTCTGTTTGTCTTAGAAACTTAATGAAAATATCTGGTGCTCGAGACCATCCAGACACTCTCCTCGAGTGCTCCACTGGGTTGGTGACATGGAAGGCCTTGGGAGGTTTCTTGAGAGGACTGAGATTTATCTTTGCTCCTCATGAGTCTAGCTCTAGATCTCAACTTCTATGGGATGAAGGATCATTCCTCCAGAGCATGCTTTAGTTAGAAAAGCCTGGAAAGATGGCTCAGTTGGCATACATTTGGCATAAGTTTGTTAGTGTTTAATAGTGTCTTCATCTCCTCTATTCCAGCCTTCTACAACCAGTCAACCCTTTGGTTTGGCAAGAATCTCTCTCTCTCTCTCTCTCTCTCTCTCTCTCAACCTCTCTCCAAATATATGTATATATCTGTTCTCAAATTGGGAAATCAAATTTCCTGGAGGTTCTAAGACATGAGTACATCTTGGCTAACCTTCCTAGCCATCTGTGACTTTGTGTGTGTGAATCAAAATAAGATTATCTGTACTTGGAGAAACATAATTTTAATTTTCATTTGGATGTAGTTTAAGCCCTAAGGATCAGGATGAAATCTGAGCTTGTCTTTGGGTGATGGCTGAACCATTCCTTGCTGTCCCAGCTTCAGGCCCTGGAGCCCTGCTGATTACATTGTCAGCGGTTTGCTCCTGGTTGTAAGGAAACTGTTGGCAGTGCAGTTGGTCAGGTTCCCTATGGAGCAGACTCTGATATCTGATGGAGATTAGGATAGGCTGTAGAGGTGTTTACTTTGAGATTAACACCTGGAGAAGGGAAGGGACAGAAGCTGATCCTTCTGGTAAAAGTCCTTCACTGACCAACTGGAAGCTTAGCCTCATGGCTACAATAGTGACTTTGACTTAGCTGTTTAGCCCGGTCTCAGATTCTTAGTTTATCCCTCTGATGACTCAACAGCCTTCAGATTGTTCTCGGAAGTTCTTTTGTCCCCATCCAAACCTCAGTTCCCCACACTCAGGCCATGTTAAAAGCCCGCAGTGTTTATGGTTGGGGGTTTGTTTGTATAGTGGATAGTGTCTCTCAAGGGCTATGTCTAATTCCACTTTGTCTTCCTGTGCCCCAGCTAAGTACAGCAATAGGGTCTCCATGAGTGTTTATTGAATGAATGAAAACTGCTCGATACCTTCTACCATTTTTCCGTGCCCTGAAAGAAAGACTCTATTCCTGAATCTTAAGCAATTTGAGGCTCTTTTTCTAAGAAGCAAGGAGCTATTAGGCAGACTCCAGGTGAAATAAATACAAATTGTAAGTACATACAAGTCTGGGACCCAACATTATTTTATATACCTGAAGGGAGCCCTGGAAGAAAATGCTCTGTGATATTAGCTAATTTATGATCTACTTTAATTTCATCAGGAAATATTTGGTAATAAACAATCAGAAGTTGTAAACGCCAATTTTAAGAACGAATGGTTATCACTAGGGTGGAGAGGACGGGAGAGGAAGTGACCTGTTTCTGTGATCGTCTTGAACACAAACTGATACATATCTCCCTGTTTGAGCAATATGAGCAGGATGAAAGATAATCTGTAGATAGGACACTATTATCCCATGGCTCAGCAGTGAACAGCACCCGCTGGCCAAGGCCACAGACATGCTATGAGGGTGGTGACAATTAGAGAAAAGGTTTGGGGTGGAGTCTCAGAGTGAAATAAACTGACAGGAGAGCTGTTGGTCTACACAGCGAGACACCGTGAGCTTTGTCTTATAAACCTCATCTGTACCTTTTTTAACTTTTAGAAAAAAAGCATTACTATGAACAATAACCACTGTCACTAAACTTTGGTAATCTGACCTGTCATTAGAAACTCGAAAATACAGCGTAACTAACCTGTTCTTTTACCTCAGCCTCTAGTTCTCAAACTTCACCTTCGCAGCTGCAGCTCACGGGCGGGGGTGATTGGGACATTGCTTCAGATTACGGCCCACGGCAAATTAACTCATGGGTTAAGATAACATAGGGAGAAAAGGGAAGTGTTGACTCATATGTCTGTTATGGCAGAGAACGAAGAGGAAGTGCTGATCTGTAGCGTAAGGGACAGATCTGCCCAGATTTTGTGCCCTGAAATACAGGGCTTATGGCTTGTTCCAGGCGTGCCTGCTGATGTAGCCAGGCTGCAGTCAGTTAGCTGAGCGACTTAGCCATATGGCAGAGATGTTTGTCACTTACCAGACCAATTTCCTCATTTTAGGACCTAAGACTTAGGCAGTCAGATAAACTACCTTTTCTGGTCTCCTGCATAGTTATGTGCCATCGTCAATTGGCTGAGACTAGCCTCCCCCAAGTTGTCTGATCTTCTCTTAAGGGACTGAACAGAGGCCATCTGAAGCCCTAGAAGAGGATGACTCTGGAAAGAACCTGTATCGCAGAATGAAAATGTGGAATGCTTACTGCCAAGTAACACACCGGTCCTACGTAAAGCAAAGCAACAACAAATAACTCTATTGTGTTATGCTGATGAGAATGAGAATTTAAAATCTACCTTCCAGCATTTACGTGGTAGGGTGACGGGAGTATGACTGTGCAAATTGTGTTTCATACCCCCTACTGCCAAGGAAGCTGTGGAAGGTGAGCCTTCAGTTAGACGTCTGCCACTAAGATTGTGGTCGTGTTGGGAAGACAGGAAGGGGCAGTGCTATTTGGTGGAGAATTAGCAGAGTCTCCCACAGTACAAATGGCTCAGGAGAAATGAGGAAAAGTTCATGAAATCTATCATCAGGAAGTAACTGATGGTTTTTAAGAGCCCAGTATAGAGTAATTATCAGATTACAGGAGAGGTAAGAATTGGGAGCTGGGAATCATCAGAGGCAGAAGGGTAATTTTGGATGTGAAAGGAAGGAAACAAAAAAACTTGAGAAGCGTGCTTTCTCAATGTTTGTTCATATTCTGAGGTTGACAAAAGGAAATGGGGGTGTGGGGATATAGAGAGGCATTAAGCAAGGAGGGCTCCATGTTGAGATATCTTAAGGTTTTCGTATTAGTAATCTGCACCAGTCAAGAATGCACATCAATCTCCCAGAGTGGCTGTTAAATAATCATAAAAAGAAGTAAGAGGATGTGGTGATTCAAATATATAGCAAATTCAAAATAAGAAAAATATAAAATGGGTGGAATCAATAAAAATTAGTAAGATTAAAATTACAGATATACATATAACATGAATACCATTAAATGAACTACAGTTAATTAGATTTTAGATTTGAGAAAGAGAAAAATAAAAAACATCAAGCTGCTTCTCCCCGACTAGAAGCAGAGTACGCAGGAAGAACAAGATGCAAGGACATTAGGAACCTATGCATCACCCTCAGTGAGGGTAAACGTGAGATGTTCCCTGCAAACCACAGAAAGCTGGGGGCCCACAGTCCTTCATCTTCACAGTGAATCTTCTCAACATGGGAAAATCTAAACCAAAACAAGAAAGGCTGTTCTGACTTTTAGAGCCTGTATAAAGCGCTACTATTTAAAGATTTAAATAAGACCTAGCAATTAATATTGTCAAGATATTGGGAACAGAATGAAGTTAGGGCATCAGAGCTGGGAGGATGGCTCATTGGATAAGGTCCTTGCCATGTCAGTGTGAGGACTAGAGTTTGGATGGTTCCCTAGCAAACACAATTAAAACACACACACACACACACACACACACACACACAAAGTGACTTCCTCCTGCCTGTCATCCCATGCAAGGCTCAGGAAGCAGAGACACAATCCTCAGGTAAGATGACTAACTGGACAGGTCAAATGGCAAGCTCCCACTTCCATGAGAGACTGCTTCAGTGAATAAAATGGAGAGCAACAGGGGAAGAAACCTAGCAACCAGCTCCTGCAAGTTGTCCTGTCTTCACACGCACGTGACATGTGCAAACACACATAAATAAACAGATAAATAAATGAATGTGGTTTTTAAAAAGAAAGAAAGGCCACACAGCCAGTCAGTTGCTCCGCACACAGCACCCAGTGACGCAGGCTCGCAGGACCCCGAGGGCTCTTAAAGCAAGCGTTAGTTCCACAGTCACATTGTTAGCACATGTCCTCTGAAGCTTTTGTATCTGAACATACAACTTTGCAAAGCTGATCAGCAGTAACAATTCAATGAAGTGAAAATCAAAAACAAAAACCAAAGAAACAAACAACATACCAACGAAAGATTGCTACATTTGTGCGGTGGGGTCCTCAAGCGGTCGGAGCCATTAACTAATGGATCTGAGGTTTCAAATCAGTTCATGGTAAATAGGAAAGAAAATCATAATGTTGGTGGTTGTTTATTATGTAAGAAATATATTTTTTTCCTTCTGGCAACAGCAGATATCTCCTAAAAGACTGATTCCCTGATTGATGATGTGCTCAGAGCATCTTTTATTTTAATACTTTGGGGACAGTTTATGACATAGAGCATCTTATCTTTGGGATCTCTAAACAATTGGAGTATATTTTTTGTATGCGAACGAGATGACTGGTGACAAGTGTCAAAGACACAAATTAGAGATGAGACTTTATGTATGGAAACAGACCCCCCCATCACCCTCCAACTGAGATGTAGATAGCTGGGCTCTCTTCCCTGTGATCCAAATGGTGACTTAGATGCCGCCAGAGAGCCCCTAGCAAGCAGCCACTGGCAGCCATTCCTTGGATATCTTGGCCCAGAGAATCTTTGACCCTTGAGAGAAAATTAATGTCAGTTGTTGGGAACATACCAAGACTTGGTTCTTAGGAAATGAAGAAGGTCAAGCCCTTGCTAACCCCAGAGAACAAGAGAAAACCAGGGAGAAGAGAAGTTTCCTTCTGGAAGCGTCTGGGCATAAAACTGAAGCAGACTGCTTAGATCCACAAGCCACTGCGAACAGACACAAGAGGAATAACAGAAAGCTCGAAGGACCAAGCGTCCACGGAAAGAATAGAAAACCAGCTCCAATGCACCAGTGCGAAGAGAGGGAAACAAGCAGAAAAGCATGCAACAGCAACCACCGGCACTTAAAGAGACCCAAGTGCAGCTTAAGGAGATCTTCTGAAATAAAAACATGAGTTTCAAATAAGCAGAATTTAGTACATGAACTGAAGGAGAAGCAGATACCCCCTGAGGCACCAATGTTTTCTTTGCTTATCTGGTTGCTTATCCAAAGGATCAGTTCTCTCTGGGTATTATGGTTGGACGTTTTCCTGGTGTCTTCCTGAACTTTATCACGGACTAATGAACTCGGTTTTGCGTTCTTTGCCTAACAGTCCTCTGCCGCACAGCATGTTTTGCAAGCCCCTTTCCCATTCCCAGGGTTTTAGCGTGTTGGCCAAGTACTTCAGGCTTTCGGCAGGCACTGCCGTGCAGGCTGTGTGGGGAGCACAGCTGCCTCTGTGGGCCAGGCAGCTGGTGCACTAGGCATCTGGGGCCTGAGATTCTTTACTTTCCACGGCTCTGTTCAAAGGCCTCTCTCCATGCTCTGTCAGATGCATGACTCCTCTTTTCTCCTTGTAATGGTTGCACAATCCTTAATGTTGATAACTTGTCATTTATACAAATATGCATTTCATATACATATTTCAGAATGTTAAGGGTTTTAGAACTATGTAGTTTTTTGGTGTGCATGCATGTTTCTGCGCGTGTATGAATATGTATGTATGGGTGTGGGTGTGTGCGGAGGCCGGGGAGTGATGTCAGTGTCTTCTTCCCTCTCTCTCCATCATATGTTTTGAGACAGGGTCTGCTGATTTGTCTAAACTGACTGGCTAGCAAGCTTGGGATCCCCCTGCCTCTGGCTCTCCTGTGCTGGGACTACCAGAGCATGCTGCTCACCTGACTTCTTAGCATGGGTTTTTCAGTCCCCTTCACTGACTGAGCTCTGTGTGTGTGTACATATACATGCACATATATGCATGCTTATGTATATTCTTGTCCTATAGAAATCCCTACTCTGTCATATACCTCATCTAACATCTCAATCACAACTACCCCTAAGGCCCTTGGCAAGTCACTCCGAGTCTCGTGGAAGTATGCTTCAGTTTGCTGGGTTTTTGTCATTGCCTGATAACATTTTATTAACTGTTGGCTGCTATATACAAATACTGAAGCTTTGATGAACTCAGTCTTCATCAGCTAAGAATGTAGAGCAGCAATGGATGCTGGGATTGCTCAAGCATGGAGTTCCCTGAGCTGGGCTTCAGGCTTTAGGAAGCTACCTCTCTTGGCTGAGGGAGGGAGTGGAAGCTGAAACCATCTCACAGCTCTCTGATGGTTGGGCCTCATCCCTTACTGTGTGACATCTTCCCGGAGAAACAAAAGGCTTGACTGGTTCTTTTTCTCTTTTCCATTCGTGGAGACCGGCGCCTGTGGGCCAGCAGCTGCTCTGTTCTCACCTCTTCCCATTGCTGCCGTTGATAGGTTGACAGGGGAAATGGGACTGGAAATGGGTGGGTCTCTTGTGACAGACAGCCTCATGGACAGCCACTACTTTCTAAAACCTGTAGTGGTTTGTTTGTTTGAGACAACCTCACACTATAGCACTAGGCTAGCCTGGAACTCATCCATGTCGCCCAAGATGGCCTAAGACCTGTAACGGTCCTCCTGCCTCAGCATGCCGAGGGTTGGAATTCAAAGTGTGAGCCACCGTGCACACAGCCTGTAGTTTTGAAATCCCAAGCTCATAGGCAGAGTAACCGAAGAACTCAGTGGCATCCATTAGGGGACTGGAAGTGGAGTTTCGAGGCCTCCAGCTTGCACTGGCAGACACTGTTCAAACAACAGCCTCGTTATCCTGGGGGATTATTGTGGTCATGCCGAATCTCACATGTAGAAGGCTCGTTCCCTAACGTCGGAGAGCTCTGAGGTACGGCCTCTGGGGTATGATTGGATCACGCAGGCCGTGTCCGTAGAGCCACCTACTGGTGGGTCTGCAGCGGATGGGCTTCTGTGATGTGGGGGAACTTCAGGAAACAGAGGCTACTCGGAGGAAGTACATCACTAAGAGCACGGCCCCGAAAGGGCTTCCTTCCTTTTGTCTCCTGACCTGCAGAGCTGATGCTCCCAGCCATCATTTGCCTTCACAGAGCCCAAAGCTATGGAGCCACTGTGCGTGGAAACCTCTGCAGCTGTCATCCGAACCTTCCTTCTTAAGTTGGTATCTCTTGTGTGTTTTGTCACGGGCAATGAGACCTGACTGGTATAGAGGATAAGATATCAAGGTGACTCAGGGCAGGACAGGAAATATATACTACTCAAGCCTGACAGACACGTTCTCCAGGATTGTACACACAGATCAAGTGGACACACAATTTCTTGACTCTGCGATAGAAGTTCCAGAAATGTACTGAAAGCTCTGTCAGTGTCAAAGCCCAGGTGGCTCACTCAGTGGGACCCTCTGAGCCTGACTCACCATGCATGCACTCGGTTCTAATCACGCCTTTGCTTCAGTCACTATCTTTGTAGACACCTAGGCCTAAAATATCAACAGGAAAAAATTCAAGTGTCAAAGGGCAAAATTGTTACAGTGAGTTTTAAGACCTTAGCTGGGTTTCATTTGAGTTCTAGAACTTAGCAACGCTTCATGGCATTAAACAGAGCAAAAGTACGCCAATGAGCTTACAAGAGGGGAGATGGGCTTTATAGGTGAAAAGGGCCCGGAGAAAGCAGAAACAAACCCCATAGGCAGACTGGTCATTTCAAAGTTACTTTCCTTTTACTGTGGGGACACCGGGGCAGACAGCACAAAACTAGGTAATTGACAGCGGGTTACTTTATCAATAAAGGATCAAGGCAGAAGGAACCTCAGTGCCATGCCAACTGAAACTGGCCTGTTTGGGAAATGTGGCTGTTACCTCTCTAATCCTGATTTCTCAAGAGGGTGGATTAAACACCGTGTTTCGCTTGGTGAGCTTTGGCGTAAGTGAATCTATTTGAGTTTCTTTCCTGGGGCCTACTGCAGAAGCTTAGTCCAAAACAGCGGGCATTTGTGATTTTTATTTTTTCGTTTTATGTGTGTGTCCATGGTGAAGGTGCACCTTATGTGGAGGTCAGAGGTCAATGTTGGGTGTCTTCCACAATTGTCCCCCATCTTATTTTTTGAGAGCGGATCTTTTACTGAACGTGTAGCTCACAAATTCAGCTTAGACTGGCTGGACAGCAAACCCCTGGGCTTCTCCTCTCTCCACTTCCCTGCCCTGGGATTACGTGGGTGCTAGGGATCCAAACTCAGGTCCCCAGGCTGGAGTAAGAAGCACTCTGTTGGCTGAACCATCTCCTTAGCCCCAGTTTTTCTTTCTTAAAAGTAACTCTTGCAATGTTTTGTCTAAAAGGAACATAACTCGATCCCACCCCACAAAATCTGAAACAACGGCAACACAAAGTTGTTGCTGACCTGCATTGTATTTTTCAATTTCTCATTTTTAGGAGACCACTGTGTTCTGTGATGCTGCTTTTCCATTTGTTTATTGAGACAGGATATCCTCTTAGGCTGTCCTGAAGTTTATGGGTAGTACATGTTATCTTTGAACCCCATGTAGTCCTTTCAGAAATCCTTTGTGGGTGTCTTCTCGCACGTGTCCTGGCTCACGTGTTATAGCTCACCTTTCAATAGGGGTTTGTGAATTTCCAGTTAGAGGAACTTAAGCAGTAAAGGAAGAAAGCAAAGTAAATCAAAAGAGATAAATCAAAGCGGCCTCCTGTAAGTGTCTGTTCCTCCACGAGTCTGTCCTCTGCCCTGCCCAGGTTCATCTGGGTACTGACTGATTACTGACGTCACTGCTTGCAGCAAAGCACACACTCTTGCTCATCAGAATGTCTCTGTTTAGGTCTCTCATGACTCTCAGCTGTGGCCCGCGGCCCTGGCATCTGGAGAGGGAAAGGAAAATTTCCAAGATCAGGAGCTTGGCTTGCGGTTTGTCCTGCCCACAGTTAGGAGTCATGGCAGACTCAGTTCCACAGGACTCAAAGTTTCAGAAAACCTGAACCCCCTTTCTCAGGCCTGCATGCAGGATTCCACATGCGTTCCACACTGTTTCTGACAATCTCAAAGGCCTCTCCTTACTTTGCTTTCTGCTGCCTAAGACAAAAAGCAAAAGACTCTATCTGTTCTGTGACACTCACCAGGAGGCTCTGGACCCTTCCGAGAACGTCTTACCGCGTTAGCAACCCTCAGCATTCAGCATATTTTTCAGAAACTAATTCCTGCGCAGTCTGGCTGATTATACTTTTATTTTCTTCCTTCTATGCCTTCCTTCTAACTTTCCCACCTCTCAATGGCACTTCCACCCCAGCCTGCCTGTGTCCTCAGCGTTTGCCCTGTTCTCCAGCTGTGCTCCAGCTGTGCTCCAGCTGTGCTCCCGCTCTGCTCCAGTTGTGCTCCAGCTGTGGTCCAGCTATGCTCCAGCTCTGCTCCCCCTCTGCTCCCACTCTGCTCCAGTCGTGCTCCAGCTGTGCTCCCACTCTGTTCCAGCTGTGCAGGGCAGCTTTTCACATCTCCGTGCTTTGCTTAGAATGCTATCCCATTCTCTTGCTCCCTCTACTGATGAGTACTTATATTCCTTTAAGGCTGGGCTCAAGTGTGACTCTCTGAAAAACCTCGGTCTTCCTCTATGCTTTGCCACACAAAGTCACTACTGAGTCTTTAAGAAGATACAGATTATATAGTTTTGTGTCAGCTAGGGGACTCCTCCTGCTAGGAGTGTGCCTATAGGAAGATGAAACTTTGTTCGAGGCATCTTTGAATCCCTGGTGTCTAACACAGTCCCTGGCACATAGAAAGCAGTCTACACAAAGTGAATACCTAAAGAACCTACGGGGCTTGGGAAAGTCTACAGAGACCAGTGAGGGGAAGGCAAAATGAATTTGGTTTTCAGTTTCTTATATTTGGGAATATTAGGAGGATATTCAGATGAAGATTCTCCACTTCTAAGTCAGCTCTGGAACTCTGAACTTTCAATGGACATAGCCCATGTCTTAAACTGATCCTGTGTGGATGCTTGGGGCTGGATCCAATCAGCTTGTGGCAGATGCCACATCTAAGTGGGGAAATAGGGAGAGTTAATGTGGTGCTTAGAAAGACGTGAAAAGAAATGAACAGAAACAATGTAGCACTCAGGCACTAGCGAACAAGCACATGGTGGTTAGTGGAAATTTCAAGAGTAGAGCCAGAGCTGTGGTCAGAGCTGTGGGAGAAGCTTCTGGAAAGAAGCTGCAGCCTTTTGGGAGCCACTGCCCACCTGGAGCCACACAGGAGAGAGCTAGAGGCATAAGTATCCTGACCTCCATCCTACCCACCCTCAGACTCATAGCCGTTTCCATTGGCCCACACAGACTGGAGAGCTTGGTCAAGGGAGTCTGTTCTACACTATCCAGAGGTCAGCCTTTGATCGTGTAGGACCCGAGGAAAAGAGCAGAGATGGTCCTGGGGAAAGCTGAGACTCTTGCTCTAACTGCCTAGTTCCTGCTATCATGGCTGGCTGCAGTGCTTTTGTGTTTCCTTTAACACAGTGTGAGTGTGTGTGTGTGTGTGTGTGTGCACGCGCGTGTGTATGCATGTTCACATACACATGGAGATTGGGGGACAACTGGTGTTCCTCTGACACTATTCACACACACACACCCCACATCCGATCTTTCACTGGTTTGAACTAGATGAACAGGCAGGGCTGGCTAGTCAGCAAGCCCCACAGAGCTGCTTTTCTCTTCCACACTGATTACAAGTGTGCACCACCACACGTGACTTTTTTTGAACATGGGTTTGGGGGATCAAACTCACATCCTAACACTTTACTGATTGAGCTGCCTCTCTGCCCCGCAGCATGACTTTGGAATCAATGTTCCTAAAAGGTGGTGCTCACTTAGCCACGAGGAACTCCAGGTCAGAGATGGCTGGAGAAGCAATGCCAAGCACCAGCCTGAGGGAGAAAGCTTTGACGGTGGGTCAGGAAGTTAGGAAGAATAAAGGGGTGAACATAATGGAAAGAGCTGGAGGGGCGAAGGGAGGCTTATCCAAAAGAAGTGGTGTAAATGAGGGGAACACGTGCACTGTGCTCTCGCGAGGCGCACCCTAACAGGTGTCAATGAGATGTGGGTTCTGCCACTCCAGACCCAACATGTTTGTTGTCTTTCCCCAGATTGTTTTCAGTCACCTCCACAGTTTTTAAGTGTCTACCTGTATAGCCAAACCTACCTCTCCTGGCATGGGAACTGGGCTGAGGTCATCAGACGTAGGTATCTCTAGCCTCTGCCTCCTCCTCGAGATGCAACTGCACCCATCGCTGTTCCATGCTGCTTGTCTGCCCTCTGAGCTTTCCCCCTCATCAGTCACTTTACCTCCCAACTCAAAAGAGGACTGTGCTTCTTCAGTGTCTTTTCTCTCCAACACTTTCTATCCGCTCACCTCTGTGTGGGTAAGTGCAATTATAAGTAGCCTGAAAAAGGTCTTAAACATGTCACTCATTTCCTTGCCCAGAGCATCAAAATCCTAGATAAAGCGGTTTATGATTTGTGGCTGGCCTTCCTCCCAACTGCTCCCTGCCTAATGCTCTGAGTCGGGGCTTCTTCTGCCTCCCTGAAAGTGCACTGTGGATGGTCTCCAGGGGCAACTGACCACCTCCTCTAAGGCCTTCTCTCTGTCTGAGCCGCAAATTCCTGGAGAGATGTAACTGTAAACACTGGCTTTCTTTGCTCTCCTCACACCCAGCGCATGCTCCACAGTCCCTGCAACAATACGTAGTGTCTTCTCCAAATCTGGACTCTCTGGCTTCACACCCCGGCAGACACTTCCTGTGTGTGCATTGCTGGGCAATCACTTGATCCTAAGGAGCCTGTCGTGTGCAGATGAAATGGTTCCTGTCCCATTAAATTGCCTGTGGCATCGGATGAACAAAGTGCAAAGTGCACTGTGGGCTGCCTGGCTTCTGAGAAGAGAGGTAGCTGACAATATTTTTTATCTCTCTCCTCTTGCTGGCGATGCATTTTCTTCCACCCATGCATCACTTCCTAGATGTTATAATTTGAATCTGAAACATCTCCCACAGGCTTTTTTGTAGCTAAGTGTGTCCATATGGCAAAACCATCTTTCTCAACTATACTGATAAACCTCGGGAGGGGAGGCCTCATTCCAAAAGCATGTCCTTAGGGGCAGACTTGTGAGGTTACGCCCACTCTCGGGTTCCCAGAGTGCTTTCTTGCTTCCTATATAATATGAACAGCCCCTGCCTCATGCTTCCGCCACCATGCTGTGAGCTGCTCTTCTCTGCCATCCCTTCTGAGATGGACTGAAGCCTTTTTTCTCCTAAATTGCTTCTGCAATTGACTTCTTCACCCCCTTGGGGCCTCATACGCTTGATTCTTTTCCCATAAAGCCTCGCGGGTCCCTCAAGTCCCCTCCGGTGACGTCTCAAAATCTCTGCCTCTTTCTTCTGGAATAGTCTGCCTTTTAATAATTATATGTATTTAACTCTGTGGTTCGTCTTCCTTACAAGGTGTTAAATAGCTGCCGAGTAGCTTCACGGTCTCATATCTCAATCCGTCTTGTTAGATTCAGTGGGAATGTCATTTCAAAGTCTGGGGATGATCTCCAGAGGATACTGAACAGTGTCAACTTTGAGAACCCTGAAATAAAATAGCATGAGAAAAGCAAAAGGATAAACACATAGATGCCTTCCATGTTTCAGTGATAACAAAAGACCAGGCAAATATGTAGAGAATCCTGAAATAAAGTGACATGGGAAAAGCAAAGGATGCTTGACATGTTTTAATGACAAGAAAAGGCTGAGCAAATGAGTAGGAATCTGTCTAATGACAGCCACGGGGCAGCTTTTGTGGTCACAGGAGTCGGATGTTGAAGTGGCTTAGAAACCTAATCAGGAGGAAACACACTGAACCCAGCCTGATGTTGGAGTGTCAATAAACAGTCCCTTGGATTTGGCTCAGTGGGAAGGATGAAGGGAAGAGACAAGTCTTGAAGTCAGCCTTTGGTAAACATGAGTTAAGGAATGAATTTGTCAGAGTGAAAACAATCTTCTAGGGACTGAGAAGATGGCTCAGTCAGCGAAATGCCTGAGAGCGCACGCTGATCCTGCCTCCTTCAACCAACCATGATCCAGCAGGAGCAAACTACGCTTATTTAAGTTGCCTACAGGGTTTTATACTGAGCACTCCGCTAATATTTGTCACGGTGGCAGTTTCCCTCAGTGCTTTCTGAGCTGTCAGGACACTGTCATGCTTTCTTCCCACCTGCCATGGTCTGAGTATAGTCTCCTCACAAATGCCCCCCAAAACCACTTATTTAATTTTAAGCCCTATTCTGAGGTGTCTGGAGAGTGGAAGCAGTCCATGCTCACAGATGAGGCATTTGGAAGACAGTGTGTGTCAGATAAGGCCATTGGAGTAACTTCCTAAGAAGGATTGAGAGACCAGAAGACACACCCACTCCCTGACTCTCACCGCCTGACATCCCGTGTTGCCCTGCGAGCAAGGACGTCACCGGATGTAACACCTTGACCTTGGTCCTCCTGACCCTGAGCTAAAATCACCAGTCAAATTAAACTTCTTTTCTTTTTCTTGTTTTGTTTTTGTTTTCTTGAGACAGGGTCTCACCATGTAGCCCAGGTGGGCCTTGAATGTCAGAGATCCTCCTGCCTCTACTTCCTGAATGCTGAGAGTTAAGGCATATGCCACCACACCAGGCTAAAACTTCTTTTCTTTACAATACCCCCTCTCACAGACCCAGCCTTCAGTGTTGCACAACTAGCATCAGAAAGTAGATGGCTACGGCTTCAGGCTCAGTTCCTCTCCTCAGCAGAGAGGAACATCCCCGAATCACGTCTCCTCTCTGTTTGTCCCTGAACTATTTCTACCAATCCATCCATGGTGTGGTTTCAAGTCTCCCCGATATGTTGAGAACTCTTAAGTATACATTTCTGGGTAACAAACTATGCATCCAGTCACCTAATCAGAATCTTCAAATCACACTTGATCTAAACTGATCTCACTGGCCTCTGGCACCAGTGTGAGGCAAACATGGGGTAACTAGCCCCAGTTACCATCATTCTGCCGCTCCACCCTTTTTAGAACAGAAGCTGAGCGCTTGTAAGGGGAAGTATCGAATAAGATGTACACTAATCCCCAAACTCAAGTTTTGTATTTTATTTTCCTGACCAATCAACTTGGTCCCGAACCTGGGTATCCCAGTCAGAGGAGCACAACCCACCTTGTGTTGCTAGAACCCGGTCCTCTGGATCGTCCAGGTAAGTTGACATCACTATTAACCTGCCAGCAGGAGAGTCACACCCCCATCGCCTGTGGCTGAGAAGAGTGCTCCCTGAAGCATATGTTAATAGAAGTTTTGATCAAAGGCATCTTAACATTTCTTGTGATTTCCAGACACCTTATAGGTAAGCTCCCCCAGGGACCTGTCTACCTGGGATGGCTTTGCCTTTAGAGTCTCTCCCTTCTGAACTGGCCATCTAAACAAGTGGTTACACAGGACAGTTTCCCAAGACAGAAAACAAGATAGTGTATTGCTTATTTATTTGCAATATGAAGGGGGGGTATTGTTCTCAGATAGAGTCTCAAGTAGTCTGGGCCGGCCTTGTACTCCCCACGTGGTCGAGGATGACCGTGGCTCCCGAAAGCCATCTTTTAATCATTAACATAGATCCACTTCTTGATTTCTAAAATTAGTGACATTTTTAAGCTTCAAACAGACGATCTTGAAGCAGCATGCAAAGAACGATATCATTGTGATGACGATTTTCCTTCTGCTCACCCATTGAGCTGGGGTTTTCTTTTTCCAGGGCTTAAATTGTGAAATGGAGACAGTCACAGCAATAGTCTGCTGTAGTTCCTCCTCAGTGCGCGTGCTTCGGATCCCTCAAAGTCCGGCGTGTGTTTCTGGTGGAGGCCCCTTATCAAATTAAAGAAGTCCCAGTGCATTTTTTAAAACAAAACCATAAATATGTGTCATCTTTTATCAAATGCCTTTTCTAAGTATGTTGGGATCACCGTATTGTTCACCCAGATACTGTCAAGGCTGAGGGCCCGTGTTCTGAGTCTTTTCCTACCGTGCCCTAGACTCAGTTTATTTTCAAGTAATGGATTATCTTTGTATGAGTAGTGAAAGCTAGAAGAACACTTCCTGTGTCTTCTTCATTGGAATAGTCTTCAGATGACTGAGATCATATATTTCTTAAAGGTTTGCAAAGGATTTATTTAAAAAGTAACTGGACCCACTGTTTGTTTATTGTAGATTGGGAGAGCAGATTTTTAATTTATTTTGTGGCTCCAGGCTTTAATTCTTTTTTTTCTTTCCTTCCTTCCTTCCTTCCTTCCTTCCTTCCTTCCTTCCTTCCTTCCTTCCTTCTTTCCTTCCTTCCTCCCTCCTTCCCTTCCTTCCTTCCTTCCTTCCTTCCTTCCTTTCCCCTTCCTTCCTTCCTTCCTTCCTTCCTTCCTTCCCCTTCCTTCCTTCCTTTCTTCCTTCCTTCCTTCCCTTCCTTCCTTCCTTCCTTCCTTCCTTCCTTCCTCCCTCCTTCCTTCCTTCCTTCCTTCCTTCCTTCCTTCCTTCCTTCCTTCCTTTCCCCTTCCTTCCTTCCTTCCTTCCTTCCTTCCCTTCCTTCCTTCCTTCCTTCCCTTCCTTCCTTCCTTCCTTCTTTCCTTCCTTCCTCCCTCCTTCCTTCCTTCCTTCCTTCCTTCCTTCCTTCCTTCCTTCCTTTCCTTCCTTCCTTCCTTCCTTCCTTCCTTCCTTCCTTCCTTCCTTCCTTCCTTCCTTCCTTCCTTCTTTCCTTCCTTCCTTCATTCCATTTTTTTTTTTTGGAGACAGGATCTTACTCTATAGCTCAGCTTGTGGTTGAACTCATGGTAATCCCCCTACCTAAGCCTTCCAAATGCTACAATTAGAAACACAGTCCACCAAGCCTCATAAGGGGCTTCTCTTTGAATCTGTTTGTTATCTGTTCATGAATCCAAGCTTTCGAGTGCATTGACAAAATAGCATTTTCTGGTTATTCTCCCCACTCCTTCTGTCTTCAATGCAATATAATTTTTTAAACTATTTGCCCAACTACTCTTCCAAAGTGTTCGTCAAGGCCACGCATGGAAGACAGAGAAAGCTAAAGCCTGCCACAGAGGGAGAAGGGCCAAGGAAGAATCAACCGGAAGACAGAGGCAGCAGGTAAGCGGAGCAAAGAGTGGGCGGTGAAAAGGTCAGCAAGCAGTGTCACGCCAGTGTCCGCTGCCTGGCGCTGGCCGTTCCGTTATGACCGTGCGAGCGGCTAGCACTGGGGAAGCTGACAGAAACGTGTACAAAAACTTGTCTATGTTTTCCGGCTTTTCTGTTATGTTCAAAATAACTTCGAGAAAAACAGAGGGTGTAGACAAAAAGAAAAAAACATGAAGAGATCATTCTGGTTGCGCTGTAGAAAACCAACTGTTGGAGGGAGAGGTGGGAAGACCAGAGTGTAGGAAAGGTGTCTGACCAGAGTGCAAGCAGAAGAGAGGATGAGACTTGGTCACGTCTATACCTTGGTCACTTCCGGCTCATGACAATGCTATGTCACTGTGTGTGTGCATACTAGTGGAGGTCAGAGGTCAATACTGGATGTCTTCCTCAATCACTTTGACACGGTAGTTTTCAAGACAAGAGCTCTCACTGAACCCGGAGCTCTTCAATGGCCTGACTAGCCAGTGCGCTCAGGGATTTGCCTGTGTCCTCCCCCAAGTGCTGGAGTTACATGCACATGCCTCATGCCCAGCTGCTGGGAATCTGAACGCGGGACCTCAAGCTTGTGTGTAAGTACTGTATATTATCATATATTAGCACATATGCTGTAATAGCACGCATGATTTGCACATTGTGGCATTTTCACAGATGCATACAATGCGTTTTGTAGAGCTTACTCTTTTCGTCCCCTCTTGTCACACTCCTCCTCTTCACACTGATCCTTCACCCCCAAAAGTCCCACTGATACTTCAGTATCCTCTTATTTTTTAAATCTAGATCATGCATAATGAGGGAAAATGTATGGTGTTTGTTGTTCGGAGTTTGGCTTGGTTCATTTCTATGATTATCTTCCATCTCGTCTGTTTTCCAGCAGATGACACAGCTTCGTTCTGAATAACATCCACATTTCCTTCTTCACTGGTGCGGGACCAGTGCTCAGGCTGGTGAGACAGTGTGGCTTTTGGGTACAGTGCTGCACTGGGCACGGAGTGCAGGCCTCTCTGCCGACCTTGGTCCTTCAGGCCCATGAACAAGTGTGGGCCTGCAGCATCGTGTGGATGTTCTATTTCAGTTCTTTGAGCAATCAATCTCCACTACGGTTTCTACGGCAGCCACACTAGTTAACATTCCTACCAGCATCGCAGAGGCTTTCACCCATACCCTCACCAACATTTGTTGTTTGTTCTCTTAACTGTGGCCATTCTGATTGGGATGAGGCAGGATCTAGGTGTGGTTTTTTGGCTTTCGTTCCTTTTACCCCTGGTGACACTGGACATTTTTCACTATTTATTAGCCATTTGTAATCCTTTTGAGAGCCATCTTTTCAATTCATTTGCTGTCAAATCCTGGAGTTCTACCGAGGAAACCCTGGCCTGTACCTTTATCTTGAGGTGTTTCCCCTAGAACTTCCCACTGTTTCCACTAAGGTCTTTGATCTGCTTTGGGTGACTTTAGTGCAGCTTCTCATATAGGAGTCTGACTTCCCTCTACCCACGCATATCCACCTGTCCCAGCACCGTTTGCCACCTAAGTTGGGCTGTTGTTAAAACTCAGCTGGCTGGTGCTGTGCGGGCTTTGTCTGCATCCTCTATTTCTCTGTCTGTGTGCCTGTCTTTGTGCACGCATTGGGCTGCCCTGCCATCCCGGCTCCACAGCATTGATAAAAACCTCCTTGAGTCTCCAGTATTGTTGTCTTTGCCCTTGGATTGCTTTGGGTGCTTGGAGCCGTTTGTGTTTCCACGTAAGCTTTGAGATCGTTTATACACGGCTACATCGAATTCCTTTGCAAAGCACATCATTTTAACAAAGTACCTGTGACCTTCTCTACAAGAATGGATTCAACTGGAATGCAAGCAACATTCAGGAGCCCAGTCTTTGAGCAAAGTAGCTGGAAGATGTGTCCATGCGTACCTGAAGAACATCGTTGGAATTTTGGTGAGACTTATATTGGATCTGTAGATCAATGTGAATAGTAGAGTCATATTTACATTCATTGTTCAAATCTAGACACATCTTTGTGTTTTCTATTGTCTTCTCTATTTTCTTAAATCGAGACAGAAAATGTATTGATTTTTGGGTGTTGGTTTTGTATCACGCTACTTTGCTGAAAGACCCTTGTTCCCTAGGCCCAGACTCTTGAATGTTGTTTCTCAGTCAACACAATCCATTCTTGTGGAAAAGGTCACAGGCACTTTGCTGAAGAGATGTACTTTGCGAAGGAATTCGATGTAGCCGTGCCTAAGCTTTGTGGTGATAATTGCCACGAGGAAACATTTCCCCCAGGCTTCACTATGTTCAACTATGCAAAAAATAAACCACTTGGCATCAGACTCCAGAAGTTTGAACCAGCCCAACCAAGTCAAGCTGAACCTGCTCTCCTTCTTACTTCGCCACAATCGTCCCCTGCCTGCAGCGGAGCTTGCAGGGGTTCCCACATCCCTCTCCTACTTCTATCTTGCTTCCTTCTGTTCCCCTACTGCTGCTAAGACTCAAGTACCATGTTGAATAAAGTAGAGAGAGTGGGTGCCCTGATCTTGTGCTTTATTTTATAGAGAATCCCTTCCCTCGCCCGTTAATATAACTTTAGCTGTTTCTTGAATAGAACTTTTATTACGCCGAGACATGTTCTTCCTATTCCCAGTTTCTTCAGGACTTTTATCATGAAATAATAATGCACTTGTCAAACGCCTTTTCTGCCGCTATTGACAAGATCTTGCAATTTCTATTTTTGAGTCTATTTTTGTGCTGCATTACATTTATTGATTTACATATTAGATTATCCTTGCATAATCACATCAGGTTGGTCTTTTTTAGTTTTATTTGAGGCAGGGTCTTTCTGTGTAGCTCTGGCTGTTTTGGAACTCACTGTGCAGACTACGCTGGTCTCAGACTCACAGAGGTCTGCCTGCTTCTGCCTTTAAGAACTGGGATTAAAGAGTTATGCTCCCATTCCTGGCTTGTACTCTCTTTACCTTGTTGAATTTAATTTTCAAGCACTTGGTTAAGCTTATATATCTATCAGGGAAATCAGTGTACAGTTTTGTTGCTGCTGAGTGGTGATGGTAGTGGTGTGCCATTATCCAATTTTCATATGTGGGCAACACCAGCTTTGTGGAATCTGCTAATGTTACTTCCCTTTCTGTTTTGCGGAACCATTGTTCTTGAAATGTCTGTGGTAGAATATGACAACGAATCCATTTGGTCTTGGGCTTTTATTGGTCGAAAGACTTCATCATGGCTTCTATCTTACCATTTTATATTCAGTAGTTGTCTTTCTAGTGAGTAATTTTCCCCTAGGCTTAAGAGTCTCATGACCATTTTACAGGGGTGAAAAGAGACAGAAGTAATTGAAGCACTTGGTACTTTACCTCCAACCTCAATGAGGTTAGGAAAAGGGGAGCTTTTAACAATCACGAAAACTGAGGTCAGGCTGGAGTGTGGATTTATACTTGTGAGTGGCTTTTCTCCTCTTACCAGAGCTCCGGGTGCCACCTCCCTGAAGCCTTCCGCCTGCTGACTTTCCTCTAGCAAACAGTCTATGGCCTGATTTCTCTGCACAGATGTGTTTGCATTTGGGAGCCTGTGTCTATGCCAGCTCTTGTCTCCTGTGTCTGCAGTGGTTCAAGAGCAGTGTGATGGGTCCCTGGCTTCGTCTGAGAGCAAGGTGATATTCTCTGATGTGTAAAAACCTCTGGGCTTCCTAATGTTCCTGGAAAAGAGGCTTGGTTGTAAATTCTATTTCAGGGTGTTCCTTGCAGAGATTTTATTTTTTTGTAATGCCTCTCTGTGCTGCACCAGTGCAAAGTGCCTCCTCTAGCATCTGCTTGTGACACACTGCAGAGCTCCCATCTAAAGCACCCCTTCCCCAGAGTGCCAGCTGGCACATCTGTGGGGCCTCTAGAGGCGTTCCTTTCCTCTTTCACTTGCAGATCCACTTAGGGTGGGGGTGGGAATTTCCCCTCTTCCTTGCCACTTTTCTCAGCAAAGCTAGGGTTTATGTTTACTTTACAAATCTGAAGTCTGGTATGTAACCATCTCCTGGTCTCTGATGTCTTCTCTTGCTTCTCCCTACAGCTCACCTCTCCCTGAAGCCATGCAGTCAAGCCTCTGTTTCAGATTCCTAGATGTATGCCAGTGCTGGCTATCTCTTGTCTGCCCTCTTCAGAGTCTTGTTTTATCCCTTCTAGATCAGCTCATCTTGCTAAGGTCTCATTTTTTTAGCCAATTCCAAAGAACTAAACTTCAAAAACTACCTTTATTTTTTTCTTTGTTTACTATAAAGTTCACATATGCCTTTTTGTTTCTTTAACAAATATTTGCTGAGCTTCTGCCATTAAAACTACCAAGAGAGACAAACCCACTTGCCGGAAAGAGGGTATAATTTGGATCACACCCAAGCAGAACCAAGGGCTTGAGTAAAGTGCACAACCAGTTAATCCCATGTCATCATACAGAAGCCAGTGTCCCTGCTTTAGCTCATGCTTCTGGCCATATTGAAGGCCCATATGGCCACCTGAAGGAGGGGGCATTATCTCAAGTTTGGATACAGTGGGTTGGACTGACATATTTTTGCAAGTTCAAAACGCACTGTAGTCATAATTATGTCTAGTCACGCTCAAGAGTGGTCTTCAGAGACAGTGGAGGATGTCGGTTGTAGCTCAGTTGTGGAGCATCTGCTCAATACCCACAACATCTTGAGATGAGACTACACATGGAGTCCTGGAAGCACCCAGTGGCCTAGCTTCAGGGATGGGGTCTGGAAAAAAATTCTACTGGGGAGATGAGAAACAAGGAAGTCCGGTTGGTGCTTTATGGATGGTCCTTATAGGACTGAGCACAAATACGATCATCTTTGTGCCACAAAAGATTAACCACACCATAAAACCTCCACCGAGGAGAGACTCTAACCAACCAAGTAGGCACATTGACTCATTCATTACCGGCCAAACTTCTTCATGATGGACGGTGCATGGAATGGCCACTGTGGTCTTGGTGGACCTAATTTAACCACTGATGTCTCTGAATCTTCAACTAGTCAGCAACAGAAACCAATTGAACACCTGATACGGTGTCATTTCTTAAGAAAGCTAAAATTACCTAAGAGCAAGCCACTCTATTGGGCTCTTCCCCTCCTGGAAGGACGAGTGGCTTTTCCTTAAAGGGCGTGTGCATGTTCTAAGCGTGGAATTGCCTTTCTCTTTCTGTATAGCCAATCTCCCTATCTGGGAGGTGGGGTTATTTTTGTTCCGTGGGGATGACATCCCACACAGTGTGTGATTTGCTAAATGACCCATTTTATGAAAGGAAAATTGGAAGTGTTGTTGTTTGGGTAGAGAGTGTTAGGGGCCTGGTCCTCAGGGGGTGCACTATTTTGAAAGGTTCTAGAAATGTTAGAAGGTAGAAACTAGTGGGAGGAAGTAGGTTGATGAGGACTGACCCTTAAGGTTATCATGGTAGTTAATTTCCTGTTGCTATGATACATACCATGACCAAGGCAGCTGGTAGAAGAAACAGTTCATTTGGACTTATGATTCCACAGGATGAACGTCTGTCCTGATGGGAGGCGTGGAAGCAAGCAGCTCGCATGCCAGCTTGAGCAGAAGCTGGAAGCTCACATCTTGAACCATAAACACAAAGGAGAGAGAGACGGACAGACAGACAGAGAGACACAGAGACACAGAAAGACAGAGACAGAGACACAGAGAAAGACAGAAAGAGACAGAGAGATAGACAGAGGGAGATACAGAGGGAGACAGCCCCACAAGTACGTGAGGCCTTAAGTTCTCAAAGCCCACTCCCTTCTGTGGTTTATGGTTATGTTCCTATAAAAAGGAAATGCAATCTTCTCAGGATGACATCTGGATTAATTACGTTTCTCATCACTGGGACAAAATCCCTAAGAGAAGTTTATTTTGGCTCTCAGTTTCAGACCTTATAGTCCACAGAGAGAGGAGAGGCACCCTGCCGTGGGAGGCCTCCTGGTAGTGGCTTTCTCCACTGGCAGCAGGAGCCAGTTTCATCTTCCTGCCAGCTAGGTCTCACACCCCGAAGCTCCGTAAATTTCAAAACAGCACTAAGAGTCGGGGACTGAGTGTTCAAACACATGAGCCCACGAGTAGCATTTCATTCTGAAACTGCACACATATGAAACTTGCGTGTCCTCCTTGGACTCCTAGCTACCTATCTTTCCAACCTTGGCCAATATCAGAAGCTCATAGACTCACCGTGCTCTAGGGGTCCTGCGCTTTGCATGCACCAGGCCCCATCTTGGGTTTAAATGCCGTCAGGTGCCCTGCGGTCTGTGCTCAGCTGTCAAGGTTTTCCTGGTGTTAGTACGGCGTGATGGCTTTAACTGCTGTCTTGGCATTGTCTAGAATTACCTCAGAAGAGGGTCTCAATAAGAAATGGTTTAGATTAGGTTGGCCTGTAAGTATTACCAGGAGAGCATTTTTCAGTTGGGTTAAGCGAGGTGGGAAGGCTCACCTTGAATGTGGGCAGCTCCATTTTGTGGACTGATGGAAAGCAGAGGGAGCTGAGCACGTGTGCACACGCATTGCTCACCCTCTGGTTTTCGTCATAGGTGGGGTGTGAGCAGCTCCCTCAAGCTTCCGAGCCGACTTCCCCACTGTGATGAGCTGTAACCTGGATCTGGGAGCTGACGTAGACCCTCCCTCCTCTAAGTTGCTTTTGTCAGGACATTTCACCAGAGCAACAGGAAACTGAGGCACACTATCCTCCTACCTCTCTGCTTCTTCTGCACAGCCATCTCCTACGACACTAGTGTCAAGGGGAACGTTGACCAGTGACCGATATTATGATTTAGTGGTCTATTCATGGAGACACATGGATCTGTGTTTGGCTCTGTTCATCCATCCCGTCTGCCAGGACCACATACTGCTATCGTTTCTGTAGCTTGACAGGCGATTTCACTACGTGACAGACAATTTCCAGGGTATGTACTTCAACGTGTTATACGTAATTGCAGTCACGTGATTGAATCATTATTTCTTACCGTTTGCTCTCCTAGTAAGGCTTTCTCCGTTATTTATTCTTTTCACAATCACCACGGGGTCCAGTAGGGGGCACTCTCTCACTCGTCACTGCTTGCGATCATCATGGGGTACAGTAGGGGGCACACCCCCACTCATCACTGTTAGGTCCCCCCTAAAGTGGTAGTGTCTCAAAATGACATTCTAGGTGCAGCTCAAGCTGCATGCTGGCGGGGTAGAAGGATTGCTGGGGACAGGCAAAATTTACGCTTGGCATTCCTCCGGAACCCTGAGGAGTTTCTGTTGTCAGGAAGAGCCACTTCCCTACCTGTGGCAAATGGATGTCTACCCCCTATTAGCACACACCTGCCACACATATCAAAGCCCCCATGCCAGCCCCCTACTCTTTTCTCCTCCCTCACTGCTACTGTAAACTTCCAGACTGTTCGGCTTACACACCCCTTCCCCACAGCTACCCCTACTCTCTCTATAACTGGCAAGGCTTTCCCTACCATTTTGCTGCCCTCTCTGTCTCCAAGCGGTAGCCATGGGAGCTCTGACCCTCCCCAGAGAAGCCTTTCTTCTTTCTCCCCATGGATGGGTCCGGTTTGGTGGTTTCTCTGCACCCTTGCAGTCACTGCCCTTCATGCTCCGCTGGGTCTTCTGCATTTTGTCCAGTTTCTACTCACGCTCACTTTACTAATATTCTTCCCACCACCATGCAAGTTACTGGGCTGCTTTCCACTTGAGTAAGCTGTAGAATGTCAGCTCATGGGGTGACAACAGAAAATCATGGGGACTCCTAATGTCGGCAGTACACCTTCAGTGTACTGAATACTATTAATCAAGCAGGCATTTTCTCTTTCTTTCTTCATTCCTTCCTTTCTTCCTTCCTTCCTTTCTTTCTTCCTTCCTTCCTTCCTTTCTTCCTTTCTTCCTTCCTTCCTTTCTTCCTTCCTTTGTTTCTCTCTTTAGTGAAACAATCTAACTTACTACAGAAAGAACAAAGCTATGTTGAGTGTGTACCTGGGTCTACTTGTCCAGGAGAGGGATCTCAGGCCTAACATAACATCCTGAGACCTTAAGTAGACATTAGGTTTAACTACTGTGAAAATGGTTTCCAGAACAACTCTGGCCTTCTGTTCTAGAAACTCAAATCTATTGTAATCTTGTGATAGGAAAGGTTCATGACAGAAATTGGCCTAAGGGAAGATGAAGAGTGATAAACAATATTATCATATATTATCCCTGTGGAGTTAGCAGGAAAGTTCAATTTTGGGGAGTACATACAGAGGCTTTTCGAGGGAATTCTGTTGTCTAGCCTGCTCTTTCATCCAGGCCTCTGTGCACAGGAAGGACAGGATGGTTTAATGCACAACTGACTAAACAGAGTATCCTCAGAAGACCTGATCCCTCCTCACATTTCTGAAGGGTTGTACAATGGAATGGAAGTTAGGGTTATTGTAGAGAGTAGAACGGGGACCAAAGGAGGAGAGAGGTATATATTCCTCCCAGAACATTCATCAGGAATCCAGTGGGCATCCCTAGGAGTTAATGAGATCTTGACTCAGAAAATATTCAAGCATCGCCATATGTGGACTGGGGGAGATATCTCAGGGAGTAAAGTGCTTGCCAGACAAGTAGGAGGATTCGAGTTTGATGTCCAGATCACACATCAAAAAGCCAGGTGGTACACACGTGTACACCCGCAGCGGGAGGGAAGGACAGGCAGGTCCTTGGGGCCTAGTCTGCTTAGTGAATTCCATGTCAGTGAAAGAGTCAGAAAGCAAAGTGGACAACATCTACCAAGGATCAATACCTGAGGTTGACCCAGCCTTCATTCTCACATAAACATATGAACACACACACAGAGAGAGAGAGAGAGAGGGATCGTCATATCCTTTTGTGATTCTGTCTATGAACAGAGAAGTTAAAAAGATGGTAGATAGGCGGAATTCTTAGCATTCATGAGTCAATATTATGGGAATGTATGTTTGAACACATACACATTTGACAGCATTTTAAGATAGAATATAAATTACATTATCCTTTATTTTCAAAGTACCCCAAATTAGGAAGACAAGTCTAGCCAAGTCGCAGGCTTACACCCCACAGAGTCAGATCACAGTGACAGGTTCATTCCTTACAACTACTTCCTAGTGCCACATAGGAGATTCGGCTTCAGCTAGAAATGGCTTAAGCTACCACATACGCCCAAAGGTCATCCTGAGTGAGTCACTAAAAGACATATGTGGATCCTTGGTGTTCCCCAGCTTTCCGGTAGCTCCATTCTGCCTCTCACGGAACATCCTTCTTTGATTTTGTCTCTAAATAGTCATGCTGCCTTTTTAGGTTTCTGCTTTGTTGAGCATCGCTGACAACACAGATAAATTAAGAAATGTCTAGGGTGTTAGTGAGTACGCCTTTGAGTATGTCTCTGGAGGCTTTCCCAGAAAAGCTAGAAAACAAGACTGAATCTGAATATGGACGGCACCATCCCCATAGGCTAGATTCCTGAGCAGCAGCTGAGAGCTGGTGTTTCTCTCTTTCTGCTTCCTGCTCATCCAACTATAAAGAGTCCTAGCCACATACTTCCATCAAATGGAACTCTGTCATGGCTCCCCTCCCCCACCCCAGGATAGACCATCTCCTTCAAAACTGAGCCAATAAATCCTCTCTTCCTTAGGTTACTCCTATCAGGTGTTCTGTTGCAGAGGTGGGAAATACGACTAGTCCCCTCACTTACTCTGTTCTGCTTTTCTCCAACCTTCTCCCACCTGGTTCCCCCAGCCTCACCATTGGCTTTGTCTTCAAGGACAACAATCTAAGGGCTTTACTTTAACCCTACAGTGACCAGTAAAGATCTGGTGTCTGGTAAAGATCTTCTTGCTACATCATCCCATGGAGAAAGGTGAAAGAGAAAGAAAGAAAGAAAGAAAGAAAGAAAGAAAGAAAGAAAGAAAGAAAGAGAAGAGAGAGAGAGAGAGAGAGAGAGAGAGAGAAAGAAAGAAAGAAAGAGAGAAAGAAAAAAAGGAAAGAATGAAAGAAGGAAGAAGGAAGAAAGGAAGGAAGATGGTCTATATGAGAGGGCTCTGAAGT